>JABFEB020000041.1:6939395-6951950 GCA_019775895.2 Stomatorhinus ivindoensis
TCGTGTTCTAGGGTTTGCCACCAAATCACAACAATGGATGGATGGATGGATGGATGGATGGATGGATGGATGGATGGGTTGTATTTAAATATGGCTTCCAGGTAATACAGAACATTCTTCTATAGTCATTTTGTCTGATGGTTTCATATTAGTTTTGTGTAATGTTCCCTGAAGATCACTTGCTTAAGTACAAACTACATTTTTTTCCCCAAGTACAGTATTTTAATTTTAATTTTTTGTATTTCATAGTTTGACCATATAGTTATATAGCTTGATTTAAAAATCTTCAGTTTTTTTTTTTCCAACCAAAAGCATTGCATAATTTTCAGAAAAGCACAATATGCATTCACAGATGTATGTGTGCAAATCCTCCCAGTGTGCTCAAGAAAACTGCATCAAGGTGATACTGGTAATATGTAGCTTGAATTTACGCCATTCGATTAAATTTCACAATACATTAGTGTAGTTTGTTCAAACTTGAAACCATGTTTAGATTAGAATTTACCAAAAGAGACAGAAAATAGACAGCCAAATGTATGTTCTTGAATAAGATAAGGAGAAAGGCCAGTCATTCATTCTGGACTTCAAAAGGTGCTCGCAGTCTGGATCAATGAATTAGCAGTGAAGTCCCATCATGTTGGCCCTGAAACTTAATAACTGATTTCCAGGAGTATATAGTTCTCATTATATGATTCACACTCCAGGTGTTACTGGTTAATTGAAGAGGAAGAAAATCTGGGGAATATAGCACGAGCACTGTAGAGCTAAGGATTTATCTTGCAGGGAAAACTGCTCTTGCAGACATTTTTATGCTGCTGTGTATTTTGATAAGATCAACTAGAGTAACAATTGAGCTGCTTAACTCACTTCGCTGAAGGCTTTGCTGGGGTGTGACTGGAGAAAGGGCTCACAATCCGGCCCTTAAAAGTGCCAGCAGAGTTTTGAGAATGTAAGCATGTCATTCATAGTTGCATGAAGTAGTACATTGCCTACATGGCGAAGATGGCATATATATTAACAATTACATAAAAAAGCTCTCTTGGTAGATTTTTGGACAGGCATGCACTAAAGTTGTAAAATAAACCACAGTGGGTTTGTTGATGCATCACTGAATTCAATTCAATTAATTTTTATATAGCGCCTTTCACAACAGTGTTGCCCCAAAGGAATTTGCAATGGGTATGTTGTGATAGAGTGCAACATTAAAAGGAGAACAATATAAAAACAGGGAAATGGAAAGACAGAAGTGAAGCAAAACTGGGAATTATATATGATTTGATTATTTCCTAAAACATAACTACAGCATAATATCGAATGTAAACTGGTTTGCTGGATTTGTAGTGTAGCACATTTACTGTATGGCTGGATATTGAAATTGATTATCTCCCCTTGTTAGTTGCACATGGATTCAACTTACTGAGCTAATTATATGTTTGAGGTCAACTTCTGTTTTATGAATTTGAACCTAATGTGATTGAAAAAGGTTGGTTGTAGTGTTCACCCTGGTAAATTTGTTTCATTCGTACTGAAAAATAATCAACTAGAAATTACTGGCTTTTTCTTTTTTTTCCCTTTCAGTCTCATCACATTTCATGTAGTATGGCAAGAAAATAGTCTAATCAAGCCATCCATCTTTCATAACTGCTTGTCCAATACAGCAGTGTTTCCCAGTTCACCCCTGGACCTGGGAGGTAGCAAAAATGTGGAGTGTCTGGCAGGGATCTCAGGGGGAGCAAAATCTTGGACAGGTTGTGAGTCTCCAAGGACCGGACTGGGAAACACTGCAATGCAAGCTTACAGTGAGCTTGGAGTCTATTCCAGGCAGCGTAGGGCACAAGTCAGTGTTACACCCTGGATGGCAATCCAGTGCATTACAGGGCAAGCAACCTCACATGCTCTGGGTGAATCAGGAGACTGGAGTACCCAAACTAAATCCTTTAATCCTCTTTGTGTGGTATTTAATTGATTTATTATGCTAACTTGACTCTACTCATACTTCCTACTGCTGAAAACACATGAAATGTTGTTTTAGTCAGGTGTCAGGTACTTTAGATACTTTAGAATTGGTGTAATAATATGATTATTATTTTTTTTTTACTAATTTTAATAATTTTTTATGTAATTTTATTATTTGATGTAATGCCTATTAATTAGATGTATTTACATTATACCCTGAGGATATATGTGTACATCATGCTTATCTAAATGTCTGTTTCCTGGCATTAGGATGGGATACCAGTCTATCACAGTGCACATACATGCATACAGATAACTGTCCTATGGAAAATAAATTCACATTTTTATTAAATGAATACATGTGTGAAATCCATCACAATTGATCCAAATTTTGTGATACCAAAAATATGTTTTTTTTTTCTTTTTTTCCATTGTTAGGTTACAGTGAATTGTATAACATCTGTGCCTTATATATGAAGAGTGATAGACATACTGCAAAGTGGTTCTTTATTTATTTTATATTTAACAAAAAAAGTTTATTATATGAATACTTGCCTAATAAAAGCAATAGTAATGGGAGACATCAAACTTCCAGTCCCACGGTACATGCGATTGCCATGAGCTGTCAGTCATTGCCAGATTAAATTAAAGGGAATGAATTGATTAACTATTATAAAGTGGGTTCCATTAGTCGGTGATTGACAACCCCGTAAACTCTGGGTTTAAAAGCCTTGTGTCTCCCAAAGCTAGTAGCTCACCTCTGGCTATGTCATTATGTATATGTTGCATTATAATTATTATGATGAATTTAGCAGATGCTTTAGTCCAAAAGTGACGCACAAATGAGGGAAGTTTGAAGGCTGTGTCCAGGGTCAGCTAGCAGTTGGGGTTAGGGGCTCTCTTCGAAGCTAAACGGTGATATGATGGTTCTGCCAACCACAGGATACAAACCTACGACCTCTTGGATACAGGCAAAGATCCCTGTCACCCACTACCACACACATTACACATAATAAACCAATTAAAAATAGAATTGTCTTATGTATTTGCACGTGTATTCTTTAAAGACTGTATTAATTATTAGGGAAATGTGAACTCAAACATTACAAAGATTAAATATGTAACAAAAACTATATGGCACTGAAGCAGCATCAAGAGAAAAGCTCCATCCTTAATCTTTTTGTCTGAAATTGAGCCCTCATATGAGAATCAGAATCGCTGCAAGATGGTGTCCATATTAAAAGCTTTATTTGTATTCTCTCTTTTCGCACAGTTCAGCTGCTGGGTCAGGAGCAATCGGTATTCACCGACTCTCAAAGCAGTTCAAAAGAAGAGTTTAGCATCTTTCATTTTTCTTTTGTTTATTTCCCTGGCAACCATTAATTGCAGTATGCTAAATCCATAACAATTGCTTTTAGAAATTATTTACATACTATAATTTATGAGTAAATGTAGATTGTATCTCTATATGCACACTTCCACAAATCTTCCTTGATATTAAAATCCAAGTCTGGCACAATATATTTGTTTCTTCCAAATATCTCTAAATATTGAAAAAAACACTACTGTAAGTTGCTGATTTTATTGTTTTATCATTAATGACACTTAAAACATGATTGTGTTGAAGACAGTGAGGTGGAAAATTTATTTCTATTAATATTCCTCAGTAATACTACACAAATTGCATTGTAAATTCATTTTGGATTCTCCATCAAAAATGAGAAACAATTCTGGTCATTCATACTGTCTTTCCTGTTGTTTTTTTTCTTTCCAGTGAGAAGTCTTGCAGAAATATATATTATAAATTGGTTATTTTGGGCTTATGCATAGTGGCTATCCTCTATCTAAGGGACATCTGTTTCAAAAATACTACTAATTTATTCAGGTCAAATGTTACTGCAATTCCACAGAAATACCAGCTGTGATGAAAACCTGGAGCGAGTCTATTACTAAGTTGCTAAGCTGTCGTTGATGGTTTATACCGATGACACTGGTGCTCGTTTCAAAATGGCATAAGTAACAAACATTGTTAGAAGAAAGGTAAGAAAGAACTCATCTCTCCAAGACCTTTCAAAGCATTAAATGAATGACTGCTTTAAAAGCTTTCCTACAGAGGGTAAAATATTAATATTTGCAGACTTGCATTACCATGCTCTTTAGAGTGGAGCAACAATAATTTATGAATCTCATTTTCAACCTACTTTACTAGTTTTTCATAGAGTGATATTCATAGGAATGCAAAATTCCAATCTGGATCTATCAGACTATGAACGACCAATCTGTTAACCTTACAAACCTTCTTTGGAGAACAGCATTCCAAAAATATGGTATGATTGGATTTTTTTTATCATATTCAATACCCAACCTTTAAAATTTGTATGTTTGCCCAGCCATCTACCAAGGGAAAAGATCTGTAACTCAACCAAAACTGAATGTCCCCAATCAGACTCCCTGCTCCAGCCAAACGCCTGCTATCGTATCTTTGTTCTATAAATATATTTTAAAAAGGGAGTAACTTTATAAAAATGCATGTTGTAAAAATTTGATCTTGTCAATTTCCATCAAAGATCTGGATAGCATAACAAAAGGCAGTTACTCAACCTGCATCATCGATAAAAGGAAAACCTGAAATAATACTATCACGTTTAACTGAAAGAAACTGCGCACTCGTACAAATATAGAAACCATTACCTACCTGTTAGCAGTGTATAATTAAGTTCCGTTGAAATAAGTCTTCATCCAAGCGATGCCTGCAAAGAAGACATGTCTGAACGGCAATGTTGTTCAGTTGTAATTCACTAGCAAACCTTAAAATATGCACTGACTACCTTAAAATAGCATTGTGGTTTTACTGATGTACAAAAAATATCCCAGTCAAGTTCCCGCCAATAGTAATAGAGCAAACTGGAAAGAAACTTGGAAGATGCCTCCCGTTTTGCAACGTTTCTTAACTTTGTGCGAAGACGCTACACATGACAGTGAACATGGGAATGGAAGAGCATGTAAATCTGCAGCTTTGTTGTCAGTTTTCTTGATGGCTTTTGGCAATAAAAAATAAATACCCTGGGAATAAATAAACTGAATAAAAAATATGGTGCTTTACCAGTGATAAAAAAAGGCATTGAAGAAGATCCATTTTCTGATCCAGGGTTTAGTTGTCTATGGCCAGAGAGGAGCTTGAGATACTGTATCTTAGTTTTTGCAAGTGTCATTTCTTTATCACGTATTTTCTGAAACAATAGATGGTTAAAATGCTTCAAGCTTTATGAAAACTTTGTTTAGTCAGGGAAAAAGTGAATGAATGTAGCTTCCACAAGGAGACTTAAACGTGAATGCATTAAATTGCAGAATAAGATTTTGCTTGTCTAAAACTGTATTTCGTCTTCCTCAAAATTAATATAGTCATTCCATACTACAAAAAATAACTGCTTGTTATGTCAAATTTCAGGCTAATGACCCTAACGTCTAATAAAACAATGGCATATAATAATAAAACAATAATAATGTCATATTATTAGTGTGTGCATATGTGTGTGTGTGTGTCTGCGTGTGTGGGTTACGTTTATATTACATTGTGGGGACCAAATATCCCCCACAATATATATACATACATACATATATATACTAGATGGACCATAACCTTTAATCTCTGTCACTGGTGAAATGGGTGATCTTAAAAAGGCTTTACCCTCAAGGTCAAGTCTCATAATCTCATCAGACTACAGCAGGAATATGTTTGGCTAATTAATCCTCATAGCAATAATTAATCAATATTTCAATATTCACAGGTGTCTCATCTCATAATAATCACTGTACACTTTATATAACAAAAACTAACCTGTTTGACATTGAAAACTGTACTTCCCTATTGACTCCTAGTTCTTTTTTCCTATATGACACATCTAGTCTCCCTCACATAAGAAGTTTTCAGACATAATTCTCAAACATCGACACTGATCCCAATGTATAATAATTCATATTTGCCTGCAGGTTTAAAGGGGGGGGTGGAATTTCATCACTCCTTCTCGAGAGTAATTATGAACGTAAGTAGGGTGAGTTGAGAAATAGTTGCGCAGTATAGTCTCCCTTAATGTGGAAAAGCATATATCACTTTGCGATGACGTTCGGCTGCAGCATTGTTCAAGGATGTATCCCTGCGAAAACGTCTTATTCTGTGACAGTACTTTTGATCACCAAATAACAGGTAACTCCCTGGGTATGCGTGATGAAAAAGGTAGACTATTGCATTTTCATTTTCCATAGGATTGTTTGTATCCTTTACATATATTGTATTTTGGTTAATTACATTATTCCATCGTATACGTTGTATTTATATATGGTAGGGACACTCGTCTATAATGGGACTTTATGTATGTTTATGTATCACAACAATCTATGGTTCATTTCCCCTCTCTGACATCAAAGTGAATATAAAATATTGAATTTCCTTTAATCAGTCATGTCTGGAAATATAACGCAAACCTGATAAATATTTCTGTGGGTGGGTGGTAGTAGGAATTTTGTTCTATTATCTCACATGTTAGTGCTGGACCATAAAAAGATAAGACAATAGATCGTTTAATTTATCAGATAAATAAAACAAAACCAATACGATTGCCCTACGTGTGGGATGCAGTTTGCCCTGGGAGAGAGAGTCTGGTGATCACAATTATTTCTTTCTCCTGATTGGTGTGATCTTTATTATAAACCCTGATCTAAGCAGATGTCTAATGAGGTGTTCAGGGCCTTTAACTGTTTGTTTGCTTTTCTGTTTGCTTTTCTGTCCTCTTTATTGGGAGCTCTAGATATGAGTGTTTAAGAAGTTTTGCTTGTGTTTTCCTTTCCATTCTGTCTCGTTTAAGCTGTTCTGAAATACCCATGATATGTGGGTGAGTTAGCAATGTAGCTCAGATTGTCCCCATATAACACAAGTCCATCTGCACAGCCGCTTCCAGCCGCGTTTCCTGCTCAAGGGTGTGGAGGTACCCTGGAGCTGATGTCAGGCAGAATAGGACACAAGGCTGTGTTATACTCTGAGTGGAATGTCAGTCCATCATACACACACACACATTCAGTGACACACCACTAACTGCATATCTTTGGAATACTGAAAAAAATGGAAGCACCCAAAGGAATTCCACATTACATGTGGAGAATATACTCACATAACAGTAGAGAAAAAATCCAGTAAGTTACATTATGTACGTTATGTAAGCATAAAGTTGTCATGAAACACAGAATTAACTTTAATCAGCTAAATTATGTAAACCTTTAGATAATCTTTTAAGGTAATTGGCCATGTGCTCGCTATATTTTCTGACATATTTAAGTATAAAAATTAAATTATCTATTTGCTAATGAATAATACAGTTGCACAACTAAAGTGAGACATTCAAAATGTTCCATGTAAAAATTAAAATAACTGAACTATTCAGTATTGTGAGGCAGAGAGGCTGGAGAGTTGAAGCTCAGTAGGCAGGTTCATGGTGTGCTTTGTATGGTGTTGCTACTGGGTGTTGTAGAGTATGTAGTAATGTAGGTATTTTATGTTGTAAATACTAAGTGTCGTACCGTGCATTGGCTCCCCATAAAGTGCGTGTATTGCATTATGTCTCACCCTGAGTCTCTGTGTAATGCTGTGTGTGTGTGTGTGTGTGTGTGTGTGTGTGTGTGAGTGTGTGCGTGTGTTTTGTGTTGCTATTAGCATAGTAGGAGTGCTAGGCACTGGTCTGTGTTATAAAAGTAGGATTTTCAGTAGAAACTGTGTAAATCCTGTCATTCAAATGGTAATGACTCATGGTATTATCATCAAAAATAACACATTTAAATCTCCATTGATTCTCTAAATCACTGCATGGCACACACACACACATCCACTGACACACACAAACATATAGTTGGGGTAATTTAGAGACATTGATCTGCATGTCTCTGGAGCACATGACAAAGGCAGAGTACTTGGAGAAAAATCATGTAACACAGGGACTTCATGCAAATTCAATACGTGAATAGTAAGGATTTGAATCTACAACCCTAGATGTGCAGGCCACCATTTTTCCCATATTTCAGCAAATTTTTCTGAAAACAAAGTAATTATGTTCAGACAATATATTGTGCAGTAACACAAAGAACATTGCATGCCATAACAAAGTTACAGGAAATAAATAAACAAAGTAGGATAAATAGCTAAGGGAGCACAAAGACTATTGAAAACAGGTGCTTGTGCACAGACATTGTCGCTGCGTTAATCAAACAATTAGCATCACCTGCTGTCTTGCAGAATGTCCCTGGTCAATTTTCATATTTTTATTATAAAATGAATGCCATTTTTAAGCTACCATGGCTAGTAAAAGATAGCTTGATGACTTTTGTCGGTAAGGCATTTGTCAGTCAATGTTTGACAGTGATTTCAAAGACTGCAAAACAAGCAGCTTAGCAAAGTAAGCTTCGGAATTCTAAATTAAGTTGCTATGATTCACAAAAAACACCCTTCGAGTTAATATGGTAAAAATCATTAAAAGGTGATGGTGTAAGAAACACAAATAGTACCGACTGAACAACAGAAAACAATCATGGTCAGATGATTCACCTTTCAGTCTGTTTCCAACGAGCTTCTTCTGAGTAGACGTAGAGTGCACCAAAGGAGGTCTACTGTTTTGAGATCTTCTTTCCATGAGTGAAATGTTTTGGCAGCTGCCATATGTTGTGGCATACACACCCTGAAGACCTCCGAGACTATAAGCCTTGCCTAGATAAGTTGTCACAGCAGCAGAAAACACTTCTTATCTACAAACTACCTCACTGCAAGTCATCAACACATTTTACTTTCTTTGTTGTACCTTTTCTGTTGAAATGGCCAGCATATACTCTCAGCCTATACAGCCGCTTAACGACAGGGATACATTCAGAAAAGTGTGTCATCAGGTGATCCAGTCGTTATGTGAACATCATAGAGAGTACTTACGCAGACCTAGGTGATTTGGCCTACTACACACAGACTATATAGTACTGTATGAGTATTGTGGATTGGTGGCTCTGAGGCTTGGGATCTGTGCTTAAAAACTGGAAGGTTGCTGGTTCAAGTCCTGTGAATGCCCAGAGTAATACTATTCTGTTGGGCCCTTGAGCAGGGCCCTTAATCTCCAATTGCTTTGTCCTGCTTATGATGTTAATCTAGCCCTATAAGGAGGTCCTGCAACCTGGGGGGTTGGTTGCAGGATTGGCACTCCAGCCACTGGAAAAAACTCACACTGGTAAATTCGGTATTCATTAAGTACTACATACTGTATGTACTATACTTTTAGACGACTGGCAGCAGAGTAGGTTTCTTTACACCAGCATCACCACAAACACGTGATTAATGTGTTGCACTATGATGTCACTAGGCAATAGTCTTTTTTCAACTCCATTATAGCCGTATGGGGCCACCATCACTGACAGAAACATCATGATTGTATTTTGAAGGCTGAAATTTCTAATCACTGACCAAAACTATGTATTTCACGATACTTACTAAACTGTAGATATTGCAGTTAAAGGAAGAATCAGCTGTGGGGATTCATGTGATTATCCTTTAGCTTATTAATTGATTGAATGGAATGAGGAAATTCTAGTTTCTTCCAGCACTCAATCTGACACTTTCAGAGTAGTCTTGAATATATAACATGTCCTGGTAACGTATTTATGTATGTGTGTTAGGGCTGGGAAAAATGGTAAAATATTTAATCACGACAATTGGTTTCATTTCAGGTGATATTCACAATTATCAATGATTTAATTCAGGTTATTTATTATTCCTTTACTTCCATGTTTGCTTAAAATTCCCTTAGATTTGTACTTAAGCAGATTCAGAACATGGGAAACAGGCAACAAATTTAATGAACTTCAAACTGAAATCTAATTTTAATAAATAAGTAAAAAGTAAAAGAGATATAAACAATACTCCTTTTCTCACAGGGTGTAAAGTGATTTTATGCTGGGCTTTTTCTCTGACTGGCTTACTTCTCGTTGCAGGGAACGGGTTTGACATTACTGGTAGCCACCTGTCACATAATGAAAAACAAATTTTGTGTCCTGTTTTAAGCAGTACAGGATGCCGTTTGGTGTATATTTCTTCAGATCGAAAGTGGAAACCCTAATTGCTGGTGTTTGTGACTGCAAGCACTTGCATCCTGTGTTGTACTGGATTTCAATGCTTCAATTGTGAAATATGCTTGCAGTATTTCTAGTTGTTGGCACAAGTGTTCAACAGAGTTTACTGCACACGGCACCAGCCTGTTGTGTGTCATACCACCACACCAACGATGGCTTTTTACCCTATTTTTACCCTGAGATATCTCCATTTTTTAAAGATTGTGCCTGCTGAGCTGTCAATTCCTTCTCTGACCTTTGATGGTTTCTGACTCATGTATGTATTAAAATGCATTGTTTGTGGATATGGGAGGAATCAGTAACATATGGCATGAACCACTAACTCAGTCAGGCTTGCTGTTCAATTGTTGGGCATTGGTTGTCCATTCTTGTAAAATTATCATATGATTGGTTGAAATTATGTTCATTTCTGTGATGTGATTGGCTTTTGTTCCTGGCTTATTGTGTGTATTGATATTTTACTCTCTTTGAATGATTAGCATGAACAAGGTTGTTTATTAAAGTAATGGCAGAAGTGGGGAAATGGTGTCTAAGCATGCCTACCAGTTATCCCAATAACCAAAACACAGAGCAAACACTGCATTTGCGAAAAATTGGGTGAAAAATTCATAGTAAGACTTTACTTAAAGCTGTCACTTATACTGCATTATGGATACCTATAATGCATTATAATGGTCGGTGTCAGACTTAATAAAGCATTGCATCTTCTACTGCCAATGATAAGGCATGTTATTAAGACTGCTATAATATTTTATATGCTCCAATGAAGATCTCATCTATAATGCACTAAAGATGCCTTTATAATGCATTATAGTAAATTATAAGAAATAATGATGCTTTGTACTGCATTATGAAATTATCTATAGTATATAATAGAGGAGAGCTTCATAAAATATCGATAACATGTAATAAACATGGCTATAAAGTGTTATGCCTTTTTGTAAATATCTATAGCCATGTTTATAATGCTTTATGAATGCATTATAAAGAGTTATCAATGTGTTCATAGATTCTTATAGACATGGCATTCATGGGAAGTGTTACCGAATTCCCCTGGTGAACAGTAACCAGTGGAAGTGTGACAGGAGAATTGCAGGTGGTGGAGACTGAGCATCATCTCTGCAGGGCTTGTCCCCCTCAGGGATGAGGGATATATCCCATTTGGGGGCTTCCATATGTGTGTGGGCTCCTGCTGCTGGGAACCATCCACATGTTCTATATATATGATTTTCTGACGCTAGGTACAGGATCAGCTGCTGGTGGAAGACAATGAAACGTCAGCTAATGCACAAGTTATGAGGGCGAACCTGGATCCAGAGCCCTGGAACGGTGTTTATTCTTTTTCGGGTACCTAGCATCTGTGGAAGCTGCAAGTCGTCTGTGTTTTATCTCTTTTATTATTTCACTTGACTTCCTTTCGCTTTTATCTGCACATACAGGGATTGTGTGTCCCTGCTCCATAGATGTTAGTGGTAAAAGTGGCAGGAAGACCCTGAGTATGCACAATTCTCCTGAGGGTGTGTGTGGATCTTCTGTGCTAAAAGTATGAGAGTTGAGAATGACTTTACTTTTCTGAGCTGAGACTTATAACAAAGAATAGCTAGCCTGTGTATAGGTGCATTAAGGGGTCGGCCAGCATGTACAACAAGGGTCATATTTGATGTCATGTTCTACAGAGAGAGAGGGTCCACCTGTGCTCAGTTTTCAAGTGTGAATGGACATGGAGTGTTATTTGACACAGTCCCCTGAATTTCATTAAAGAAATGAAAACCCTGAGTCATTTACTTAAGCCAGGCACAAAACACCAGTCCACAAAATATAAATTACATCTATCCGTAACCTGTATATTGTATTTTTTTTCCTTGCTGTGTTCGAATTCTTAATGTCCTTTATGGGAAGTGCTGAATATTAAAAGGTACAAGTGCAGCCCCGCACATAAGGTTAATGGTGTAATGCTTTTAGACATTTCGATGGGGATTTACCATTGAAATCTTATGTAATTGCGGGGATGATAACATTCAGATGTAAAAGAGACAGGATGTATGTTTAAAAAAATTCAGTAACTTTTTTCGAATATTGTAGTCAAGATCTCTTTCTTCAAAATCAATGCAGAATGCTGTCATAGAGTTCAGTGTACCTGGCTGGTCTGATCTTTTGGTTTCTGTTTAATATTACCTTTAATAAGATAGTATTATATGTCACCCAGTATACAGCTTTAAAGTATATGTAGGAACAGTGGAATTATCTAGCAAAGGGTAATGCATATCAATTGCATCCACTCATGTTTGTGCATTAGTAATTTCTTCAATGTAAACTAAGAATCGGACAATACTATCATCCCATTGTTTACATGGAGAATGTCACAGATAGTCGGCATGGTGGTGCAGTGGTTAGCACTGTTGCCTCACACCGCTGGGACCTGGGTTCCATGTGTGTGGAGTTTGCATG
>JABFEB020000041.1:6972069-6982609 GCA_019775895.2 Stomatorhinus ivindoensis
GCTCACTAAAGTACCTCTGGGATTCTTCTGTTCTCACTATTCTGGGTAAGGTATTACACATTTCTCCTTTTGACTTCTTCTTCTTTCTCCTTTTGACGATCTAAACAGCTCACTAAAGTACCTCTGGGATTCTTCTGTTCTCACTATTCTGGGTAAGGTATTACACATTTCTCCTTTTGACTTCAACAGTTTATCAGAATGAAAAGGATACACTCTATCACAGTCATTGGTTCTTTGAATAATGATAAGTATCTGCAAAGATACTTAGAAAGAGTTAGATGCTTTGAAAATTAAGAAATAAGAGGTAATAATACCACTTCAAAAGGAAATGAATGGTCAATTAACAACAGTACAAAATGTGACTCATTCTAAGAACCCTAATATGAAGCATTATTGCCAAAATGTAGCTTTGGATTGAGATGTATAGAGATGCATGGTGAGTCAGCAGGAAATGTTAACACTTCATACACTCATGGATCCAGTTGAGAGCTCTGTGAGTGCGCATGCACTGCTGTTTCCAGTGGGTATTCTTTTCATTTGTTAAATTTCCAAAGGCATGGTCCAACAGATTTGATGGTTCCAAATTGCCCTTAATGTATGACTCAGTGTGTGTATGCTCCCGGGGGGGCTTGTTTTCCTGTTCAAGGTGCACCTTACCTTGTGCCCTATGTTTCCTGATTACTATGACATTCAATAGGTGGATTATTCAGGATCAGTGCAAATACTTTCTTTAAGTGACTTTGACTAATATCACACAGTGTTGGTAAGACTGAAATACATTAGTTGAACATGCAATAAAGATTTAGGATGTTTCAGAATACTTAAGGGATTCTTCTTGGCAGAGGTGAACTGGCCATGGGTAAGTTGGGGGTTTTTCCTTTGTGTCTTGTATAGCCTTGGTTACATTAGGATACTAGTGCTTTTACAAGCCTGGAAGCCCATTACATGGGAACGTTAATCAATGTAAGCCAGCTCTCAGTAATTGTCTCATCAGCAGCAATTATTGCATTATTAATTTGCTTAGAAGCTCCCACATCAAAGAGAACTGCTACGATTTAAATATTCTTTCTTACAGCAGAACTTTTACTGGAGTAATCCATGAAACATGGGAAATATGGTGCTATTCCAATATAGTTTGGACGCGAAGAAGCAATGGAATAGAGAGGGGAGTAACAGGTGTGTAAGGAAGCATTTGCATGTCTTTCATGCACACATTGTTTGAAATTGGTTTGCACAGATGGGTTTTTTAACCTGATAAATCAACAGTAAAGAGTATGAAAGGCATACATATTGAAAATCAATTATGACAGTTTCCTCACACAAAGTGTGTAATCGCTGATATTCGTATTGTATGCAGAAAACTTGCTATTATAATGTGTTTTATTTTACGGAGAATTATGGTCAGCGAACACCATCTATCCATGTATATAGGAGAATAATAGAAATTTAATTAAGCCAGCGATGACCTGATTGAATATCTAATCACAACTTTATGCGATGCATTTAATTGTAGATATATATATAGGGTAAATGTATTAACTAAAATTCAAGCTTTTTACAGGATATGTTATTCTGAACAGAAAATGTATGGATGTTACACTTGTTGTAAAGCACTACTGAAAAAGATTACAATACCATTTCCATGCGAATGATTGACTTTCCTTTTAGGTATATGTATATTTCTTTTTGCATTCTAGACTTGCCTTTTGTTGTTAGGAGCTTAATTCTTTAGCTATGTTTATCTTCTCTAGTGATGCTGCATGTCTGATGTTGCTTTTGTCTGAGGATACTGACATTCGGCATGGCCAGTGAGCAACTGATAACTCCATCCTCATCTCAACAGTGCCAAGCAAAGCAGAGCAAAATTTCCTTTCCCTAGTTGGTTCCAGTATGAAACAGTAGGGGAAGTGAGCACCCCAGCACTCCCTGGTGGTTCATGGAAGACTTTCCAGCATCAGCAGCAGCTACAATCTGTAATCAAACCTGTACAAGGAGAACCTAAGGTTCAGGAGTCAAAGCCCTAGAGTGGGAACAATCCTACACTGAGAATGAAGCTGTTATCAAGCAGCTATTCAGCTAGCCCCATCACCAAAGGTCTACCTTAATGGCGATAGTACCAAATGGGACAAAGTGGTGAGAATCGACACGAGGAGAAGGCATGTCGAGCTTTTCTTTACCACCATCAATGACCTCCTTACCACAATTTCCAGTGTCGTCGCTGTTACTGTATGTCCCCTAGAGACAGGACTTATTTTTTATATAAATGTTCCCATTGCTGGTAAGAAAACAGCAGAGAGCAACAGATCAACCTGGACAGGGAGAAGCAAGTGCTGTGACCAAAATGACGAAGGAGTTTCCTTAACAGATAAATAGAAAACTGTAAACAAGTTCTTGGAGTAAAACATTGTCTAAATACCCAATAAAAAGCACTAAAAGGTGAAATACATTTACATTCCAGTCTTAACTATGCTTGTAATTACAAACGAATTTTAGACAAATTTGACCTGGAGGCCACGTAGCCTTCTAACCTACTCTAAAACAATGAGCTATTTTAGTCTTGCAAAACAAGACTTTTTATAATGAAAAACCTCTTCCTTGGGGCTTTTTACTTTTTCAAAAGATATGATCTGCTCGTTTTTTTTTTCTGATTGTATATTAAAACATTTCCTGGCTGGTATAATTGAATACTTAAGTATTCCGCCTCCATTCTAGGAATCTTTGACAACACAGAAATGCGTTTACAACGACAAATATCACTCAAAGAATTAAGCCAGCGTGTGGGTGAATATAGGCAGAGTATGTGTCAGTACACATGAAAAGGACCGAAGGGGTGTCTAAACAAACCCTGTGCCAACTATCTCAATTATTCTCAACAGAATGACTAATCCTCTTTATAAACAATAATGAAGCTGACAGCTTGTGTGGCCAGATTTGTCGCAGGCTCGCTCAGCACACTTTGATTTGATATGTATATGCAAGGCTCTTGCAGCTGGTGTAATGGTGTACTTCCCAGTTGCATCCCTCAGTCTTTTCTCAGATGGCTTTTGATGACTCTTGTACAAGAACAGCCGTAGTGCAAAAACCACAGTTATGTTTGTGTCAAAGCTTCTTACCTGAAGCTTCTCCCTGAGATGCATAATTTGGATAAAAGTATTGGGACACCTGGCCATTACACCTGCAGGAATTTTTATTACATCCCATTCCAAATCCATAGGCATCAATTTGGAGGTCAGGTCCTTTTTGCAGCTCTAGGTCTCCTGCGAAAGTTTTCCACAAGATTTTACAGTGTGTCTGTTGGAATTTTTGCATATAAATCCAGTAGAGTGTTTATGAGGTCAGGCACCTGATGTAGGATATGAAGGCATCACTTGCAATCTTCATTCTAGTTCATGCCAAAGGTGTTAGGTGGGGTTCGGGTCAGGGCTCTGTGTTGGCCAGTCAAGCTCTTCCACACTCACCGTGCTATGTCTGTATGGACCTTGCTTTGTGCACGGGGACAATGGGGCCTTCTCCAAAGTTGGAAGCATAGAATTGTGTAAAATGTCTTGGTATACTGAACTATAAATAGTTCCATTCACTGAAACCTGAAAAATGACGCCATACTATTATCCCTCCCCCAACAAATTTTGTAGTTGGCACAATGCAGTCAGGCAGGTAACGTTCTCCTGGCATCTGCCAAACCCAGACTCGTCCATCAGAAAAGTGTGATCTGTCGCTCCACAAAACACATTTCCACTGCTCCAGAGTCCAGTGGTGACGTGCTTTACACCACTCCGTCCGACACTTTGTGCTTGGTGATGTGAGACTTGCATGCATTTTCTGGACCATGGAAGCACATTCCATGAAGCTTCTGCTGCACAGATTCTGCACTGGGGTTAATGCCAGAGGAAGTTTGGAACTCAGCAGTTATTAAGTCAACAGAGCATTGGCAACATTTATGCACTATATGGCTTAACACTTGCTGACCTTGATCTGTTACTTTATTACATCATTGGCTACTTTGTGGTTGAGTTTCAGTTGTTCCTATACACATCCACTTTGCAATAATGTACAGTTGACCTTGGAATATGTAGCAGGGAAGAAATTTCTCTGACTTATTTCAAAGGAAGCATCCTTATGACACATGAAAGCACTGCAGAATGACCCATTCTTTCACAAATGTTTGTAAACCTGACTGCATGGCTAGGTACGTGCTTCATTGTATATACCTGTGGCAATGTCTGAATGAAACACCTGAATTCAATGATTCAATTCAATGATTAAGAGTTGTGTCCCAGTACTTATCTCTATAGTGTACATCTCAGGTAGGCATGCTGGAAGGGAACTATGTATGAACTTACCCATTATACGACACAGTTATTAAAACAGCAAGGGCTCAAATTGACAAAATATGTTTATACGTCAGCAGTATTTTAAAAGGGATCCAAAGAGTAAAGCCATTAATGTGATTTGCCATTATATTGCTGAGTCTCCTACTGGTGCTGGCAGAGAACTATGTTAAATGCATAAAAATGAGTTTATTTTGATTGGGGAGCTTTGTGTCCCTGGGGGAATTAAGCCCTAAACACAGGATATCATGGGCTAGTTAAAGTCTTATGGTTTAGTGAATTGAACACAGCTGCTGCAACTTAGCCAGCCTGTTATTTCTTCAGGCATTACAAATGGCTATTCTTCTGTAAAGATCTGTACGATACAAACCATACAGAGAAATGCAAAATGCACGATAGATCTCATTCTAAGATCTGTCATAAACGCATGCTGTAGAATCTGGCCAACTACTGACAACACAGAAGCTTAAAGGACATACCTTATTGCCCACATTTTGTCGTTGTTTGGCTAGGAAATCAAAATTGGTTTTTAATATCATGTATACATTTTTGGAGGTTATGTAAACAGTTTTCTCTCAGAATCACTCACATAGATCACAATCTATATCTTTTATCCAAAATATTATTATAAAGTTATTTTGTGCATTCGCATCATTCAGATTTGTTACTGAAGCATGTGACTCATGAATGCAAGCTGCTTATTAATGTTGACAGATTGTCATCATACAATGAGCACATTAATGTTTACTGAAGTTTTGTTGTCATTATATGCTGATTATGCTCTGCTTATCAAGCACCAATGAGAAACTAGGGAAGACAAACAAAAACAGAAAGAAATCATACGTAAAAATGGGAACTTGTGAACAGAAGAATTATAGTAAGATAAAATGATGGATTTTCCATTTTCAAGCATTTCCGTACCTCTTTGCAAAGAGGTCCAAAACGATTAGTATTTTTATCATTATTATTGCATTATTATTTTACATTTTTTAGTAGTTTTCAAAGAAAGCATTATCAGGCAAAAGCTCGTTGGATCAATTTCTAGCTAGCTTTATAACAACAGCTTTAAGTAACAATAATATCGCATGTCAAAATTCCAACAATACCATACCAGCCAAAAGTTTGGACACTACCCATGGAAAGATTTGTACTATTCGTTACATTTTAAAATAGTTATTTGGAATTGTGCACTGACTAATAAAGTATTAAACAAAAAATAATAATCTGTTGGGGGAGGAGGCAGCTCAGTGGATTGGAACTCAAAATGTTGCGAAGTCAAACCCCATGGTCACCAGAGCGGTCCCACCATTGGGCCCTTGAGCAAGGCCATTAACCCCAGTTGCTCCAGGAACTGGCTGACCCTACTGTTTCCTCTGCGCCAATTTCATAAGGTGGCCTTCTGGGATGCTGTTCCAGCTGTGCTGAAGGGGGTCCCACTTCTGCCTAGAAGTCATTGGCCAGTTTTCCTTCACTCTCTGGTAAAACTCCCCCAAAATCATCTTTCCTGTGTTTAGATCAGTTGGCCAGGTCATGTGATGTGACCCTATTACTGTACTTTGTAAGCGGATTGGTGTGTCCAAACTTTTGACGGATACTGTACATGACACAATATTTCATATACAGTACACTACCAGTCCAAAGTTTTTTGCACACACTGAGATTTTCTGCATTTGTGTGCTTCTCACTTATCATTTCCCAAAAATACACCAAATATTATTTTCTACCAAATAGATTTAGCGTAGGTTCACCATTTGAGTACTTCATTCATCAAAGTAACCTCTAGCAGTTGCAACAGCAGAGAAATTTTGAGGTATTCTTTCCAGAAGGGACATTAAATATTGTTCTGTTTCATGAGATGTAACAGTTAACCAGTGCATTTAAAGTTAAAGGACAGCCTAGAATTTGACTATGCCATCACCACACAACCAGGTAATAGGATGTCAGGCATGCACTGTTACATACTCTTTCCATCTTAAAAGGGAAACTATTATTTGACTATTTTCGTTTATAGTTGTTCACTCAACTTTCCAGTACTTAATAAGAATTAAAAAACGTGCAGTTTATGATATAAATGTAAAAGGGGTAAAAACCTGTGCTGTGCAAAACCTTTTGACTGGTAGTGTATCTATTGTCCATATATTGAGCGAGAAGATTCAAGCATTTATTTTTTAGGATTTTATACGTCACCAGATGGTTTTTGCTATATTTTTTAAATTATTTTTTGTCTCATACAAGTCTCATTCATTCATTGTTCATCCCTGCTTGTCTTATGCGGACTCATGGGGGTCAGGATATCCCAGAAGCAAGCCAGGGAACAGCCCAGGATGGGGGAAGAGCCCAGGATGGGGGAACAGCCTATCATGGATCACACTCATGCACCATTCACTCACAAATTCACACCTCCGGGCAATTTTGTAACTCCAGTTAACCTCAGCATGTTTTTGAACTGTGGGGAGGAGGAACAGAGAATCCGGAGGAAACCCCATGATGACACGGAGAGAACATTCAAATTCCACACACATGGAGGCATGGTGGTGACTCAAACCCTAGACCCAAACGTGTGAGGCAACAGCGCTGACCGCTGTCATTGACATATGTGTAAATAATCAAATTACTATTACAGTTCTTGAAGAAAGAAAAAAAAGACTACAACATGTAAGTTTCAGAGTTTTAACCATCTGAAAATTTTAGTCTGACCTGTTTTTCTGTGGTCCCTTATAATGTAATAATATAATAATAATTTTGTTGCGTTAAAGGGCAAATTAGTGTATTATACTTTCATTGAGTTTTGCTGCTGAAATGGTAGATTTAGTGATCATGTTTATGTCTGTCTATTTGCATATTAAACCTATCCTCTCAAGTATTTTGTATCATCCATAAGTGGAATTAATGCAAGGTAGACGTTCATTCAGTCAAAGTAAATCTTTTTTTTTTTTTAAAAACATGATTTCATGGTTCAGAAGCTTGAGAAAAAAGAGAGACAAAAGTGCAGGACCGAGTTCCATTTTAAATGGAAAGACGTTATTTATAAAAATGCATATTTTAACATGTAATTTTCTGTATGTAACATTTTGAGATCACAGCAAGTAAACTTCAGGCACCCAAGACATATATCATGTAATAGTGCTGATCATATGAGTACCATGTGGAGGACTTGAACATATTCTAATCTGTCATATGGAAGACCCACATTAATAAATTGGCCAGCAGGTTAAACCACAGACTTGCTTCTGGTACACACACACACACACGATTCCATTAACCGTTGCTGTCAGCCAGTCTCTGTGTTTACGTAGGCTTGTAATAAATGCATAGCGAAGCTGAGCAAGGCCACTGGGACTATTTCCTTTTAATAAGACAAGAAGCATGTCAATTATGGCTCTTTGCTCCACATCAAATTCCCAAACCGCCCTCTAAATTGGACACTTCAGCTGCCTCTGTGTCCCGAATTCTCCTTGACAGAGTTGCTGATTCGTGGTTTCTTTTGTTGTACTTGCGACTTTTTACTGTAACGGTTGGCTGCATTGAAACTGTTAACAAAACGCAGTGTTGCGTAGCTCTGAATTTGACACATGTGCATTTTTTGTTTCATCGCCGCATTCAGAATTACATCCTTCAAACATATTGTCACACCAAAAGCATCCTGGGTCATACAAAGACAAAAAAATTCATGTGCATATAAATGTACTGCACTTTCGTCATAGATTCAGACATGGAAACACTACCGCATTTTCTATTGAAAGGGGTAGGCATTTTAATTAAGATAAAAATGATGTGAATCCTGTACTGAGTAAATTCTATACCGTGTGCTAATACTGATTCAGGACTTTGCAAAGATACATTTTCACTTCTTAGGACTGCCATTCTCCTTTGAGAATGTAGTTTCTACCTTCATGTATTCAACCCGATGCACTTGCTAACTACAGTATGTAGTATACAAACTCATACCACTAAGGACATCAAGGTCAGGTCTTCAGTATTTTTTTCTGTGACTCCAATGGCCATGACTCATTATGGGTCACGCCTAGGAATGGCTAACACTTTTGACCTCAGTATTTTTAAATTCATGGCTACAGGGTGATGTATATGGGAATGAGATGATTAGTCAAATGTAATACTAATAAATAGATTTTTATAATCTGTATCTACAGTATATGTCTATCCATCATCATCCATCCATCTGTTCAGCCATCCAATGTTTTTTTAAAACACACCAGACAAATATTTACACATACCAACCCTTAGAAAGGTTTATTTTATCCTTTACACCTTAGAATACTCATAAAGACATAAAAACTATAAAATAACACATAGGAAATTATGAACTGACCAAAAAATTATTAAACAAGAAGTAATAGTAATAATAATTTCTTGGGGGGGACGTAGTCTTATCCACAAAGGGTCAGTGTGTATACATGTTGGTTTTGGGGATAGGTTTTAGGTCAGAGAGTTGCAGCAAAACCTGCATACATGACGGCCCTTCCTGGACACGATTGTCCACCCCCGTGCTAAATCATGAGTCAGATTGTGTCGTTTTGTTACATTCAGCAGCAATAAGAAAGAAAACGTATCTTTAACACACTCTTCGTCTCAAGCATTCTTATGACACACCCTTCAGTTAAAAACAAAACAAGATTCCATAAAAGCAATTTGAATTAATCTGGGTAGTTAAGGGGACTGTATCCCTGACAGGGGCTGTTTTTGTCCCTAGTTGCTCTATAAGTGTTACTGTCATTGTAATGAGGCAAGCAACTAAGCTGACTAAACCTTATTTGCTTCCACTAGACCTCTTTGGGGAACAATACTACTCTCTATTGCTGTCATTAGAATTACAAATCAGTTCAACTCTGCTGTAGCTTAAAGGAAGAACACTTGCACCCAACCTTCTGCACCAATTCGAAAGTAGTTCTTGAAACGCTTCTAAAAATAACAACATGATCATCTCTAATTCCATTGCTCTTAATTATGTTTCATTTGTGACATCTAAAGATTAGCAAATTGGAGGCTTAAGTCCCTTCATCGTAGTAGTTATGTTGCGCACCATTCAATCATGGTGTTACTGGAAAATTTCCTAAAAGCTTAGAATAGGGCGAGGGGGGGTTCCATAGGGCGAGGGGGGGTTCCATGGGGGGAGGGGGGGTTCCATGAGATGGGGGCTCCTGGTCATATTAAAAGGTGGTGGCTTGACGGAATGCCAAAGCTCCCATTTAGTTTTCATAAAAGCACAGTATTGGCCAGAAGAAAAAAATGTCAAACTATGGTATTTCAGTTCCAGGAATCATACAAAAATTGGACAGAGATAAAATTATACGTTAATAATTACTCATTAAATGGGGTAAACTCGCCTTGCTATAATTAGCTGAACAAGGTATAACAGTCAATGTATTTAATGACTAGTGTTTCTGGACAAGAATTTAGGCAATCTGTTTCTGCCTGTCAAAATAATGCTATTTTTACAATAGACAGATATCTGCTTACATTCTGTATCAACTGGATCCACTAGTTTTATATTTTAAATTTGTAATGATCATGATAATTTCATGCAAGCAAATTTTATTTATTAAAATATTACATACATAGTACATGACAACATATTAATTGCCAATTAAGTATCATTTTGCTAGGAATTAAAATAATATTTTCATAACTCCAGTGATACATGGATAAAACTGGCCAGATAAAGAACTAAATATTTACAGATCCTTCATGGCCATAACGGAGGCTTCTTATGATCTAATTCAAATGTCACTGCAGTAACAGCTCTGTGCTCATAGGAAAATGCATTTCCAGTAATAGACAATGGGCAGCATTTGCCAAACACATGCTCTCTGATTATAGTAGCCATGGCAATCATGTTGAGACTGGTTTCCCATAATTGTTGTTTTGTATTTGGGAATGACAAACATTCCTGTGGTAGTTCTATCTTTACATTGTGCACCGAATGAGATGAAAAATAACTGCAGACTCATTGTATTGCTTTAATTGTAGTTTAGCAAAAGTAACAATGCATGTCCCTATATTCACTACATTTTAGTCTTTTTCCTTTTCTCTTATTTTGTTTCTATTTTCTCTCTATTTTGCATTTCATTGCTTTAATTAAATTGATTAAATGTAATTTATTTAACAATGTGACATTCAGTCTTGCATTGACACTTAAGGTCAGGTTTCTTATCATCCCACTGCATGAATAACTGTCGGATTGTTACCCCCCC
>JABFEB020000041.1:6988672-7006641 GCA_019775895.2 Stomatorhinus ivindoensis
TATATATATATATAATAGTATACATTTACTATTTTGATAACATGGCTTCTAAATAATGAAATACTACATCATTGAGCCATATTTTGCATTTGGCACAAAACAGTGATACAAGCGTCTTGGTTAATATGAACCCAATTCACTTGTCATTTTTTCTGTCCAGTGCCGAGGTCATAAATAGCAGATTGTGGTTGCTTACAAGGAAAAGGACTGCCAAATAAAATGTGATTTCCCCAACTTTATTTTGCCATTAAGTAGTTATATACTTTCATATTCACCTTTCCTGAAGCAGGCGCATACATAAACACACAAAAAATTATTTAGCTTTCTATTTACTCGCAAATATACATAATTTGATAAAATAACAAAAACATATTGGAGCAATACATATTTATTATAAGTCTTCTTCCCACTCCCGCAAACATAGCAGTCACTTCCCACACGCTCCTGCACTCAAAAACTAAAAATTTATCCCGCGCCACACTCTATAGCTGCAGTGCCTCTGGAAATGCAGACCACTTCTTTGGTAGAATCCTGCTTTTGCCGTACATGGTCTGCTCACGTGCTTTCACTTCACACACAAGCAGATCTGTTATCTCTGCAGGGTGTAAAATAGGGTGTAAAATTTGGCCTGAAGTATTAATATTTCAAAATTTGACATAAAAATCATGATTGTCATTAAATAGCGAGGCAAGTAATTAACCAGTTTTTAAATACTGTTAGCAAATTAATCAATTACTGAATCAATCGAAACAAAAAAGTTATGCAAAAGATTGGGTCTTGGTGGGTTTCAGTGTCATTTCACATCTCCAGGGTTATGAGTTCATATCCCACCACTACTTTCTCTGTCTGGAGTTTGCATGTTTTCCTCATGTCACATCGTTTTCCTCTGAATACTCCAATTTCTTTCTGTGATCGTCAGATGTAGTTAGGCTGACTCTAAATTGCCTGTGGATTGTGATTACTGTCTCTGCGTGTGCCCTGCAGCTGACTGATATCCCATGTAGGGTATATCCAAGCGTCATCTTCTACACTGCCTGGGGCAGACCTCTCCCTACCCTTACCAGGATAAGTGGTAAGAGGATAGATGGATCAATTTTTTGCAAAGTGCTTTTTATTAGATTGTAAAGACTGCAACAAAGTGAGTTGAAAAAATAGCCATTAAATGTACTTATAACCTATTGCTATAAGATAACTGTGGTTTGTATAAGAGATCTGGTTAGTTTATGGCCATGATATTGGAAGCAAGGTACTAAAAGAGTTAGCAGGGAAACAGAGTTGGACTTGGACTTACATTTGACTTTATTGATCCCTTGGGGAGGAAAGTAAAATTTATTAAAATTATGGCAAGGAATTTTATCTGGAGCACAGAAATGACCAGGTGGCTAAGTACGGTGACAAAAAAAAAATATGATAGACATGCAAGCTAGATGTCTCATTACGGTCAGTGGTGCATAAATTTAGGGCCAAGAGGACCCAACTGAAAGAGAGGAGAGGGCCTGAAAGTATGATGTAATCTGAATGAAGAGAAAGTACGGATTTTCTAGTATTTAATGCTTTTCATAACAGGAACTGTACATTAACATTACATCCTGAAGGTATAAATGTATGCATATTAAAATACGACTGCTAATGAGGACTGAATTTGTGAGCATATAGAATCTGTTATGTCATAGATGTATTTTATGCTATTTTCTGAAGCAATTTAAAATGCATCTTCATCTATGTACACAAGAAAGACCTATGCAGAAATAAACAATAATCGTGGAGAGATAATTTATGATAAACTCAGTTTGTGATAAATTTAGCTTATCTGCTGGGATTCCCCATATCCATTATTGTAATACATTTGTCATTTTTTACTGGAAAAATACATCTTCTTAGCATAGATGCTTACAGTGAAAATCCAAGGAAAAAAGAGCCCTTAAGAGAGAGAGAGAGAGAGAGATCTGGGAAGACTGTGCTACTGCTCATTAATTTGCACAATCAGTGTCTGTGAGATGACAATAGATTTGGGAACCTGAAATCATATATTTCTAGAACTCCACTGCTGATATAGTGAAGCGGAGATGAGGCAGATTTTTCACTGAGGAAAGCCACACAAATATGTCCAGTGTAGGTGTTTCATAATGCCTTGGCTTTTTATGAGCGACTCACAAGCAAACACTAAGGGGGCTCAGTCCACAGCTGTCAGATAACCTGTACCATGAAATTTCATGGCAAGGAATTTTGTCTGGAGCAGAGAAAATACCAGGTGGCTAAGTACAGCGACAATAAAACACCGGATCCCTGCACAAAGTGCAGCAGGGACCGCGTGCCAAATGCATTGCTCATCTGTACACACTTGGCTGCAAACATGAACATTCTGCACTGTGCAAGATTCATAAAGATAAAATGTTATTAGCATATTGCGCTAAGTCAATTATGAGTGATTAATTATAAGATGGAGGGGGCAGTGTGGTGCACGTCCCAGAGCAAAGCCTCTTCATCTGATGTATCTGCAGCATATCGCCATTCAGCATGCGGGCAGTCCGCGGGTTGGGAACGTGTGACGTACGGACAACTCGTCCTTCTCATTTCTGAACGGACTACCATAAAGTATAATAAAAGGCTTAATAAAACTACCATAAACCCCAATAAAAAGCCTCATAAAAAATTTTGAATTAAATACAATGGTTTGTAATGACGAATGTACACACTACTTCATGATGCACATGAAAAGATCAATACTGTACCATATGCAGTATATTTTATTACTGCATAATTATTATTCTTATTATGTACAGTACTTATTATATTACTCACAATATACTTATTATTGTTATTTTTCTGACTTACCTACAGTACAAATGCGACTTAAAACCAGACTTAGGGAATGAATCTCATTCATAACTGGGGAACTACCTGCATGACTCCCTGCAGTTTTTCCTCAAGGCATCATAATATAAGCATTCAGGTCATGCTGTACAAGTCCAGACCTTGCTGTAACCTGTAGTCCTTTACATGACCCAGCCCACATACTAACAGCAGTTATGTGGATGACTAACAATTTCAATAATGAAGGACATGAAGGACACTCAATACCAAGCTCTGGCCTTGCTGAGAAAGGTAATGGTGATGGCACTGTCTGCTTGGTCATAGTCCATCCTTTGCTTAGAATGGCTTCAGGAGACAGGCTTAAAGAAGTGTTTATTTCAGAGAGTTTTTGAATCTTTAAAGAACTTTTTAGACTGTAACATATCATTACAATAGCAATGTTGCCCTTTATATTCTTTTTTTTTTTTTTACAAAATATAATCAGGATAATTTGGGCAAAGAAATACGGGAGAGTGGACTGGGGAAAACATAATGCCATTGGATTTATCCAAGTTAAAAACTGGGATGATAGGGAATTGTCTGATTATCAGAATATTTTTATTCTAAGATCTAAGTTTAAGACCTAAACTGGTAGACCACCTATTCCATATGAGCAAAAATATGTTTTTATTGTGTCCAGGAAAATCTGGCGATATGGAATGTTAAAAGTGAATTACATACAGCAGTACACGATCCAACTGAGAGAAATCGAATAACTTCAGTGGTATAGTGCTGACAACATGAAATATCTCATAGACATAACCAGACTGCAAAAATGTGAACAATTGCTATGCCTTACATTCCTATAAGAATTTCATAAAATGGAAGTTATACCCTATAGGTGGTCAGAGAATTAGGCTCCAAATTGGGCTTCTTGAGTACTGGGTTTCTTGAGTATGAATATATCCTTGGAGGCCTGGGAACATCCAGAGGATAGGCATGAATTTATGAATTTATTATGAGTGCCACGGGCTTCTCAGAAAGAAGCTCCTTCATCAGCTTCGTGGTATATAATCAAGTAAACAAGTAGATGATTTAGAGCTTGTAATTTATGCAGTCAAAAGCTGCAAATGACTAAAAATGTTATGTGAAGTAGCAACATAAGCAGAATAAGTGCCTGTCCCACACATTCATGTAAGAGTGTAATAGGAGCCTAATTCTCCGACCACCTATAGGGTATAACTTCCATTTTATGAAATTCTTATAGGAATGTAAGGCATAGCAATTCAATGAAATTTATGAAGGCATTATTGTATAACATAAAGCATTGTTGATTTGTTGACATTTGATTCTTTGTCAATAACGCAACTTAACACAAGGTAAGTCTGAGGGTCTCATCTTTTACAATTGATATCGCCATTTTATACTTGGCTATATTTCAAATACGTACTAAGATCAAATACAGTGGTTACCTCAGTTCTCGAACTCATTAGAACTCGAATTTCTTAAAAGTCGAACCAATCAGTTCGAAATTTTTTTTTACCTAGAACTCAATCTGAATCTCAGAAGTCAAACCGTGAATGCCAACCTAAGATAACTTAGGTTGGCGCAGGGAGATGTGTCACATGGCATGTCTGTCAGCGGAAACAAAGTGTAAAGCTTTAGTCTCAGCCTCGAATTCGTTGTGATAACATTGAGCACATTTACGATAGCTGAATATATACATTTAGTCAGTAAAAATACATTTAGACAATGATATACAGTAACAATAATTGATTTAAAAAAAACATTTTTAAATAAAGATTTCATATAAATTATTTTAATATCAATAATCAACCATTAATACATTTAACAATAATAGTGTTGTGCCGAGCAGGGACGAAACGGATACAAAGGCACAGACGTCAGGGTATCAGGGAATACGGAATTTAATTACAGGTAAGGCAGGCAAAATGCAGATGGACAATACAATGACCAGTCTGGGGAAACAAACTGAAATGCGGACGAAATACAGAGGGCTAATGAAAACAACCAGAAAGAGCTGATCACATGGGGATTCCACACGAGGTTAATGAGGGGAGGTGGCACACGGAAGGAGCGGACAATGGGGGCAGGACACATTATTATTTTTAACTTTACACATTGTTTGGATACATTTATTTTCTTACTTTATAATTTATTGTTTTGATAAATGTTCTTAGATGTGTTTAGCACAGTATATGCTCTTCTTGTTTTATCCAGGTTGTTTTGTGCTTAAATGCTAAAAAAAAAAAACGTATTTAGGTGTAATTTTCTGTGGCCGGGAACCAACTAATTGGTTTTCCATTATTTCTTATGGGGAAAATTTGATCAGATAATTAACTTTTTAGGATTAGATCCGGAGTTCTGAACAAATTACATTCGAGTTTTGAGGTACCACTGTATGTCTAAATTAGCAATCTTCAAGAAACATGCTTTAATGTCAGAGTATTCAGTATACTAAAGGCATGCTTTTTTATGTTTAGCATTTTAGTATTATGTTTTTAGTGGTGCCACTATGCCCATTGCATTGCTTCATAAGGCAGCAAATGTATCAGCTGACTTGCTTTTCCATAGATGGTGTTTTGCTGTCCTACCGTTGTATTTGTTGGCTTTCCTGCAAAATTTAAGTAGCTAGACTGTGATGAATAATTTGTAATTCATTTATTTTTGTAACTCAGATTTATTTTCCTAACAAATGAAACTGCAAGATGTGAAATATTAGATGCCAGACTAGTGGTGTATTTACATGTTCCTCCTGCCCCTCTCCCCACCCCTGAGGAAATAGCAAGATATATTCATTTAACAGATTTTTTATGCCTTTTTCACTCTATGGCTACGTTTTGCAGATAGTAACCATAGATTAACACAGCATTTTCCATAAGGAAGCATTTAACTTTATAGTTTAAGAAGAATAAAAAAATGGGAAATAAATATCGCAAACGAATGACCCACCATGTTGAACTCTGACATTGTTCAGTCACCGTTTGAAAAAGAACTTTATTCCGCATTCTTGAATGAGGTGGAAGAAACTGATTTTCACACACTTCTATAGCTGACTTTACAGCTTGGTTCCATTTCAGTGTAGCTCAGCTTCCTAGTGGGAGAAAAAGCTCTATGGCTTGAATACAGTCAAGACTTTGGTTTTTAATATGAATGTTAAAATTCATAATAATAATTCTATCAGTGGGGACAACTAGATTAGAGACAGTCAGCAAATCCACCAATAAAACTGGAAGGCCTTTAGAGTGTAGCTAGCAGAAAGCACTGAGAGAGCATCACATTTATCACTGACAGAGACCTGCACAATAAACAACATAAGCACTTCAAACATAAATTCTGTATTTGGAGCAGAACAGGCAATAGACCTACAGATTATGGCACCTCCACTCCCTTAGTCAGTAAAATAGGGGTTTCTATTTTAAAAAGTAAGAATATGAGAGGACTTGATTAAAAAGTTCTCATCAATTTGACACACTATCATAGTGAACCCCAAAATATAAAGTTTATTACAAACAAGACAGATGATTCACAAGAGCTACTTTAATTGATCTTTGTACACTCTCAAATCCATTTTCATTTTACTGCATACTGGCACTCAAATATTCAATATTTAGTGATGCTAACAGTAAAAATTGTGACTTTAATATTTATAGGGAAAGAGAATATTACAGCAACACATTATTTTTCATTGTTAAATACCCATTCAATGCACTGGTTAATCTCCAATCGTCTCAATTGTCATTTGTACTGAATACTCCCATTAGGTATGCTTCGACCAATACAAATTTGGTTTAACACGGTTGGAGAATTATAGTGGGTGCTTTAAACTAATGCTCTCAATTTGATGTGATTTGAATTGTACAATTTATTCAATCAATGGATAAATCAAGGCCAGTTAATTAAGGAGTCAGCTGGCAGTAACATCAGCACACATAGGGGTTACTAGGACTATTACTGAGCTGGTAAACAGATTTAAAAATCTATGACAATGCAATATATGCTGAAAACATTATAGTGCTACAATAATAAGTATTAAATGACTAATAAAACCTCTTTTTATTAATCTTAAATGTAACTGCATGCATTACATACAATGGCATATATTATATTTGGTAAAGAGTTAACTACTTGAAATTCTAAAATGTGCATGTTAAATTTGAAACTTCGGAAAAAGCTGTTTTTCTTTTTTTTAGTCTTTTAATCTAGAGATTGTATTAAACTCCATTTGTTCTAGAACCAAACATTTATAGTGCTAGTTCGTTTTCTTTATTATTAAAGTTTAACCTTTACAAATGTATATCAAACCATAGATTTGTAACATTATTAATAACTAGGACTGAACTGTATTCTTGGAATCCATCTGAGTGAATGAAAAAACGTGAAGACAGCAATCTGTTTACGGACCTGACAGAGCCCCAGTGCCAATCAAATTTAATGGAACAAGCAAAGGATCAATACTAAGCAGTGATCTTAAACTGTCAAAGGTTGTTTAATAGCAAGCAGGACTAATTGAAATCAATGGATAATCTGATGACAGTTGTTAACCTTTACACCTCAGAGAATTCATAAGCAGGTCTCTATCATTGAAGAAGACGTGTGCTGACAGGTTTTGTTCCATTGGTGATTCTCAATTCAGATGGGAATCTGTGAAACAGAGCTAACAATTCTGAAAGTCAATGCACATGGTAATGATTAGATATTTCTTCTGGACACGGGCTGTTTTTAACAATGCATTTATGTATCAAAAGTATATTGAGTTTCGTGTAGCTGTAAAATTGTTGATCAACTGAATCAAAATTGCATTAATAAAACTAAGAATACATGTGGGGAAATACACGTGGGTATTGCACAGAAATCATTGCTGAGGTGGAGTTGCAGGATCACAGGCATCAGTGCAAACGATCTTTGCTTTAGAAGTGAAATTGTTGTAGTTGCAACCAATCCATCTTCTTACTGCATAACCTGCACAGGGGACTGGAGTCTGCCCCAGGCAGCACAGGACACAGGACTGGGGTACACCTGACACAGCATGCCAGTTTATCGCACATACAGTCATACAATATTGGCAGTTTTTCCTAAGTGCATGTCTTAGGACTGCAGGAGGAATCTGGCATGCTTGGAAGAAACCTGAAAGTGTCAATTTACGTCCGATAATACATTTACTAAACATACTAACATTTCTTCCCTTCAGATCTGTCCCCAGTGATTTCTACATTTCAACAGTAAAACTGTGATGACATACACATACTTAAAACACTTTATACACCATGGAGAGGATAGCAAAGAATACATCCGTTTTGTGCCTCTCGTCACTGTTGAAAGATCTCTGATGTGGGATTCATTGATTTTACCAGATTGTAGAAACACAAAATAGAATTATCTCACTTTGATTGAGGCCAAGAAGCTCTTACATTTGCATTTTATTACATTTACAAGAACTCAATCTGTGGAAACTGACATAATATAGAACAATTCAGTAAAGCTCCAAAAGGAACTGATGTATTGAAGTGGAGTGGTAATATCCACACAGTTTAGCTTTTGCTGTATTGTAAAATTTTAAATGGAAAAACTCAGCAGGCAACAGTGAAACATGTATTTTGACCAGCCTATGCAACATAAGTAACATATTTATTAACAAATTGCATATTTAAAAAAAATCAAATAGAATTACTATGAAACACAGTGCTGACTTGTATGACTCATTTCATTTGAAATTTCTACTTTTGTTGCAGTGCAGAGTACAAGAGATTTTCTTCAAGAGTTTTATGACTGTGGTACTTTTTCCTTTTAATGGAATAGGCTGCCTGCGGCGGTGTGAGGGCAGTAATGGGGGAAATCGCCATTATCCACTTCCCCAAAGGCCATGGCTGAAGCTTGACTCACCTGAAACTTGACCAATTAGGCAGGCGGTAGTATAACACCGGGCAGCAGAATGCTTCCTGTCAGACAAGGCTATGAGCAAACACACTCCATAATGCCTTTCAGAAATTTTGTTTCATTTTATTGCCTTCCATCGTTTGATCCCTTTGTTAGGTTTCGTTTGTTGTTTATTTTCAGATACCCAATACTTTTGCTAAGTCCTTCAGATGTCATTAAAAAATCACACATAGTTTAAAAATATATATATAATTTGCATAGCAGCTCTGTTGGTGTTTGTAATAAATACAAAATCTGATTTATGCTGAATGCAGAACAAATGGTTGATGTCTAATACTTGTTCTATATGCCATTTTATTCTATTCGTTTCATTCCAGTGCTACTTAACATTATATTTTTGTTAATTGTCAGTTTGAAAGACATTCTAAACAGTTACTTTCATATAGCTGACTGATTTCATTCTATGCTGCTAGTTCTGATGTATGACCTTTTAAAGAGATTTTTTTTTTTGCAACCAGAAAGTCAGACATTCACTGAATACTGTAGTAACTTAGCATGTGAAAATTCATGCTCCTTTGGCTAACCTGTCATGCCCTGCCCAGCCAATTGTCCTGTTTCCCTTCCCAGTTTAGCCCTAAAATGCCTGTTTTGTATTAATCTTAACTCTTGTTCATGCCCTAATGTGATTCACTCCAGCTGCCTCTCGTTGTGCAACATCATTACTCCTTGTTATAAGTGCTTCCCAGTCCTCTGGTCCCCAGTTCTGACATTGATGTTGTTCCCGTTTTGTACATTTATTATGCATCTAGAAATAAATGTTGCAATCTAAAACATCAATAATTATACAATTATATAAGAATACCATGGAAATATACTACTATCGATGAAGATTCAGCACAAGTGACATCTGCCTTGTCAACATATCTGTAGGAGCTAAAGAAATAACAGGCAATAATGTTATAATTATTTCATTTTTAATGTAATAAATGTCAATAATTTAATAACTGGCCAACAATGTTTTTACATTTCCTGAACCAATAACTTAACTTTTTGCCAATAATGTAAAAAGTTATTACATTATTGGTCACTTATTACATTATTGACTTTTATTACATTAAGAACCAAAAACTGATTATGTTATTGGCATGTTGTTACATTATTGGCTGCAAATGCAGTAATGTGCCCTTACAGTTCTAATCCGCAGTACAGGTACTTGCACTCCAGGAAGAGTGTGACGGACAGAGAAGAGCTGCTTTTAACAAATACAGAGTGCAGTTTGTGCTGAATTGCTGTACACATTTTCTCATACATACACTAGGTCAGTGGTCCCCAACAGGAAAAATACACTTTAATCCAGAATCCCCCCCACTCACAAAAATATTTGGGTCGTGCAGAGGAGGGTTATTCCTAATTTATTCAGTGAGGCAAGCTTAGAACCAGAGAGACAAATCCTATATGTTTCTGAAAAAAATTCTGCCCATGGTTCATTTATCTGTGAAATGTTCTACGGTGAACCAATATGGAATATGAGGTGTCCCATATTTTCATATGCCACATATACATTAGTACATTAGATCAGGGGTCCCTAAGGGAACTACCTGACCAGTACACTTTTTAAATCGGTAACCATTCTATGCTTTTTTAATATATATTTTTTTGTGCCAGACTAGCAGTTGGTTTGGAATAATTCATCACAAACTGCACAGTAGCATATAAGTTTGTTTGGGCATTTTTGTTTATCAGCAATGCATTGTAAACTTTGTTAGTGTTAATAATAATACTTAAATAAAGCATTTACACCATATCTATCGGTTTGCTATATTTGCTTATTAGCAGAATTGCTTTGAATACAGAGGGAAAAGAGTACCCAAAGCCCAAAAGGCGTATGGATTTGTTATTAAACACAATATGGGTCATTCTCATGGACTCATTCTTCAGCTGTTTTAATTTCCTATTTATACAAAACAATTATAATGATTTAGCTGATTTATTTCCATGTCCCTGCCTTACAATGGGTCGTCTTTTGCCAGTTCATCCGAAATGTTGCATATGCCTATCCCTGGATTTCTGTTAATGCACTATTTATTCACTTGATAAATCCCAGATTTTGTGTGAAATGTTGCATATATACATTCCGGGCTTCTTTTTCTGTATATGCAACTTTGACAAATAAGACCCCTGGTGTTATCAGCTGCTCTGATGACAGGAACTAATCTTGCATAATTAGCCGAGGAATTATTCCTGTAAAACTAGTGTAAATTGGCTTTGGGATTGTTTATCACTATGTCTGTATGAGAAAATAATTTATTTTTACTGAATTTCTACTGAATACAAAAGTTTGCCTAAAACAAGTTAATTTTGATTGAATATGTTCAACTTTGTCTATTCCTCTCTAAGCTGAGCATGTTTAACTGCGGCAGCACGTTACTGCCTATTAACTTCAGTGCTCGGCAACAAAATTGGCTGATTCCCCACTGCCCATAAAACTAGCACATAGATGCACAAAGGAGGACATATATCATTGGCCCGTATGACAGAGCAGAAGTCATGATTAAGGAGCCCCTGGTATGACCTATCTCCATGGTCTGCAGTTTCACTGACAGATTCGAGTGAGTCTAATGGTAAGAAGAATATTTATATGCATAAGAATAAATTCTGGCATCTATATAATTATACCAAATGGGCTATATTTTCTATATCTATAAATGTGTATGAAAAGATGATAACGCTATTTTGCCTGATAATTTGTGTAAACAAGTATTGTTAACTTTCATTGTAACAATTGTTTTTTTCAGTTATACTATTGTCAAAATTTGTTGTTCTTTCATTTTTAAAGGAATTGTAATCAACAGACATAGATGGCTTCTGAAGATGTTAATGATAATATCACGATCGAAGACCAGAGATAACAGGGGACCTCAATGCTGGAGACCGATGGTTTTTATCTGAGCATAGACAACCAAATCCAAATCGCACAGGCAGAAATGTAGTCGAAGAGGATGATCCAGAAGGTTCCGTTGCCAAGGGCAATCCATCTGACAAGTAGACATCAAACCTGGAACAGGAACACCAGACAGGATTGATAGGTTGGAACAGAAGTAGGCAGGGCTTGGGCAGGTGGAGAGGTCAGGCAGAAACGGGCAGGATCAGAGTAGGCAGGGCAGGAATGGGCAGGATCAGGGCAAGAATGGGCAAGATCAGGGCTGGCAGGGCAGAAACAGGCAGGATCAGGACAGGAACAGGTGAGGCAGACAGAGGTGGAGTTAGGACAACATGGGCTAGACTGGATGAGAGGAATGCTCAGTATGGTGCATCTGGCTACAATATTTGGCAATATACAGGTGCAAGCATGCTCTTTAATAGTGTGGGGGTGGGGGGGACCCCAAAGACCAGGCCCAAGCTTCTGCAGGTGATTCCTATGATTGGCGGTGTAGGAATGTAGGATATCCTTGCCGGGTACCAATAAGCATTACTCCAGTCTGTAGCTACAAGAGACTGGAGTTGGCTCTTGCATCGGCATGAGTCCAGAAGGGCATGGATCGTATACAGCTTGTCGCCATCCTGCAGCATCTGAGGGGGCGGGTCGACAACATCAATGTGAGGGTGCACAAAGTTGTACTGGACAGGCTTGAGCTGGAAAGTTTGAAAGGCTGGAGAGATACAGTACATGCTTGGTAGTAATGAGGTAAGAGCACGAGCCAACATGGAGTATCACTTTCAAGGGGCCGACGAACCACGGAGCTAGCTCATTGCATGTAGGCAGCTTCAGATTTTTCACTGACAGCCAAACACGTTGCTCCAGGCCATAAACAAGAAATGGGCATCATCGGTCAGAGAAGGTCTTTTGTCATGGGCCTAGTGCTCTAGGAGATGTTGGGCTCAGGACCATACCACCTTGCTACTCCTCGACCAGGAACATTGCTCAGGATGCAGCATCCCAGGGAAACAACTGAAGCTGAAAGCCCAAAACAGCTTGAGAGGTGAGTCACAGAATTTTCCTGAGTGTTAATGACATACTCAGCCCATGGCCAGTTTCAGGCTCAGACATTAGGGCGATCCTTAAACAGAAGTCGCAGGACCTTGTAAACCTCCTTATTGGTCCTCTCAGCCATGGCATTGGACTGAGGGTGGTAGAGCAGAGGTCAGACTGAGGGTGATGACCAGCTTAGAACAAAATATTTCCAATACCTGGGAGGCAGACTGGGGTCCACGATCTGAAACCACGTTTTCAGTGATTCTATAGTACCGAAATGGTAAAATGGTAAATGGACTGCATTTATATAGTGCTTTATTCCAAAGCGCTTTACATTATGTCTCTCATTCACCCATTCACACACCGGTAGCAGAGGCTGCCATGCAAGGTGCCAACCTGCATACCGGGAGCAATTGGGAGTTCAGTGTCTTGCTCAAGGACACTTTGATGGGGTCAGGAGGAACCAGGGCTCGAACTTGCAACTCCACAGGTGCCGAACGATAGTGCTACCTCCTGCGCCATCATCTTCCCACCTAAATACCAGAAGAGCAGGAGATCAGTCAACTAATTCATTGACGGGAGCTTGGGGAAAAAGATGAGGCCAATTCACAATAGTCTGAATCCAAGAGATAAAGGAAGGTCGGTGCTAAGTGTGATGAGGGCTGAGAAGGAATGGGCAATGGCTGCAGAAGACCGGCAGAGGGTGCTTTGGAGGATTTCACTTGTGAGCAATCTGGGCAGGATACACATCCACATCCATCCAGTGTACTTTGTAAATATGTCAGATTTATGTGAAGTTTGTAATTTGACATCAAAGAATAGATATTGCAAAATTCAGTTTGGAACACTTGCAGAAGCATTATAAAAGTACATAGTAAGCAATGGTGGCAGTTTGTTTTGATCCCTGATATCTGATCAGCAAAGTCTTAGCTACATGAAGATGACTAAATGGTGTAGTTGCAACATTCAGTTGGATAAATAAATAAGAAAAACCTAACTAATGTCACTATTTCTGGCTCCTTTCATTGAATATGTAGCAACTTTCATGTCTATGAATGAGCCATTGACATCTGGCCACATCCCTACCCCCCTTTTATGGCGATGATGGGGATGTATCTGGATCTCATTTCACCGTTGCGTTGTTCATCAAATTACCATGTGAATGCGATTTGAATATGCGATAATGCGGCTATTTAGAATGTGAATGGCAATTTTCAGGTGACAGCGACACCCTCGATGCAGGTAAAACAAACTAAGGTGACATGGTTTACTTTTTTGCTTATTTAACCTAATTTTAAAAACTTTTTTCATGTTTCTATAATAAGATTTCAGCGAGTTATAAACAGAAATACATGAGAAAGATACACGGCATCGCTGACGATGCCATCAACTCTAGAGGGTTAGTGCTAGTTTTATGGTAGGGCACACTACCTCACAGCCTTGACCTTTTCCTTATCTATGGCCTCATGACTGGATGATGTAACCAAGGAGTTTCAAGGTATGAGACTCACATTCTTTCCTTTAACATATAAGTGGTGTTCTTGCAACCATTGCAGGACTACATGGACATGAAAAATTTGTTTTTCAAAGGAGGAGGAATAAATTGTCAACAACAAACCAGAAAGGATCACATTCATAAAAGCCTCGAAAATTGAAGGACCGTTAGCCAATCCATAAGGCATAACCAGATATTCTAATTGTCCCACATGTATTATAAATGTCACTTTCCTTTCATCCCCCTCGCATATCCTCACCAGGGTACATGAACTGTGCAAGTCCAGCTTTGTAAAAATTACAGCTTCGCATAATTTTTTGAGGGCAGATGGGATAAGCGGCATGGGCTCCCTCCATTCCACTGTGATGGCATTCACGGCTCAGTAATCAACACATGGCCGGAATCCGCCATCTTTCTTTTTAACAATGAAAAATCCTGAATTGACCAGTGATATGGACAAGCATATGATGACCTAGTCTTAGCCCTTTGGTGACGTAAACATTTGTTGCCTCCTCCTCAGACAGGGAAAGGGAAAATAGTTGACCTTTACGAAGAGGCATCCCCTCTGGGAGATCAATTGCACAATCACACACCCAGTGAGGAGGTAGTTGAAACGATCATGTCTTGCTGAATATGTCCAAGTAATTGTAGTTTTCTGCAGGGATCTCCGACAGCTCCCCTGGCTTGGGGTTCTCTATGGAAGAGGCTTTACAAGTTAAGGAGAAGCATCGGAAAAAACATGAAAGGGGCAAAGACAACTCCCCTGATCACCATTTCACTTGTGGTTTATAGTCACACAGCCAAGGGTGTCCTACAATAGCAGGTTCTTAGGCTGAGGGTATAATAAACAGCTGTGGTTGTTCACTATGTATAAGTCCAACTTGTAGGGGCAGCGGAGCAGTGCGGTGTGTAATTTTCCTGGACTCCAGGGGTTTGCCATTGACTCCATCTATTGCTATCGGGGTTGGCAGTTCCTCCACTGGTTCCTAAATGGTTCAGTTGTCCAAATGGAGCGATCGATAAAATTGCCCACAGCCCCAGGGTCCAGAAGAGGTTTAATATAGCTTTTTCCCCCCCGCAGCTGATTACGGCAGGTACGGTAACTTGGGTTTGTGTTATTCCTAGGAGAACATACAGGCTAACCTTGATGGAGTCTTCATTACGCTGGGGGTGCACCGGACAATCCTGAAGTGTGTGCTGAGGCTCCCCACAGTAGTGACAGAGACAATTTTGATATCGCTTCTGTTTTTTCGCTGAGGTGAGGGGAGCTGCAAGGGCTCAGACTTCTCCACAGGAGAGGTGGTGGAAGTGGCATGCGCATTGGCAACAACGATCACGGATGTTGTTATTCAGTGTGTTTGAAAGCCTGACATACTCATCAAAAAGGAGAGTCTCTCTGCGGGAGATGAGCTTGTCCTGCAGATCCGGGTTCAGAGCCAGGCAATACAGGACCTTTTAGCAGACATCCGGCCAACGGAGACCTGCCACGTTTGCTTGGAATTTCAAGGAAAAATCGGCAGCAGTCTTGGTTCTCTGCTAGACATCTCAGAGGCAGGATGTTCAGAGACCTCACAGAAGGCTCATTGGAACTCCTTTGCCAAGTCGAGGAATGGGATTTCTTTTGTCCAAAGGGCTGTGGCCCATTCTCCTGCTCTTCCAGACGGAAACGAGACAAGCAAATCTGCTCTGCATCCTCGCAGAAGCAAACGGGGTGCTCATCCATATAGAGTCTGCATTGCAGGGGAAATGATCATCAGTGCTCGGGATTCTAGTCATATTTATCTGGGAGTGTCACCAACACTGAATCAGCAGAGCGAGGCAGTGAATCGGGCAGGGCAGCCTGAGACACTTCTCCCTGCAGTAGCTGTTGAACCAGTGAATTGAGTTGGTTTACTTGGTCTTGCAGCTGCTGGGTCTCCACAGGGTCCCTCTTCATGGAGATGTAGTGTTCTGTCACGATGTAAGTCCAAAGATGACAGGGAACCTGATGGAGACCGATGGTTTTATTTATGAGCCTAGACAACCAAATCCAAATTGTACAGGCAGAAACATAGTCAAACAGGAAGGTCCAGAAGGATCCATTGCCAAGGGGAATCCATCCAATGAGTAGACACGACACTGGGAACAGGTGCACCAGACAGGATGAGCAGGTAGGAACAGGAGTAGGCAGGGCCAGGGCAGGTGGAGCAGAAGCAGGCAGGATCAGGGCGAGCAGGGCAGGAATGGGCAGGATCAGGACAGGAACAGGCAAGGCAGAGACAGGTAGAGGTTAGGACAACACAGGCTAGACAGAAGACTGGGTGCTCAGTGGAATACACAGTATGGCGTGTCTGGCTACAATACTTTGCAATGTCCAGGTACGAGCGTGGTCTTTTATAATGTGGGAGGGATGAAGAGCTGGTATCCTATTGTTGCACGCCACCCCATTCCTCAAGCATGACAGGTAATGCTCAGATGAGATGAGACAGAAGGATTAATGCTTTATTAAAACTTCTTGTTACAATGTAAGGTACTCCTACTGCATTTTCAAGTGCAAGGTGAGTTTTCTTTGTTTCTTTGTTTATTTTAAAGATACAATATAAAGTTATAACATCAGGTATGATTATTATATTTTAGCATTTTAAATCATAATGTACCCGAAAAAGGTAATAATTATAGTAACAGCAATAAAGTCTTGAATGAAAATCACTAATATTAAATATTTAAAGCACAATCATACCTAAGTAAGTAGATTTATCAATTTTCAATTGCATAGAATGATTTGCAAATTGCTATAAACTATTTTTATTGCTTATAAAAAATTAAACAAAGTGTTGAATAAATGATAGGTGTCAATGATGAAAAGTACATTGCAAATGTTTGAAATGGGTGACATTCCAGGCTTCTCATCAATAAGCTTCTCTTTCATGTTTCCATATCAGCAGCATTTTGTAGGAAATGACAAAAGTAATAAAATATAACAATTTGGATAGTAAGTGCAGACAATAGGTCTTGAAAGTGGTCGTTTCTGCCAATTTGAATTTCCTTACTTAATAGGATTCTTGTTATAATCCACATTGAGCTTTTCACAGGATTACTGAGTTAGGTAACTTTGCTAAAGTTTTAAAAAATCTTCTTTAAGGTTTTTTGAGGGGGGGACTTTGTAAGTTTACGCTGGCTTATTACTATGGCTGTATCTTAAATCTGCTTAAGAAGAGACTAACTTGAAGTCTGCCAACCCTTTCCAAGGAAGATAATCTGAGCTGCAAAATAACAAGGTCATCTCCAATAAGAAATAATTTAACATTATCTATGAACCTTGCAAGTCTCCAAAAATTGTTTTCTTATAAATTGTATTTTCCTAGAAATTAGATGTTTTTCTTAAACCAAAAATGTAATCATTTTAGCAGTTATCTGATATTTTCAGACACTTTCCCTGTTTTACTAAATGTTGCAGTATCACATCTTTACTGTTGTTCATACATCACTATAGTCTGTTTTTATTGTTCTTTAATGCCTCGTCTTCTTTAATTTACTATTTACAATCCTATAATCACATCATAGCTTATTTTTCCTTTATCCATTGGCTGTTTGTTTCATCAAAAGCAATCCATTTATTTAGATTTCTTAATATAATGGCAATCAAAGTGAGAAAACACATAAGAGACAAAGACAAATATGCTGAAAGCGTATTTGCTATATACATATATATAGCAAATACGCAAAATATAGCAAATATATATATATATATATATATGTGTGTGTGTGTATATATATATATATATATATATATATATATATGTGTGTGTATATATGGCTGTTGAGATACAT
>JABFEB020000041.1:7006741-7021788 GCA_019775895.2 Stomatorhinus ivindoensis
TGTATATATGGCTGTTGAGATACATTTAATTTTGCATAAATCTCTCAAATATGCTTTTAAGCAAAAGAAAAACAATTTCATTAACACAAGCACTTATTTGGCATTTTAATTATATGATAATTTTGGAAAGCAGCCTTTGACAAATAATTGCATAGCTATTTTAAAGTCTTCGAATGAAGAAACCTTTAGAAAGTATATCAACAATCAAATTAATGGAAGATTAATGGAAGCATCAGGTAAAAGGAAGTGGAGGTCTGAGTAGCCTTGAGACCACTGCTGACAGGGTGGGCCATAGAGATGGACTGTATCCTAATATAAATATTACTCAAGTAGGCAAATAACAATCAAAGTGTACGAAAGCATATTACTGTCCTTAGGAAGAATCTCTACAGTGGACAAGAATATTCATTCAGGACAGTATATTAATAAAACTGATTGGCTTCAGAATGGTAGTTAGATAAGTTTAGATGCAGTCATCACACCCATTCAGCTTGTATGCAGTATATATGATGAGAGAAGCTGGGCTGGAAGAATTTTAGAGCCATGATTGGTGGAAGAAACATAAGTAACCTTTGATAAAATGCCTTTCCAGGCTTTTACCACAGTGGCCGCTACTACAAAGTGGGGTTACTGGCTAATCGGGGTAACTTGTCAGATTTAAGGTACCACAGTTTTAATGGACTTCATATTTGTTCACTTACATTACCTTAAATCCGACAAGTTACCCCGATAATACAGTAACCCACTTCATAGTACAGGCCGCTGCTCTCACCATTTGTCTGCCATTGGATGTTGTTGTTTTCCTTGGATGACCAGTTCGATGCTTGTTGCTCAGTACACCAGTGGGTTCCTCTTTGGGACAATCATCAACAATGAATGATCCAGCAGTGTGTGCAGTTCAGTGGGTTGCCATACAGTGTCCTAGATTCGAAGGTCCCTGTTTCAAATCCCAGAATCTACAAAATAATTTTGCTGATAGGCCCTTTAATAAGGGATTGTCTGACCCTGCTCTGTTGCTTTGGTTAAAAACCTTCTGTAAACACAATGGAGGATTGTGCTGCAAACTAGTACTTGGGGAAAGGTGCAATGACAGATCTATTAAAAAAATCCTCAATAATACTAGCATATCTCAAAGAATTAAGAATTTTTTCAATCAGGATATTGTATTTTCTGTGACTTTATCAAATCTGGTCCAAGAAGAAGCAGGACATGAAGAGTATTGGCACATTTGAACTCTGGTACTGACTATTAAGAAAACATGTGTATAAACCAACCACAAGCTTCAGTACAAAGCCTCATGTCTCATCTTCATGTTCTGCACAGAATCTACAGCATTAGCTACTGTGTAGCTCGGTTGTCCATGCTGCAGTTTGATGTCCATCTCCCCTTCTCTCAACAACATAACTGTCATTAGTCATCTTGGTAGCACTTCCTTTGATGTTTTGTTTGTTTACAGCTGGTTGGAGTTTAGTGTGCGACAAGTTGTGTTTAGCTTACTGTTGCCCTGCTGTTTTTGCAACGGTTGCAGCCATTCACACTGTTAAAAAAAAATAAAACATGGTTCATTCATGCTGTTAAAATTTCACATATCACAATGTGTTTTTCGTGATAAATATTGCGATATTTAATTTCTCATAAACCCATCTATGAGTTATTTAAACAGAATGGATGAAAATGATTATTTGATGTTTATTAGATAATCTTAAAAAGGTAGAGTCATAAAAATGGCAAAACTTACTAAGTTTTGTTTCCTATGACAGAGTAAACCCCCCACATTCAGCCAGCTATTTCTGTACCAGGATAATTGTAGCACGAAACAGACAGACCAATATACAAGTAAATGTTGACAATGGTGCAGGCCACTTGCATAGGCCATGGCAAAAGCTCAACGCTTAAGTATAAATCAGCCTGAAGCATTAGTTTCTTGTGGATTTCTCTGTTATATCAGATCTCTTGCTCGATCCTCGGATTCTGCCTTTGGATCATCCCCTGTTTTCTGCATGCTCCTGATCTAACTATGTTTGAATGTGAAACCTGAATGTGGTTAGAAATTTGGCTTTTGGAAATGAACTTCATGCCTGGATCCTAGCTTGTGAATTTCTTGCCTTTTTCTAGATCATGAAATGGATTCAGCAGAACTGACTTCATGGCAAGTAACCATCACTGTAAAAGGGGAGCTGTTGAGTTGCCATGAAACACTCTACATCTGCTTCCTGATGCTCTGGAGTAATTAAGGAATGGGAAAAACTTCACAAAGCCAGACTTTAGTTTGTGCGTATAACCACATCAGCATTTACAACGGAGATGAAGGGAAGATGCCACATACACAGTGGCTACTTTAAATATTTAGTCATGCCTTACGGTTTGGTGAATGTGCCATCAGTTTTATCATTAATGAAACCTTAACGTGATTATGTCGGAAAATTTATCAAAGTGTATGTAGATTTTTCCCTATTATTCTCCTCTGATTATAAAGATCATGTCAAGCATGTCTGTCTAGTAATCCAGAGGCTTCTGGTTAGTAATTCATTTTTGAAACTAAAGCATTGTGAAGACACAGGTTATATGATCAGTGCTCAGGGTATTCTTATCAACTAAATTGAAAGTAGAATCAGATAAGGAGTGGCCTCAATCATCACTGCAATGAACAAATTATTGGAAAAAATGATCAGCCATTATGTTACAGTGCGTTCCATTTGCCATTGGAACTCAGTTTCTGAGTACTGAAGCCGGAAGTTACTACATATGCGGTCCTATTTCTCAGAAATCCAAGAAATACCTTGGAACAGCACAGAAGATCCAGAGTTCAGAATCCAAGATGGCTTTGCCCCTTATCAACAGTAGTGAAAGTTATAGTTTTATACTGTTTAAGCACTACTTCTTATTTGTGGCTTATTAAATCGGTCGCACATTACTTATCTGTGAACGTGTTGTTATGGTGTTTTATACATAAAGCACCATGCATAATGTGTTATCAACTTATATTGTAACAATGGCTAACAATTAACTGGGCTAGAATAGGATTTCATGATTAGTCAGATTATATGTCGGATTTAAGGTAGTTCGGGCTAATTTTAAGTGAACAAAGATCAAGGCCATTTAAACTGAGGTAAATCTGTCAGGCTAAGCAAAAAATCTTGCTTTTTGATACAGGTCCCTGGTATTGCTAATAGGCTTTCCGACTTCTTGTACTGGAACGCGTTTAACTCGGATGTGACATCATTCCGAGTTCCAACCTCCAAGGTACATCGTATACAGCCAAATGGCTACTTTAATACTAGTTTAAATACTAGAACTCGTGACCATAGGTTGAAATTAGTAGGAGAACATTTTGAAATGAATTTCAGAAAACGCTTCTTTACACAGTGTGTAGTTAGTGTATGGAATAGTCTTCCTGCTAGTGTAGCGGAATCTAAAACCCTGGGTTCCTTTAAATCTGAGCTACATAAGATTTTAACAACCCTGAACCATTAGTTAAGTTCTCCCCAAATGAGCTCGATGGGCCGAATGGCCTCCTCTCTTTTGTAAATTTCCTATGTTCTTATTAGCCACAGGTAACTGAGTAATACTTCTAAACGTTTCTGCATTGCCGATATAGGTACATAAATGGAAAACTCTGCACCCAAGATGACTTCCTTAATGGGTCCCAGCCCTTGGAGGATGTTGTGTCAAGCCTTGTCTGACAGAAATAATAGGGGAACCTCTCATAAGAAGGAACACCTTCTCTGACACTGTTTATATAATAGTCTAACAGTGAGTCAGTGGTGCTCAATGCTTAAGAAATCCCCATCCTTTAAGTTTCTCTGGATTTACTCAAATGCGGTTTACATTGTTTATCAAGTCCACCCTCAGGTGTATCAGCTAGTAACCAGCAGAATCAGCTGGATAAAAAAAATCTTTTCTTCTTAACAGAAGCATTATGAGGAAAATTGTGCGTCAGGTACCTTGCTGTGGGATACACTCGAATTCTTGTGGGGGCGTAAGCACCTAGACGTACAGTTACAGATCGACTGCCCATAAAACCACTGACTGTCCCACTTTGCAGTCACAGTCTTTTTTGTTACAATTGCTTTTTTTTTTTTTTTACTTTCCTAGCAATTATCTGTAGAGCCCAGCAGCAGTTCTCAATCTCCATCTCAATTTCTTTTTTTCTAACAACTGTTGCAATTCTCATCATGTGTAAAAAAAAATGAGGCATGGTTACGCAAAGCTCAGACAACAAAAACTGTCAGATTTCTTTTTTTCGTGAAGCTGCATTAGAACTCCAGCTGCCTTGTTCTTTGCAAGGAAATTCTGTCACAGTAGAGATGCTTGGTCACAGCAATCTGCCAAAGAGACTAAGCAGTATACACAAATGTCTAGACTAATCTAAGTAGGATTTGTGGGGTTTTGCATACATAAAATCTTGGTTTTAGTATTTGCATCGATATTTAGAACATATTTGTACGTTGTTGAGTATGTTTGTGTAAATCTATAATTGATATTTTTATTGATCCCCGGGGGGAAATTATCTTTACACCTCTCTTAAGTTGCTTTCTGTAGGTAAGAGTAAGCTGTCCATGAAGGGCAGCCACCAGGGAGCTGGGAGCCTGCAGATGTGCCACGGCCAGGCTCAAACCAGCAACCTTCCGGTCACAGATGGAGAGGGTTGGCCCACTGAGCTTTTAATGTAACGTGCATAGAGGACGTTCTGGAAAAGCTATATTTTGCACGTAGAAGAATATGTCTACTACTATGAATGGAATACTTAGACATGAGGCAATTTTAAGTCAAAATTGCAGCTAGGATTTTTTACCAGTAAATATGGCAGGTAAATTACATTTAAAAACAACCAGACCTAACACAGTAAATGTAACAAGTGAACATTTATTTACCAAGAATGATGAAGCTTGTTTCTGTAGTTTAGGCAGAGTATTAATTATTTTAACAAGTTTTAGTGACATTCACACTTTGCACGCATCCCCGAAATGCAAAGTGCAGCTATGCATTATCAAACGATTAGAGGCTGCTGTCTCTCCTCATTTGAAATCCTAACAGAACATCAGTTATTTGCAGAACACTTTGATTCATGCTTGCACACATCCCTTGATCCCAGAGCTTAATCCCTCAATAGTAGGACAAGGACACTTTGACAATTTAAGTCGTATTCCCTCAAATAATCTTGGCTATTCATCTTTACCCATGACAATGCCATGTTGTTGATCCTCAGAAGGTAATATGCTATCAGCTATTCTCAATGAAAGAGTGATAAATGTACAGGTACCTCAGTCTTCGTTTAAAATACGGTATCATCTGTGTTTCTTACCAATAAACAGCTGACTGCAGTATTGTTGGCTTGCTTTGCTAAAAGAAAAGCGAATACTGAGCACACAAAGCATAATGGATGCACCATCCTCAGGTATATATTTCTACACAAACAGGAAACCAAAACACAAGAAATATGTACAAAAAGTTTGAAAACAGGTATGTAATGCAAATGATTAATTTCCACAAAAATGTAACACTGCATGTTGATTATGACTTTCAAACAAACCATTCAGCCATAATTTGTAAATATGAATACAGAGGAGTGAATGTATACAATTCATAAACAAATGTAGCAGTTTCTGTATTTATTTGCAGAGAAAAACAAATCACTGCATTACAACTGAAACATTGCAAATATACTTTCATTGCTTTTTCTCTGCTACTTGTTCCTGACATCTGCCATACCATCCGGTTCGCTAAGTGATGTAACATTGCTCAGGGTTGTTCCTGGCAGTCGGGTTAGTTTACAGCACTCCGGTGGGTTTTCAGAGTAATATGGGACACCTCTATCAATCCTCACACAGAATGCAACAAAAGTTAAAATCAATTGTATCAGAAGTTTGTTCCCATTCTTGCCAGGTGAAATATCTTAAGTCCAAATAATTCAGAGACAATTATGTGGGTTTGTGCCCCCCCCCCCCCCACAACCTGTTTTGTTTTTTGTCGTCTTTGTGGTATTTTCATCTTTAATTCAAGCCATTTTATGAAGAAATGGGTGTTTTGTCCAGCATGCAATCATCTTATTTATACATGTTTATTTCTAATGGTTTCGGTGGCTTAAGATTTAATATTTGAGGAACTGACAATGTCGGTGTGTAATTTTACATTTGATTTAGAAATAACTGTTAACACTTTACATTAACTGAAACTTCATAGAGCAATCAGTGCACCTTCATAATGCATTCATAGAACATTCAGTGCACCTTCATAATGCATTCATAGAACAGTCAGTGCACCTTCATAATGCATTCATAGAACAGTCAGTGCACCTTCATGCTGCATTCATAGAACAGTCGGTGCCCCTTCATAATGCATTCATAGAACAGTCAGTGCCCCTTCATAATGCATTCATAGAACATTCAGTGCACCTTCATAATGCATTCATAGATCATTCTGTGCACCTTCATGCTGCATTCATAGAACAGTCAGTGCCCCTTCATAATGCATTCATAGAACATTCTGTGCACCTTCATGCTGCATTCATAGAGCATTCAGTGCCCCTTCATAATGCATTCATAGAACATTCTGTGCACCTTCATGCTGCATTCATAGAGCATTCAGTGCACCTTCATAATGCATTCATAGAACATTCAGTGCATCTTCATGCTGCATTCATATAGCATTCAGTCCACCTTCATAATGCATTCATAGAATATTTATCAGCAGTATTTAAGTTAGTAAGGATAACTTATCACCCTGATTGTTCTACGAATGCATGGAAAGGCCTTATGAAGATGCAGTTAATTTAAAGCATTACCTAATAATTTATGTGCACTGATGATATTTCAAAATCATATTGGTTGTAAATTGATATTTTTCCTTTTAGTAACCTAATTTTAAAGCATATTTTGGAAGCAGAAGTCATGTTCAGTAAGTCAGAATGGTTCATGGAAGAGAATTCTCAGCAGCAGAAATTATTTTTAGGACTGGCATTTAAAATTGACATGAGGCGATGGCAACACTCACTTGTTCATTGTACCTGATTGTACAGTTAAACTGTTAAAGTATGATTAATGTGTGCCTAAAGGAAACGGAAATAAATTTGTCTTCTGTTACTTTTAAAAAGTAAATATTTTTAAGCCAAGGGCATTCTGGTGCTCATGTTACATTATTATCTTCTCATTTCAGCCAATTAAGTATGTTCCCTCACCGACAATTACATAGCAGCCTTGAAGGGAAAACCTTACCCCCTTTGTTCACAGCTGCCAAAAATGCAAGAACATTAAGGGAAATATAATAATTTGTCATATTTTTTTCACTCTCATTCTAGTTAACTTTGTTGGACTAATTTTAAGATTTTTCGCTTTTTATTAATTGCATGACCTTTTTATTTTTTTTTCTTAAAAATTTAGAATCCCTTTCAATCTGCATTGCACCAGGACTCATTGAGGACGACGTCCTTACATCATTCCGCTGCCCAATTCAAAAAAGCTGTATCAGAACACCTCCAGCTAATCCACTGAACAGGCCACCTGCCTACTCACTCCCATTCTTTCTCTGTATCCTCAGATCTCCATGTCCTCCCACATTCCAGTCAACTGGCTACTTCCTCCAAGCCTTCAAGAGGACACATGTCATACCCCATCCAGAATGCATGCCCTATAAAACTGTTTCTCTTCTGATAGTTATCATAAAAAGCTGTATATTCTCTCCTCTGAAAATGTACCTGTCACATATGTGTCTCCCTACACTATTATTATTATTAAGATAAGGATGATTTGCAATAGGCCTATGAATCTTCTAAATCTGTACATATACATATGCCTGGGTTTCTTCTGACTACTCCGGGTTCACCCTACAGTCCAAACACAGGCAGTTAGGCTAACCTGGCATCTCTACACTGACTATAGTATATATTTACATGCGTCAATGTCTATGTGCGTTTGTTCTGTGATGGTACGGCAACCCATCCATGGCGTAGCGCAGCCCGGAGCCCTGAGCTGCGATAACCAGGACACACGATTGAAAGACAGATTAGAAGTATTAGCATTTCTTACTGTCAATTTCAAATGAAAGTGTAATTCTCTTTAAATGTTATTTTAACTTGCCAAGTTCGATCGATGGGTCAGTCTTTAATCTTAATGATATTGAACAACTTAGTGTGACTGTGTATCTGGTGATGTCTAATATTTTTGTTCACCTTCATTAGCTTTGCCTTGCATATTTATTAATTTAATCGCACATTATTCGTATTAAAGAGCGTGGTTAGCACTGTAGCCTCACACCTCTGGGACCATGTTCCGAGTCTCCGGCATGGCTCCATGTCCTCTGCCTGTCATTGTGGGGTTTCTTCCAGGGACTCTGCTTTCCCGCCACAGTGCAAAGACTTGCTGAGGTTAAATGGAGTTACCAAATTATCCAGAGGTGTGTGAGTGTGTCGCAAACTTGAAATATTTCAATAATCATATACACAGTAATGTATCTTTTTGATAATGCTTTACATTAGCTACTCCTTCAAAAATGACTTTATAATGCATTCAGAGAATATTCAGTGCACTTTCATATTACATTCACAATGCATTCCTAAACAGCATGTAAGTGTACATTAACATCCTAACATTGCTTAACAGCTATAACATATATTAATAACAAACATTATTAATGATAAATAATTATGAATGCAAGACATGTTAAGATACACTTACATGCTGCTTTTGAATCTTCTATGAATGCATAATGAATACATTATGAAGGTGCAGTGAATTTTCTATGAATGCACTATGAAGGTGCAGTGAATTTTCTATGAATGCATAATGAATGCATTATGAAGGTGCAGTGAATTTCCTTTGAATGCATAACGAATGTACATGAAGGTGCAGTTCATGTAAAAAATGAGCATCTTTTGTTTTCCCGTTATAAGTGTTCTCACGCCTATCATTCTTTTTTACATGTAGTGATTAGGCCGAAGCCAGGGTGTGAAATGTCAAACAACATATTTAAGTTTTCTAACTTTTTTCTGAGGAGGCAGCCCATTGATCTGCATATTCCGTGTCAAGAGAGGCAAAGAAAAATGAATAAACTATATCTAAAAAAGATGCGAATACATGTAGTGTTATTCTGTGGGCTAAAAAATGGCATGCGTATGGAGCATCTGACAGTGTAAATGCCTCAAAGTGGCGACGCCTTGTAATAAAGACACAGCCCACAGCCCTGAGGGTGCTGCCAAATTCTAGGCAAGCAATGCAATCTGCTACCATCAAAACATCAAGAGGCACAAATAAACACAAGCATGTGTGCTTATTTCACTGACGAGGCACTAGTATGTCTTTGTCCTCTGGTTTGTCCTTGTTTGATCACACACCAGCTTTGAATTTGAATTAGAATGCATAGTGATTGTACTGAAATTATGACTGGACGCATAGGAAATGAACACTCAGTTCACACCTTTGAGTTAATATGGAGCATGTGTAAATACATTTTATACAAATGTGTTGCCAAAATATGAAAACATTGTCATTGTTTACCTACATGTATGACCCACATATATGTATTTAGATATTACCCACTCTGTTTTATTTCCTGGTTTTATATTAAACAAGCTGGAGAAAAAAAGTATCTTTAAACAGGACATACAAGAAATCCTTATAATGCTGTGTGGCAGAAACATGAAATAACATATTTCCAGCTCATCGTACCCATAATACTTTTTACCACAGCGAATGGAGGGAGGTCTCTGTGTGCTTTTTTTCCTGTGAAATTATATAAGGTCACCTCATTTTTATCCAGTCTGACTGCAAAAATGAAGTTATAGGTTTAGTATGCTTTTGCTATAATAAGGTGAAGTGACATCTTGGCGATGCAGTGATTTTATTATACACTCTTCTGGCCGACATTCGGCATTCTCTCCATCCCTGTACATACACCTTGACAATTACTCCACTATTCAATCCTCTTCTCCTGTTTGACCTTAAGGTGAGTACGTTTTTACCTCTATCGCAGCTTTCTGGTGGTGATAAGTTCTGCGACAGACAAGTGGTCCATCTTATTCTTCCCTTGAGACGAAGTCCACCTGATTATTTCTTGTTCAAGGATCCTTTCGGCGGTAATATTTTCAGCCTCTCAGTTGTGTGCTTTTTCAGCCTGAGATTCTGGGTTCTCCATTTTCCGAGACTCGCCTGCATCAACACTTAAGGCATAGTTAACGTAGAAGTGTGCAAAGACATAAGGGAGTGAAAGGGAAATATTGTGTATTATTCTGCAATAATCTAAACAATGATGAATTTGTTGTGTATGCAAATAAAATTATTTCCTCTTCAAACATCATACTTCAAGTCATAGCATTCATGTTTTAGTAAATAATTTCCCCATGATGTCGCAACGATCAGATGAGTAAGTCAAAATGTGATATGTTTCAGTTTATGTTTAATCTCTTAAAAGTCAAATCAAGCCAACCAACTCAAGTGGCATTTTATTGTCATCCTATCCATATATAGGTATACAGTGGCAGGAGATAATGTTCCCTCAGGACCACAGTGCAACATACAGACAGCAAGTGACAATGGAAATGATTCACAGTAGTTTAAGAAAAGTGCAATATTTCTGTGGCATATACTGAAGTACAATAGGTATTGTTATATTCGCGTCTTTGAAATATCTCTCTGAATAACCACAATTCTTATGCTGAAATGCTATTTGAAGACAAATGGAAGGATAGATGGTTTTTCAATGTTGTACAATAATATTTCCTTTTAAAATAATGTCTTTTAATACAGCAATTCTTTTGATGGGTAATTCATGCATTGGGCTCCTGTAAAATGGAATTCTCTAAACATCTAAAGCAGCCATACTGTAATGAATAAGTAATAAGAATGAAAATGTTTTAAATACTCAATTGAAAGTTTAAAGGTTAAAAGGACTTAAGAGAAGCAAAGCAGATCCTCTGCCAGAACAGCCCTTAAATACTAAACAAGAGATTTTTTTTTATTCTAAATGCAAAAATAGGAATCAATAGCACCAACCTCGTTAATCGCAAGCATAAAGCAAGCAGCTTTGAATCTGTAGAGAATGATCAGTACCTGGGCTAGAGGAAATAACTCTGAATGCAGATTATTTTACTTGGAGTCTAGTATGCTTTCCCATGACTCCTGCTCTGGAGAGAGAGAAGCCTGTATGTGTGTCTTGCCTGGTAACCAAAGGACCTGCATATGTGTTCTTTTGTGATGCTGAGAGCTCAGGCACTCCGTTCAGGTGCTGGAAGAGGACATTCCAACATTCGTCCTTTGGATGAGTCGGGAAACTGAAGTCCTGACTCTCTGAGGTCATAAGAGAAATGTTAAGAAAAAGAAAATCGTGAGCCAGTATTAGACAGATGAGCAGTGAACACAGAGTTTCTCCCAAGATGAACACAGAAGAGTGAAAACTGTAACGAAAGCTGACTCATTCCCTCTGCCAAGAATGGAAGACTGTGTTGATTGCATTGGTACAGCAAAGTTTACCACTAAGCTAGACCTTTTAAAAGGTTATTGGCAGGTACCCCTCACTCCGAGGGCATCTGAAATCTCTGCCTTCAGCACACCTGATAACTTCCTCCAGTATACAGTCATGGCTTTTGGTCTCCAGAACGCGCCTGCAACATTCCTGAGGCTCATGAATCTGGTGCATGGAGATGATCTGGATTGTGCGGCACACCACGACGACGTAGTGGTATATTCTGATACATGGGAGCTGCATTGGAGCTGCTCGAGCTCATTTTCACCCATCTCTCTGAGGCTTCTCTAGTCTTGAATTTGGATAAATGTGCGTTTGCAAAGGGGATTGTCTTGTATCTTGGCAAGCTTGTGATAGGTGGTGTGGTAAAACCTCTGGATGCGAAGACACAAGCTATATCTGCATTTCCCGCACCCACAACAAGACATGACAAACGGTTTTTAGGTATGGCCGGCTACTACCGTTGTTTCTATATGAACTTCTCTGATGCTGTTGCACCCCTCACCAACTTACTACACCACCATGTTGTCTTTAGGTGGTCTCCTGAGTGTCAGTCCTCCTTTGATGCTATTAAATCACTGCTAACACGCTCTCCAGTCCTTTTCACCCCTGACCTGAAAAGGCCATTCAAGCTTGAAGTAGATGCTAGTGGGACCGGGGCTAGGGCTGTGCTTATCCAAGAGGATAACCATGGGCTAGATCACTCTATGTGCTAAGTTTGGCAAATACCATCTTAACTACAGTATCATCGAAAAGGAGGACTTAGCCCCATTGATGGCGGTACAACATTTTGAGGTGTGTCTTGGTAACAGTTCCACTACCATTCAGGTTTACACCGATCACAACCCACTAGTCTTCTTGCACAGAATGCGCAATTCCAATCAAAGGCTGATGTGCTGGTCTCTCATCATACAAGGGTTTAGTCTTGCCATATCCCATAAGAAAGGTATGCTCAACATGGTAGCTGATGCCCTATCTCACTGAAATGATGAATTGATGTGAACAAGTGAGTGGTTCACACCTTGTGGGGGGGTATTACAAACTGCTAGGGGCAGTGTATGTGTGTGGTCCCAGGAGTGCAGGCCCATTGGTCCCCGACTCCAGTCCAGGCCATCCTACTCTCCTGCACCTCATCACTAGCCTGTGGACTGTCTCCATCCAAGTGAGGTCATCAGTGGGCGACGGTATATAACCACTCAGGGAGCCAGTGTCGGGAGGCTCGATTTTACGATGCTCAGCCCTGTACCTGCTTTTGCCCTTGCTGTAGGTGTTGTTACCCCTGGTGGTTCTGATACTGAATTTGATCTATCATTCTGGAAGAGGAGCTTGGTCTGTCCTTAACCCTCTGTGTTGACGTGTTCACTGGCCTAGGTATTTAAACTCACCGGTTGTAGGCGTGTGACTGCCATTTTTATTTTCTTGTTGATTGCAGGGGTGTTTTTTGTTTGCTGTTTATGGGTAGGGAGTGAGGGTAGGGAATTGTCTTTTCTTTTTTTTTCTCCCCTTTTCCCCCTTTCCTTCACTCTCCCCGATTGGTTAATTGTCTGTCTCACTCCTGCTTGTCGTTACCCCATTCAGTATCTGTATTTAAGTTCCTGCCTGAGTTGAATTCCCCAGTGGTTCATTGTTGTATGTTGGATATTGCTTGATGTTACCTGCCAACCTGTTTAGCTGCCAACCTGTTTAACTGCCAACCTGCTCCATTTTGCAGTTAGTCTTTGTTTATCCCCATTTACTTTTCACCCCTCGTAGTCCTTTGTTTTGTAAGTGGTTCTTGTGTTTTTTTTAGCTCAATTAATAAACCCCGATTTGTCCAGTGAGCCACAAGAGGGTCGTCCACCTCCTTCCCAGCCTGCACTATGCCACGCCCATGCAGCAAATCGGCCCTGATCCCTGACAAAGTGTGGTTTATGATGAAATTTATGCAAAAGTTGCTGAGTTGAGATCCCAGCATTGATTATTTTTAGTTGAAGCTGGCACTTTTCAATTGGAGCTTGAAATGTCCACTACAACCTTTGATTTAACAGACCTATTAAATAATATGAAACTTGCAAATGATTATCCTTTTTGACCACATTAATATTCAAATGGAATATTTTTACTCAGGGAATGTTTAGCATGCAGATCTGTTATTATTTGGGCTCCAAAGGTTATGCAAATCCCATTCAGGAATCTTTCACCTCAATAAGTCACAATACTAAAAACATGAAACAATGATTTCATTTTTTTGTAACTAATTAAATGCATCCCATGCTTGACATTTGTGAATTATGATACTGGCTCACGAATTTCTTTTTCTTAACATGACAAATCTGGTTAATTTTAAACCCATGTAGAGGACTCTGCTAACCTAAGTGTTAATTAAGAAAAACCAACTCTCACGAAGAAAGAAAGTGAAATTTATTATGGACTTAAACAAGGTAGCATTTAAAGCAGGAGAGGAAAGAAGGTTGTTGAGCACATACCCAGTAAGAAAGGCATCTTTCAGTAGAATAATATTCCAGCATTAACAAATTGCACAACCACAGTTAAATAATTTACCATCCATTCAAACATCCATCCATTTTCCAACCTTCTTATTCAGGATCATGATGTGCATGTAGCCCATTCCAGGAAGCACGAGGGAGGAGACATCCTGTAGCATTAAATGAGACACATAATCTCCCACATAATCACATACTGCTTATAGAAAAATCTATAAATAACTAGCACAAGTAATATCAGCAATTACAATGTATAATTAGGCAAGAAGATTAACTTATTGCCTGATGAAAAAAACAAATAATCAAAATCAGAAACTTTTATTATCCTAGAGGAAATTGTAATTACTGACTCCATAGTACATAGTGTTTTACTTTTGTGCAGCCCATTAGTGCAACTTCGGCTGTGTTTACATGTGCTTGATAAATAAATTTGATTTGACTTAAATACACAACCTCACAAAAAGACTTCCAGGTGTAACTGTCTATTCTTACATCTTGTATCCTCACTGTCTCTCTCTCTCTCTCTCTCTCTCTCTCTCTCTCTGTCACTCACACACACACACACACACACACACACAAGTTGGTCTTCCTATCTAAATGGGGACCATCCATTCATGTCTATGGGAAAAATAATTCCAATCACGTGTAGGGTCACATATGCATGTGTCACAGGGCCTAGCCTGGTACGAGAGGTACACATTGGTCTAGGCAGCAAAGGGGGTTCAGTGACCCCACACACATAAGCACACTTAAACACACACACACGCAGATAACAAGGGAGGCCAGCACTCCAACTTTTATTGCCCAAAGATTTAGGGACCTACAGACAGTAGAGTGGACCTCAAGGACAGGGGTCCCTTGACTTAGCATCCTACCCCCTCCCCAGACATCCTGCGTTACATACCACTCACCCAACAGACCAACACCCTAAAGAAAGTTTCTTTTAAGTTTGGCTTTTGTATACCTGTATATTGATTTTCTCATGACTACTAGTCTCAATGTACATATAGGTTATGTTTGTATGTATGTGAACTGTTGGAATACAGTTTGTATATGATGCAACAACTACATATGTATGTACATAGTATTGTGAATTGAGTTTAAATGTAT
>JABFEB020000041.1:7021888-7064756 GCA_019775895.2 Stomatorhinus ivindoensis
TAAGTAAAACTCTTTGAAAGAAGAAAAGACTGCGTGCACTTTATTTATGTAAGTTTTTGGTGAACATTTTCCAATATGAACAAACTTGGTGTTTTGTGTGCCACCCTTATAACCATGTTCACGGAGTATCACCTATTTTACCCCTTTACACTTGAACACATATACATTTGAATAAATAAATAGGTATAGCTGCCACTGTATATATGTCCTCACACACACAGGTTTGAGATTATATGTTTGTGGGGACTCTCCATTCATTTCTACGGGGAAAACTCTAATCCAAAATGATGACCGTAACCCCTACCCGGGTCCTGAGAAATGGTACCCACAATGTCAAAATTACATCTGGCCCCCACAATGTAATATAAACCTAATCCACACACACACACACACACACCCTTAATACCACATGGTACCCACAGGGACAAAATAACAGGTTTGTATCACATCGTGAGGACATTTGGTAAACATGAATCCCGAACCCCCCTCCCCCATATACACGCACACACACAAACACACACAAATACTTTCTTTGTAATTAAGTATATGAATTTCACAAGCACATATGAATTCAAAGGAAACTATTTAACTTTCACCAAGGAAATAATGAATTTCACTTTTTTTCTTTATTAAAAAAAAAAACTTCCTAGAATTGATAGCCCTCCAATTGATAAATGTGATAATTATATGCCATCTGGGTTAATTAAAATTCTGTCTCACCTGAATGATGATGGATAGTATGTGGGGAAATGGTCCTGAATCACTCTTTAATGTTTATGTGAAATACCTTTATAAGAAGTGTGCACTTTTGTTATCAACAACACCCGCCAGGCTGCTGGTGAGCATAAACTGAACAACAATAACTCCGGCGTTATAATGGATGAGAGGAACATTTAATTTGCACCTTGTGAACCAAAGCACAGAGATGCACAGGGCTGTTGTGATTATATGGGATTATAAAATGTGCCTATAAAAATTTATACCTCTGAGGTATTCCTTCCTGATTGATCAACATGTCGTTTCAGCTATGATATATATTTGTCAATATTGTGCTATTCTAATGTAATTAATCATGAAACAATTTTCCCAAGTATGCTTCCAGCTTATTCACCTTTCTTATTTGCATGGTGTTCAGGTTAAACTTTGACATATTTCTGTCTTATATTTATAAATGATCATTTATTAAACTTTTCCTTATTTTTACTTTTTGATTATTCAGTTGACGGTCACGGAGAGCAAAGAATCTTTCCTAGGGAGCCAAGGGCACAATGAATGGAACTCCACCATGGATGGGATTTCAGGGCACAAAATCATACATAAGTAAATGGCGCTTTTTAAAATACAGCATCAAATGCTGATACACACTTGTTATTCCGAGTTGATTATATCTTGTCCCCGTAAATAAGGTTGTTAACAATTTTAAGTATTGGTGTCAGTTGCCTTTTAAGGAGAGGGTATGGGGGTTGTTTATTTCATATTTCAATTTATATTCAACAAAATAGTATGGATTATGCACATCTGTTGCAGCATATCGGGAAATTATCGCCAATCCCTAGTCATAGCTATTTACAGCTGCCACTAAATCCTTAAGTGAAGCATTTGACACAGGCTTTGCTGTACTTTGGTATTATGTGCAGTGGTGGCTCTTGCTAAGTGCTTACGGTCTTATAGCAGTCAGATGTGTGTATAAAAGGGAAACGTATACAGCAGTGCACCGGGCTAAAAGTTCTTGATGCAGTTGTCCTGATTTAAAAAGTGTGCACTGGAAACAATTTGGGATGAACTCAGGATGCATCGCTTCTGATGTCTTTGCATTGATATAATCCTATTTTTAAAATTATTAATATTAATTATTAATAGAAGATTTTTGCCTTTTTTTTTTAATAGGACTTATTTTTTGTCCAATACTTTAGTATTTAGATTGTAAATCTAAATATAGTATCGCATAGAATCACATTTTCTCTAATTGTGTCAATAGTACTGTATCGCAATAGGGGTGAATCATGTTATATCGCAATAGTAGTCGCTTCATATATATCATTGATGTATCGGATTGTTGCAACGCATCAAGATGTGTATTGCATCAGCATCAGTAACGGAGATGCACATCCAAATTACACACAAATACGCACACACAGACACACATATAAGAATGAAGCAGGATTAGTGATTAGTGATCTTAATAGGAGTTTGAATTCACAGCACTAGACCATTATAACAAAGAATGCATTCAGACTACCTTTTAGATATTTAGATTATGCATTATTTGAAATTAATCCCACAACAGTGTAAATGTGCCAATTCTGAATGACTTCTTCACTTAATGAGCTGCTTGCTCAGCAGAGTTTGAGCTGAAACATACTTGTGCTAATTACATATCTGTAGAAAATGTATTAATTAAAGAGCCGTCTCCTGGGAATCGCTATTTATTCATAGTCTAATGTTGTTTTGATTGGTGTTTCTTGTAAAAGAAACGCATACTCCCCATGAGAGATGTCATGTTCACTACTGTTCAAAAATTAGAGCACGAGACTGATTAACTATAAATTCCATTTAAGCATATTAGTAGGCATGGCACACACTAACCATGGTGACAAAACTATGTAAGATAGTAGCAATATAACAATGTTACCCCCCCACTCCCAAAGTCAATCTATTGACCATTATCCTTATATCACTGGTTTGAACTGAGACTGGCTCCTGTCTAGCAAGATTGTGATTTAGAGTAAATTTCCCTTTTTGAATCCTGCACAAAAGTTGTATCTTTGTCATAGTTGAGCTGAAGTCACAAAATTGGCAGAGGAGTGGACTGAGTTGAGTCATTTGACATATTAAGAAACGAAAAACCCTATTAATTATAATGTGGAAATAGTGGTTTAAAATCAGCTCTACATCGACCATCTGTATTATAGATCATTATTAGCTAGGTGCTGTTTTTTTCCATCTGTGCTGTTTTTCTCTTCCAGCTGAGAATCAGCACGATTGTCCCATAGTTGACCTGAATCTGGTACCTTTTTCTTTTTTATCTGGAGTACATTACCGATGTGAAGGATATTACACTGATTTATACATTCAGTTTTTCCTTTATCTACAATTCTTGGTGTGCTGTAACTTCTTTTTTTTAAGGTTCTGCTTTGTTCAGATCGAGGTGCTGGCCAAAACGTGAAATGTTTTATTTTGAGAGTTAATTTACTTTCATGTTTTATTCTGCTATAAATATAAAGTGAAAGCTGAAATATTTCTATCTGTATCCATACATCTGTGACCAACCTTTCAAATGGCTCTAGGCAAACGAGAGTCTGGAGATAACAATGATATAAAGGAAAAACCCTAAAATACATTAGGGATTTAATACCTCTGGCACAATGCCAGTAACCAGCATTCACTATGGTGACGTCAGTGGGAAATAAGCTTAACGTGAATCATTATCAGCGGGGGTATGAGTGATGATAATCTCATATGAGTTTGACTAAAATACATGTCAGTTACCTATGATCCAAGTGAAATGATGGGTTTAGTTACAAATACACTTATTCTTAAACCTAGAGAGTGTGGTCATGCAGCATGAATGATACTGCAGTCTATCAGTTTAAAAACAAAGCCTATTAAAAATTATGTTATGTGCTGTGTGAACCCTGTGATTCAATTTAAAATACACCATTAATTAGCAATGGTTGAGATCAAATTCATAATTTAATGAAGATAGAAGCTTTTTTTTTAGGTACGCAATTTGTTCATTACACTATTGAGATGTTTCATCCATGTTTGATAAGGTAATAAATCAATAACAAAGCATTTAGTTTTAATCATTACTGACCTACTTAAAAGATAAGTGATTATATTGCGTAGTGCTGGACATGCTGACCCTAATGAACCTTCTTTTTTTGGAAAAGAAAATGGCAAATGTTAAAAGACGTGACCAGATAGAGAGGGGATCCAAGAGGTTTACTGTGGGATTTTGGCCTGTTGGTGAAGCAGTTGGGGTTGTTGTCCGCAAAGTGAAACATTGTGCTTCAAACACCACCATGGACTACCTTCAGAGGAGCTACTACGATGAAAGAAGTTTAAGAACATTAGAAAGCATTAAAGGCCTTGGTGAATTTTACATTCTGATGCTGTCTTATCAACAATTTAGTCCCTCCTTTGGGAGTGCAAGCAAAACACATCTCCTTTAATTCAATGCTCGCGATGCATACAGCATTCCATACAGACCTGCCACGAGTTATCTTCCTAAAAGTTGAATTACAGCTGAAGAACAATGGCTTAGACACAAGGAATAAAAAGCGCAAATAACATAAATGCACACGCCAATGTCTGTCCCGAAAAGCTGAATGCAAAAGAATAATAATAACAAAAATTGCTATAATTATGGATTTATATATAGATATATATATATATATATATATATATGTATATATATATATATATTCTAAATCACCAGCAGAATTCCAGAAGTCTGTTTCACTGCTGAAAATGTGTCAGCTATTTTTATATCTTCAGTAAATCTCTTCATCGCTGTTTTATGCAGAAGGTAATTACTTTATATTGAGAAAGAAGTGAAAGACACCAGAAAGCAGCTGGAACAATGTTTAACACCCCAGGGCTGCCTGGGAAACGAGGGAATATAGATAAACTGGAGATATCATGCAATAAGAGGCAAATCTATGCAAGATTTCTCATCTGAGTGCAATTTTTTAATACAAAAAAAAACCTGCTCATTCTAATGAAACAACAACAAAAAAAAATAGTTTTCAAACAAAAACTGGCCTGTCAAACGCCTTCCTCGCATAATTGGCCAGCACCAACAATTCAAAATCCGTAATGATAACACTCATAGATGAACTCTTACCTTCTTTCAGCGAGAGGCAATAATGGCGACGGGGAGAAGAGAACATTTCCTGCTCTGATCTTTAATGTGTACGCGTGTGAGCGGCTGAAAACATTTTAATGTCTTTGTATGCTGTTTTTTTGTATTCCATACTCATCTCCGCCCTATAATCAGCAAGTGTACCACATTTGGATTGAATCACATTGGTGTTTTTTCAGTAGGCCTTGATGCAGAGAATTAAATGGACAAATGTGTCTTTAAAAAAACCCTAATCCTTATCCAACTCCCTGGTTTGTTGTTTTGTCTGGAACCCTGCCCAATTGTCTTGTTTATTTGTATTTTATTATTGTTTTGATTGTTTGCATATTTCTATTTCTCTAAGAATTCACATCATAGAAAAAATCAGTGTTTTTGCCAATTGTGTACTATATGGGAAATACAGTATTTTTGGAATGGTGGGGAGTTCCAGCAAACAAAAATACTGTATGTCATTACAACACTGCTATAAAGCTTTTTAATTTGGTCTGTAAAAGTCACAAAGTCTACATGGAACACTTTAAAGGGCCGTGATGACATTGCAGTGGGACACAGGATAACCTTTCAATGACTATTTGTATCACTTTGTGATCACAAGCTAGACATTATGTTACTGTCCAATGTGCAATGCTGCGTGAAGACTGCCCAACGATTATCTCTATTCTCAAGCAAGCTGAAAGTCAAATATCAGACCAAATCCATAAACATAAAAAAATTAAACTTATCAAGCTCACAAAAAACAGAAAGTGTGCTCATATGATAAAAACAAAGCAATAGCAGTGAAAGAAAACAATACACGGCAATGAGCCAAAAAATGAAGTGAATAATGCCAACTCTCTCGTAAGAACATTGTAGATAGATACTTCATTGATCCTGATGGAAATGTAGGCATCCAATAGCTTACACATACAAAAGGCCACTATGCAAAATAAATAAATAAATATAATAATAATAATAGTAAAAGGAACTGTAGTATGAATACTAATAGTCACAGAGTCATTGTGATATACTATTTCCCAGTGGAGGTAGTGCTAGTGCAATTGTAAATTGATACAATAAGATAAGATAAAATACGCCTTTATTAGTCACCACATACTGTAAAAACTGTAAATACTACAATACTATAAATTGTAGCTGAAATACATTTGAAAAAAAACAAAATGCAGAAGGATTCTAGGGCAGTGAACATCAGGCCATCAGCTAATAACAGAGTGTTTTCAAGGTTTGGGATGAATTAGACTAGAGGTTCATAACTCCCCAGTCTACCAGTACCAGTCCATGACCAGTATTCCACCAGGCAGTGGAGTGGTTGGGGTTCTGCAGAGTGGTTGGTTAATTTCCAAAAACAAGTATATATTTCTGTTTTTTATGATTCCTCACGTTTGTGCATTCCATTCCAATCATTGAACATCAAAAGCCTGGGAGCCGCTATATTACACAGTGAGCTAACTTTCAGTGCATTCAGTAAATTTGTAGTCAATATGGGCAGATATAAAGACCTGAGTGACTCTAATAAAGGCCATATCATTATAGCCAGATGACTGGGTAAGAGTATCTCCAATACAGTAGTCCAAGGAGGAAAAAAACACGATCGTCAGACAGGGCGTTCAGTGGCCAAGACTCATCAACACAAGATGTGAATGAAGGCTATCCTGTCTGATACAAACGAACAAAAGAGCTACTAAGAAAAATCGTAGATGAATTTAGTTACGGTTGTGGGTGTAAAGTGTCACAACATACAGTACATTGAACCCTGCTGCAATTCAGTATAAACCGATATAATTAACTGTAATGACTAGCTACAGATGCGGCTATATCCTGGTCTGCCAAAGGCAGTGCAAAAGATACTTTGACAGATTTCCCAAACGAAGAATGCTACAGTCTGTCCATTTAATAGCACCATGGCAGACTCAAAGGGTAGTTAACTCGCATCCTTCATTCGCCGTGCAGTCCCTGAGATCAGAGATTCTGTCTCATGAGCCTTAGTGTGTGCTGCCTTACAATTTGGCTTAGCCCTCAACGCTAGTTCTGCAGAGATAAAATAGAGCAAAAGTCCGAAACATAAAAATATGTTTAAAGAAACAACAGTTAATAAAACAATCTGTATACATATGAATGTTCTATGAATGCATTATGAAGGTGCACTTAATGTAAAGCGTTACCAAGCAATGTTTACTGAATTGCTTTGCAGTGCCATTCCAGCCTCGTTCTCATTAATTAATTTGTCTTAGTGTAGGTCTCAAAAGGAAACCAACAACAATTATCCAGAGTTCTATTGATGATGCCACATGCCATCATCTGTTATGTGTAGCATTGAATGGCTAATGTAAATTAGGAACTCAGGTCCATAAAGGCTTTATTGCTACAAAGTCTTTTATTAGATTTTGAGCAAACATTCCATATTGTGGTCAAAGCTAAGCAAGATGGAAAATGTAATATCCATAAATGGTTATAATCAGGGATGGATATAACTGGTATGAGTATGCATTCACCTTTAAAAATTATACGATTGTCTGCAAAACAGCAAATACGTACTTGCAAATACCTTGCATTTTATGTATACCGCAAATGAAGTACAGTTAGCATATAAAAATTAAAATGCATTATATTTTGTTTTCATAGCAGCACAAATGTACGTAAAATAAGTACACATTTACACTGTTACCACAATTAGTTGTCACACGTATCGTTTTTAAAGGTGAATGCATAATTGCATACCTGTTATGTCCATCCCTAATTATAATAGCCTTCTCTAAGCTCTCCAGTTAAGACTAGCTTAATTGTATGTATCATGCACTGAGTCTTGCTGCCATCAATCTGTTTAAGCATTTCAAACTTATAGGCTTCTAAGCAAAACATGGGAGAGTGCTACTTTGGTGATCTATCAACTGCACTAACAAACTCAATGTGTCAGACTCACATCAATGTTCCTTTGCTTCATGCCCTTTCTCCTCTTACCTAGATGAGTAGCAACTTTCTCATGACACCAGTATAGGTCTGGTGCATATAATCAATTGGAAAGGTTTTCATCATGTCAATTGATAGATCATAAAATGGCAGTGTTGTTCTAATTGAGTAAAGGGTAGCCTATTTGCAGATATGTTGTTAGGTGTTAGGTGCCTCTCTGGTGGCATCTGTTGCATCCATAAAACACAGAATACTGTTTGCTTTTCTTAATCATCAATCAATCAATCAATCACTTCCCCAGGGGGATTGATAAAGTATCAATAATAATTATTATTATTATTAAAAAATCAATCAGTTTATTTATAAAGCACATTTAAAACAACTTCTGTTGACCAAAGTGCTATACAAGTATAGGAAACAAGTCAGTAGGTACTATACAGTGTAGATAGTTTATATAGAGCGAGCATATACAATAAAATACCACAGGATATAAATCAATAAGATAATAATAATAATAATAATAATAATAATAGATAAGATAATAAGCCAACTTAACTAAATCAAGAGGAATAAAATGCTCTCAACTGCAAGGGGAGGCTGTTCAACAACCTGGGGGCTACTACCGAAATTATAGCACATGGACCAGTATCAGAGACTAAACCTGTAATGTCGATGTTGCTGCCTCCACTATGTAACCCATTCTCTAGCACATCCTTTAAATCAGAAATTGCATCTTCAAGAAAGGTCAGTCCTGTTGGTATGTGGTTCCCTGATGTTAGAGTGAGAGGGAAAACCAATACTGGATCTAAATGTGCAGCTGAAAGCTCAGGCAAGCCATAAAGCTCTTAAATAGTGGCAGACCAATGATTAGCAGAAGCTTCAAGTGCTCCAACGATCCTTTTTTTTCTTTGAACCCTATGTATTAGCTTTGAAAGCAGGACTCTTGAAAATGACCATATTGCATTCCAGAATTTAAAAATTTCTCACGGTTACCAGCTGGTTGGAGTGAGATTTTCAATTTGAGACAAGTCGGCACACATTTTCATGTATGTAACAGTTTTATTATCTTGTAAATGATCTGTATGGTTTACAAACTACCCCAAAACTTTTGATATATCTAATTTTAGGTTTTTAATGGAATAATATAGATTCACTGCAAGATTTCTTGCGTGAGCATGTGAGTCTGAAAGCGTGAGAGTTGGTGAGTGTCACGCCAGATGCGTGAGAGATGGCAACCCTGCCTTGTACAAACCTAGATGTCTTTAGTAGTGCACGGGCTGTTAAAAGTACAAATTCTATGACATGATGTTAAGGAGGACATAAGAATACATTATTATAAGATTTATATTGGTTCTAAAACACATTAGAGTGTAAGGTTAACATTATAAAATTTTCAAAAATAGCTATCAGATCCTTTTAATACTACCTAATTAGCTGATTAGCTATAATTTGATAATGGGTAGGTTGAGTAGGTCAACACAATGTTGCAGCAGCACAATGAAGGAAAAAATGTCATTTGCAAGGTTGTCAAATATATGTCATTGTTTATGGGCACTTAAAGTAAATAAAGTAATTTATGTGTATTTATATTTTAACGATGCATTATGTTACATTAATACACATCAAACTTGTATGCTATAAAGTGTAATCTCAATGGAAATATATTTCTTAATACTATATTAGTATGATACCCTAAAGAAATAGCTAGGAACACATGTTATGGACTACTTTCAAAACCTTTTTACATGATATAGAGAAAGCTGTCATCTGAAGCCATAATTATAATTTTATGAATGCGTTTGACAGTTTATCAAACTGGGTAACTGTGTTATTGTTTATTGAGACTGCCATAGAGATATACAAGGTTGTATGCATAGATTTTATCCTCAAAGGGCTATGACACTTAAAAATGGCATTTACTTACGTATCAGTCGAATGGCACCTTCAGACATGGCTAATTCAAGCAAGGTGAAGAGAGACATCAATGAATTAGCTGAACAATGGACTGACCAACCTGTGAAAGCTTTTAGCTGTTAGCAGGTGTTGATTTATTGATGCTTATTTACAACCAATTTTCTCTTCACAATCTTTAGCCTCCATTAAATCTTCGTCACATTCTTAAAAATATCGTATAACTTCAGAAATTAAATACACAAAACAGTAAAAATACACCTCTATCCTTTGACATTTTCATATTGCTCACGGTGTTTTAATGGCAGCATGATGTCAACTATGTTTGGGAACACCCCAGATTGCATTATGGTGCCACATCTGAGGTTTGTGCACACGTTTACCATCAAGTGAAAACCAGACTGGTGTACATGCCTAAACTTTTGCTAGCAAGGTGGTAACTAAGCAAACACAAATTTTCAAGCATTGTCATATTGGCAGAACTTTCTTCTCTCTTATTGCTCCTAGAACATTAGATAATGCCTTACATTCACTGTGCCTTCATAATGCTTTTATGATGCATTCATAGAACATTCAGTGCATCTTCATAATACATTCCTAATGCATTCATAGAATATGCAAAATTGTCATGTGAGTATACCTAACAACAGCTTTAATGTACATTAATAATAAATATTGTATGATAATAGCAAACATCATATTCTTATCATATACTGTTTGTAGCAGATGCATATTAGAGATGTTAAGGTATGGGTATTCTTACATGCTGTTTATGAATGTTCTATGAATGCATTATGAAAGTGCAGTTAATGTAAAGGGTTACCAAATAATAGCCCTCCATATAAATTAAAAACTCCATAGGTTGATATAAACTCCTTTTCAATTGGTGATGCATCATTTTACAAAAGAAAATTAGAGACAAAACACAAAAGAGAGAAAAATCCAACATATTTACATTTGAAAAGGAGAATATATGTTGACTTAAAATGATATATTCTATATTAATTATACTATGTTGTTTCATACCCCACTGTTTACAACATTTTATATAAGCCAAAGCAGTGCGCAGCAGTATGTTTCTTATTTTCAGGTCTATTGATCCATGAAGACAACCACCATTGCTAAGTAAGTGCAAAATGAATTTTGAAATGGTGCAGATATCGTAAGAATGATTCATTTATTTACTTATTCATTTATTTTCTGTGAGAGTTTTGCAAATGGAGCAACACATCTGGTGGGGGGAAGCCTTGCAGCATGAAGTATTTAGGAGGGGAATCTCATTCAAATGAGTTCTGTCAGTCATATGAGGATTTTATTTTTTAATTCACTGCAAACTGTATGAATTGCTAAACCTTCCAAATCCCCTGGAGCTTCGGTTTTGTAACAGCATGGAGTCTTTTAGAAGAAAAATAAGCATTTCTTTCATTTCTCTAGTGTATTTAAACCAGGTTCATTACAAAAGAAAAAAAAACTGCCAAGGCAGCTGGCATATGGAGTAGCGCATGGAAATGGCTTTTTAGCAAACATGCAACGTCAGTAGTCAACTTATCCATTCAGTAGTGACATGGTGGAGGTAAGACATGAAAAGGTGCGGTCACCTGGGTGATGTACAATAGCTCTGCATGACAAGCATGGAATCAGTATTTTAATTATTGAGAAATAAATTAATCTGCAAGTGGTGGCATGGAAGATGTGCATGACAAAGATCAATAGAAGGCCTTATAAATCATTCAAAAACAAAAGGTATTTACACTCATGCATGTGTGGCACCGAGATGCCTAGAATACAATGAAAAGCCAACAACTACAAAGAACCTGAGATATGCATTGACTCATTTAATAATTTAATGTGCACACAGTCCAATATGAGGGTAGACAACAGTCCTCAGCATTGTGTGCTGCACAGTTGTAGAGTCGTAGGACTGTATTAAGAGAAAACACGTATTTTATCGACATTTTTAAGCTTTCTTCTGATACTGGAGTATGGGAAGGAAAATAAAGATAACCTCTGGGTTATGCTGGGGTTACGTTCCGATAAACCTATTGGAAAAATGCATTTTTTATTTTAATACATATTTTAAAATTTTAATACAGTTCACTTAATCTAACAAACATCATAGCCTAGCCTACCTTAAACATGCTTAGGACACTTATTTTAACCAAGTCGAAGTATCATAACACGGACGACTGGAAACTCAGGAGCATCTGTATAGCGTGGGAGTTTTTGGGTTGGTGGATATAGTCAAATGGGCGTGGTCACGTGACAAAGATTTCCAAGCCAGACAGCAGCCTAATTCCTTATCACTTTCTTACAATTTGTATTATAATTTTTCATCATAATAAAAGTATTGAAAAATTACTTTCAACCTCTCCCTTACCCTCCATTAATGTTTGAGGGGGAAATTGTTTATATGAGATTCAATATGACATTTTAATAAGACATGTTTCAGTTATGGCTTGTCTGTTATTCATTAAAATGCTTCTATAAGCAGTCAATGGATAAAAAGGAAAATGTTGTGGAATAATTTTTACACTGACATTTAAAGTTATGTTAAGCATAACAAAGGAAACAAAAGATGTGTGCCAAAGCAAAAATATGACCTAGTTACAGTTAATAGAAAGAAGTGCAAATGGATTTTGTCACAGCACATGATGCTTACACTGTAACTTTTTAGAGGAATGCAGCAATTACGTTTGATAGGATGAGGTGCCAGTGTAAGTTTTCACTCATAAATAATTCACTAACTTAAATATCAATTAATGCTACCTAAATACTATCAGCTGAAATTACGGCTGTATTGAGAAATACGGGGTGAAAATATTTGCATAGTTTGCGTATCGTCTTTCCATCTTAATCCTGCGGCAGCGTCCTTGAGTAATGCCAGGTTAGGAGATTAGAAATTCTCTGTTTTCCATTTCTTTGTCTGTCTGCTCATGTTTACGCCTAGAGCAAATTCTGTATGATCATTATTCTCCTAAAGGTCCCCATGTGATGAATAACGTATGAGGAACAAAGTGGTATGCAAGTGTTTTCTCTAAGAATCTGACAAGACATAGATAATCTACAGAAGAAGTAATTAACTACTCACTCCCCTCCCCCTCAAAGAAAGTTCATCTTTAGTAAACAGATTAATAAACAGGCATATAATAAAACCGATGGACACAAAGGTCTATGGATCTATGTAAAAATGATCATGTTCAACACATTGACCATGTTCATTAGTAATGTTAGTACGATTTATAGGTGCTGTAGTTTCAGGGTGTATTGAAAATTGCAAATGTTCCATGATGGCCATAAAATCTTCGACCTTGAAAATGAAAAATATAGCCACGCCCCCTTTTTGCGCATCTTCATTAGCATAAGCGTCTCAATCAAATGCAATGGCAATGCAATAAAAAATACTCCATGTACAACTATTAACCACAATTCTTTTAGATGAAGACATTAAACTACTGAAGCACAGAATGTCTTCAGATGTTGAATGAATGAGCCTGGAGGCTTTAAAATGAGTTAAACTACCGCCGAATCACCAACTCAGGGAAGTTATAATACAAAAAATAATAATAATAATAAAGTTATGAAGCCTTCAGCTACATTACACAAGGACTAGTAACCCAACCCTCTGGGTTTTGTGTCTACAGAATAATTAATCTTGCCAAAATCTGGTTTTGCTCGTTATATTTAATACCAACAAGCGCCAAGGTTTTGTCCAGTTCTGCAATGTCAATATGAATTAGATGTAACCTCTAAAGTTGTCCCAGAGGCATGTTCATTTAAAACTGCTTAAATACTTAAGAACTCATCAGCGGTACTGTAAAATAATAATACATAAACATAAAGGCCATAAGGACCAGTCAGATTTACAAATAAGAGCTTTTTTTTCCTCTTTCCTTTTACTTGGGAGGTGTCAACTGTTTTGCATTCTCTCTTTATATTTATCCATGCAATAATGTGGTGCTCATATGCAGGTGTTAATTAAGTGTCTCAGTGCTGCATCGCAGGAGTTTTAAATAGTGAGGATGTTCAGACACCACACGCTTCGGGAGGAAGAGTGTCAGGCAGGACGCCGCATGCAAGCATTTTCTCATTTTGGAGCAACCTGCTTCAGCTCTAGAAAGTAAATCCACTTATTCTGTCATTTGTGAAGGAAATGCGGCTTCTATCAAAATTGATTTAATCAGATTTATACAGTTAGTGGAATGCTTGCCAAGTAAATTTGCATAATTAAATTACTTTTTTTTTTGTCACGTATACTGTACCATTCTTAATTTTTATCCTGATATCAAGCATCCTTTATTTACAATTATTTTCTGACTAAGTCAATGGACAAGGAATGTGTTTTCTTTTTGGTATCTTTACAAAGATGAAATATACCACTTCAAGAAGCTGCTTGACATGAATATATTTTATCAATCCACATTTAATAGCTGCTTATGCAGTTGCATTGATTGAGAGCTTACCCCAAGATATATGCAGTTTGCCGCATAGTACAGATTTAAATGGACAGTGCTCATATAAACATCCATTTACTCATATACATGCACACCATAAGAGTATTTTAAGTTAATTAAAATCAGCTTAACTTCACTTGTTTTGTCTAAAGGAGAAACCGGTATACTCAGTCCACACTATTATTATTATTAATCTTTAGGTGCTTAGAACAGAGACCAATCGCTTCATGTAAGTGTGTCCCTTGAGAATACCATGCGCTCCACACAAATGACCCTTAACTACCCTGCTATCAGCTGTCCCACATTTCCATGATTTCCACACATAATTGTTCCACTGGATTTCTGTCTGCCAACCTGTTATCTAAATTAAATTCAGTTTTATGGAAGTTATTGTCAAACGCATAACATTTGACTTTCTTGTGGGAAACAAACAAGCAACAGAAAATTCAATTTACCTACAGGGAACACAAACATATCTCCATCCCCTTTTTAGCTGGGCCGCAGATAACTCCTGAAAAGAATATTTATATTAATGTGCAACACGCAGAGTACATTTACAGAAACTGTATATGAGAACGTGGTCAAGTGATAAAGTTCAGGGATTGGCGGATTGGCCAGAATGCTAAGGTAATAAGGCAGGATGTCAGCATGAAGCTGGAAGCTCTGTAGAACATAGGATCTAAAGTCTGGTTCAGGCTCAGGCATCGGACGCCATCTTAAATAATGTCACAAGTCCAATGTCTGGACACTGTTGATAGACCGAGTTCAGGACAATATTATTTAGAGCAAAAGCTACAAAAAGGCAAAAATATATATATTTGTTGGTATTTTTCTGTTCTGGGTGCTTTCAAAACAGAGAGCTATCTTTCTTGCTAACTTCACCAGCTGCATTTCCCTTATCATCCCTGCCTTATTACTGATACATTTTTTTTATCAGGAATAAGTTCTAAATAGCTGAATAAGTGTTTCGTAGAAAGTTAACATTAACTCTAGGGGATAACCTAGAATAGATATTGTTTTATCTTCCAGTGATTGTCCAGTGAATCAAGAATGTAAGAAATAGAGAAACTATTTTTATCTATTTACGCATGCTAATGTAAACAAATCGTGTTTGTGTATGTGACATGGATTTTTAATATGCTAATAAACTCATAAGGTTCTTTTCCCCTTATCAATATATAAAAAGTTGACAGATTTTACAGATATATAGTACATCCAGTCATACATACATGGATGGTCTGTCACAGAAGTAATATTCATCTGTAACAGAGGTAATATTCAAATGTAAAACATATCTGTGATATAGTGACAATTTGCCTATATTTACCTGTACTCTTCCATGAATCTTATTAAAATACCACCTTGCATTCATTTTTTCATGTTCTTTGGAAAAGTAACATTTCTGCATTTGCAATGGATAGAATTGTAATATATTTCCCAACTGTCTGCCAAAATACAACATAAACAAAAAATTGTAACTACACTGCTAGACCCGATGTAGGCTAATGCCCTACCCTTGGTCAAACAAATTCCACTTCACATATAGCAAGTCCAACAGTAAAAAAAAAGATAAGTAATGTTATAATATGCTAACTCGGCAAAAAGTAGCGATATACTACATTCTGCTTATACTGTATTCTCATCAGGCTGCACTGTTCCTTTTCAGGATTTGGCTCCATCCCTACATCCTGGGAGGGATTGGAAGGTGGTGAGCAGATGGATGTATGGATGGATAGATGGATGGAAGTTTATCAAGTGTGGTAATTTTTAATAGTCAACCAATCGACTGAAAATCATCTCAAGATTTGAGATGACTGGTTTCCTTTAGTTTTAACTTTACAGCACATTTGCCACTTTCTGAATATTATTTTGTGGGTTTTATATCAAGAAAGAAAGTCACTAAAGATTTTTGTTTAATTTTAATACAGTTAACAACCATTATAAGCTTGCCAACTACATTATAAATACATTCACATCCTTCTGTTGACTGGTGTTTAGACCAATCAAATTACAAATGAGTGAAACTAAATTTTAAATAACAAGATCAGTTTCCGTGGCATGCAGATGCTTATGCATATTTAAAACTAATTTCAAAACAATTAAAAAATTTACATTTACATTTTAAAAATTTAGATGACAGTGACGCACGACAGGGTACAACCTCCTTAGTTGCAAATTTGATGGAGGGGGGGTGCAGGGTCCCGCTGAAGGGGGGTGATTGCACAGCAGTGTAATCAATTTCCCAAGAATAAGACAAACAGGAATAGAAGGATAGCTCATCCTCATCATAATAGCTCATCCTCATCATTAACTCCTGGGTGCGATCCACAGATAGCTAGGAGTACTCAGACTGCTTTGTACTGCTGTATTTTACCAGCTTATTCAGTGAGTTTTCATACAACTTTATTTGATAACCGGACTTCTTAACGTTATATAACTGACTTCAGATCTGCGACTAGAGAATATAGAGGCTGGACACCGAAGCATGTGTGTGAGGTCAGGCGGTGTGGGAGCTATCTACAGTGAAGCTGGAGCTCTATCACACTTCACAGTATGATAGGATGGCCTCTGTTTGCTGTTCAAATGTGTTTTTGTTAGTAGCTGGGGAGGGGGGGGGGGTGAAACGTCAGTTATTGGTGGAGCTAAAACGGATAGATTACCTGTTGGTGATGTGAGCTAAGGACAGGTACTGGTTCATTTCCTTTTCTCTGTTTGTGTAACCCCCCCCCCCATCACACACACACAGAAATGAAAATAAACCCTAGAAATACTCATATTTCTCTTCAAGAGCCATATCTTTTTGCCAAGTTAGCAAACCAATTTTACTTTTTTTTTTTAACTGGATACCCATGGAAACAAAAGCAATGCTTCCTTTTCCATTTTTCGTCACACGTCCAGGCCGATTCTTTTTTCATCAAAGTCTATCATTTGGCTGACAAAATGTTTGGTATAAAGAAACAGAAATTCCTGAGAAATGGCAAAAAATCTTAAAAGTATAACACTGGTTGGGAATTTTGCCTACAGTTAAAAATCCATATCTGGAGTTAAACGACATTAACTTTCAACTGAAGCTGTATCACTTTTCGCACATATTTTCTGTAATGCATTTTGAGCTGGACACTTACTATCCATGTAGTACAGCACATTGATCTACAAGGATTTATATTAAGTGGACCACTTCCTTCAGCACAGAAAAAACATTGTCTATTTGAGGTGGTTACCCGCCCTTCAATTTATAACAGAATGTCTTTCATAGGGTGAAACACTGAGGTCTCTGTTACACTTTCCTTCATAGTGGGGTGCATAGAGAGAACTCAGTCACAAATTAGATGCTTTACATTCCAACGCTCTTATGTGGGAGATTCATGCTGTAATGAGATATTTAGAAGCTTTTTAACTCGTTTGAATGTAACAGTATTTTTTTTACAATTCAGAATGTTGCTGAATCATGACCCTCACCAGGAGAAGCAGCAAGGAAATAAGATGAGATGAGATGAGATGAGATGAGAATGCTACTAATCCAATTTTACATGTTTCCTGTAGCTCAAAAATAGTTTCCAATTCCAAGTTTCGCAGATGAGTCTTCACACAAATCTGATTATAGGCAAATATAAAGGATGAATATACTCCTGTATTCTGGGACAAAAAAGGAAGCTTTGTAAATCCTAAAAAAAAAGTAATATTCATTCATTCTGGAATTTGCGGTTTGTTGAACATCCTTTGTTATGCATGCCTGCACTTTCTCACAGACAGCTGAATAGCGATTCTTATGCGTTACACTGTTTATTTGTTTCTGTCCTTTAGATCTGTGCGTGTGTGTGTGTTACTTATCATCTCACCCGCTATGCCTAAAGGTATTGTTTTAAACAAATACTCCTCTCCCATGAATTATTTGTCAAACCTGACTGCAGGTATAAGATGTGAACCTGAGCGCATCTGAAAGTTCAGGAATCCAGTATCCCGGTTTTAATACTGAATATAATCTTTCAAGTACAGCTTTGCTTCGTTTGATATGCGTCAGGCATTATGTAGACATTGTATCTTATAAAGGAAGATAATTTACACTTTAGCAGAACCAATCCAGGGTAACTTTTACTGTCTGTGAAAGAATTTTGGATAACACACTATTGACAACCAGGATGAAAACTAGGTAAAGAGGCAAGTGAATAGGGTTTCTTCTCTCTATAAAATTTCTACATGGAATCATCACATGTTTTGCTTCTCAAAAGGAGATTTTAGGTAAACATTCTGTGTGATTTCAGAAGGTTGCTGGTGTCTCTGTTTCATCAGCATTTTGCAGTGTTGGAGTCTTCATAGTTTGCGTTTTCATTCATCTTTATTCGATACGAGGATTGAGTCCCCTGGTCCAAAAAGTCCCTCCGAAAAAGGGACACATTGGACATGTAATCAGAGGCATAGGGAGAGGACAGACAAAGCAAGCAATTGCCTGAGGCCCCCAAGCTGGGGCAAAAACAAAGTACATTGCAATGATACAGTAAAATCCCGTTATAATGAACTTGCTTATAACGGATATATCATCTATAATGATCCTGGCCATGCGCCTTTATGAACATGCAGAAAAAGCATCGGATATAGCGAACTTGCATATAACGGAATTTCACTTATAACGAGCAAACAATTTGGTCCCAGAGCTGCTTTTAGCTGTAGTTTTATTCGGCTATAACAGACATACAGGCTCCGCCTACGAGGCATGTGGCGTGCCGGTGATATCTAGCGCAGATACGTACTTAGTCAGAATTATTAATAGTCATGCATCTGGTCAGGTAAAGTTGGATTACTACACGTACAATATAATAATCTATACCACAAGTGTCTCTGCTGAGGTGTGGCATACAGTATGATAAGTGGAGTCTTGTAGTGATGTTCTGGGCATACAGCAACTCTGAATATAATGGACTGTTTTGCCAGGCCCCTTGAAGACCGTTATGATGGGATTTTACTGTAGTAATAAATAATAGCAGACACATTTTGAGGATCCCTGTGGGGAATGACTGTGAAGGGCAGCTACCTGTTGTGGCACCCAGGGAGCTGGGGGTCACAGGCCTTGCTCAAGGGCCCCCACATGTGCTGTTGCTGGGCTTGAACTGGTGACCTGTAGTCCACGAGTAGAGAGGCCTAGCTCACTGAGCCAGATGCTCAGCTGTATGGAAGATAAGCTGAAAAAGGTGCTAACACAAAAACTGTCCTGCACCGATCGTCTGCTCCTTCCATGTGCCACGCCCCTCATTATCCCTGTGTGGATTCCCCGTGTTCATCAGCTGTTTCCTGTTGTCATTAGTTCAGTGTATTGAGAAAAGACAATAGGTTGGAACAACCTTTGTTAGGAATTTTTAGTATGTAAAGCCAAAAATTCTAAGTCTTTATAGATATGAAAGATGAATTACCTTCATGAGACTTGGAATGGATATTAAAAAATAGCTACTCTCCCGAAAATGCCCATTTGTACTGCGAGGGCAATAATAAAAAAGTGGAGAACAACTGGAATGGCTACAGACTCACCTGGAAGAGAACCCAAGTTTATTCTTCTCCCACATACAGTGAAGAGGATCGTAAAAGAGGCAAAAAAAATCTAAAAGGAACACAGTTGGTGAGTTACAAGACAAAGTAAAATCTTGGGATTACCAAGTCTCAGAAAAAACCATCTGACGCCACCTTCATGCTAACAGATTATTTGGAAACTATGCCAGAAAAAAGCCATTTCTGTAAGTTAAACACAAAAATAAATGCCTGGAGATTGTGAAACACTACTACAATTTTAACTGGAACCAAATTCAATGGTCTGATGAAACAAAAATGGAGCTTTTTGGCAATAAACATTCAAGGTTTATTGACTATTATGAAAAGAACCTTATCCCAACTGTAAAATATGGTGGAAGTTCTCTGATGTTCTGGGGCTGTTCTTCCTGCAATGGTCCCAGAAACCTTGTTATGATACATGGCATTAGGAACTCCATGAAATACCAGGACATATTAAATCGAAATTTGGCTGCTTCTGCCAGGAAATAAAAACTGGGCCATCATTGGATCTTCCAGCACGACCATGATCTTAAGCATGTCTAACTCAACACAAAAATTGTTAGCTGACCACTGCTCAATCACGCTTCTACCATGGCTACCTCAGTCCCCTGACCTGAACCTCACTGAAAGGCTGTGGGCCGAGCAGAAGAGGAGAGTCCACAAGTGAGGGCTTAGGACCCTGGGTGATCTGAAGAGATTCTATAAAAAGGAATGGACTCAGATGCCCTGCTCTGTATTCTCTCTGTAGCCTTATAAAATGTTACAGAAGAAGACTCAATGCTGTTATACAGGCAAAGGGACGTTGCACAAGGTATTACATCGAGGGGTGCCAATAATCATGGCACATGTGTTTTTGTTGAAAATAATTTCTTGAGGAGGGATTTGTTTTTCTTTCATTAAATTTATTTTAATGAAAGGTTGGATGTTTCTGTATTTTTTCAGTGTAATTTGAAAGTATTTCACCAAAACGTGGGTTTTTTTCTAACCCTTTTTCCAAATCTTTAAAAGACATGCCAATAATTGTGGAGAATATTTTCAGAATAAAGTGAAAATAAAGAAATTATGTTTATTAAATTCTCTTTGTTGATATTATTAATTTAGACTACCCTAGAATCGCCTCTGCATGTTCTATTAAGTACAGTGACTACGCAGTGGTAGCAGTGTTGCTCTGCTCTTGCACAGCTAGGGTGTTCGCATGTTTTCACTGTGTTGCACAGGCTCTCTCTGGGTATTCATTCTGGACATCATTTTGGATAGAAGCATCTATTGAAGCATTGATTGAAGCAAATAACCAAATGTAAACACTGGGCATCCACTATGAAGTTTGGAAGCAATGGCAGTGAAAGACTAGTGATTATTAATGGATAATAACCATTCTTTACCATTGTATTTGGGTTCAGAAAAATTTGTATTATAGAATATTAGTATTCACCACTTACCGAAATATTCTACCTTTCTACCTTTAAGTTCATAAATGACTTTCACAAGTCCCTTTATTATATGAAGGAAAAAGAAACAAAGGTGAATCTATATATGAAAGCTCTTTCCTAATATATTTCTCCGCTGCTGAAAACGATGCTAGAAAATAATAATAAAAAATCTAGATTGAAAATAATATAAAAGCTAGCAGAAGGAGGTCACATTTGATACATATTTTTTAATTTGGATGACTGAACTGGTCGACAGGTCAATGCCTCCATATGCTTACACTAATGAGGTCAGTTAAGTCTCTCAGTTTTTAAAGTGGCCCAGCTGCTGTATAATTAGTTTGCATGATTGTGTAAGATAATCACCCAGGGATTCATGAATTCATCTGAAACCCAATAAACCTCTTTTTTTGTTCTTTGGTGTGCCAGCATTTCATTCTCGGAAAAGAAATACCTTTCGCCAACATAGATTAAGGCTAGGTAAGGTTCAATGCAGAAATGTCAGTAGGTGTCAGCTGATCATTTGCAGTTTTATGTTATTATAAGCTCATGTGGAAAGAGAATAACAACAATAGCAAATATTACAAGTACGCGTTTCTTTTAGTATTACAGTGGATATAGGCTTCAGCCACTTAAGGCAAATGTTAATATCAAATGTGGCTTCTTTTTTATCAGGAGAGGATCGTAGAGGATAAGAGCTAAGGAATTTCACCTTCTAAGTATGAGTGAATTAGAATTATTTCAATTATATCAATTGAAGGACGTTATTTGACTCATTTGAAGGACCTTGAAATTCATGAGTTCCATAACTTGTAAAGCTTCTTCTTGTCAGCACACAGTGGTAATAAAATTCATTTTATTAACACAACATAATGGCACAGCAATACTAATGTCTCCTAAATAATACTATGGTACTAACTGCTAATGTGTTAGCGCATGGGGTGATGCAGTGAAGCAGTGTAGTGGTTAGCACTTTCACCTCACCTCTTTGGGACTGGGGTTAGTGTTTCTGCCATGACGTCGGGTTTACAGCCCCCCCAATTGTTTTGCTGGGGTTCCTCCAGCTACTCTGGTCCCCCCCCCCCCTCCCCCCCACAATCCAAAAATATACTAATGTGAATTGGAGTTTCCAAATTGCCTGTAGGTGTGCATGTGAGTCGGCTCTGTGGTGTGTCGTTTCCTCAACATGGGTTGTTCTCTGCCCTGTGCCCATACCCCATGTGACTCCAAATAAGGATAAGCAGGTACAAAATATGGATGTTGAAAAATGCTATGAATGACTTGTGAAGTGAATGAATAAAAGTAACATGTAAGATAAACTTTTGAATAAAAGGAACATGGTAAAATGAAAACTGGCGATGAAGCTATTGGTAATGGATGTATTGGTAATGGATGTATTGGTAATGGATGTATTGGTTGTGGCAGAGTTCTGCTTGATAGTCAGAGAATCTGAGCAGATGAACGAGTGTTTTCTCTGTCCAACAATACCAGCTACAAAATATTTACACGAATATAAAATATTGGCACACTTGATCTGAATACATAAAGGGTTCTGGAAAAGAATGCTGGTTTAATAATATTTACATTCCACATGGGTTGGGTAATCAGTTCAGTGTTTGGATGCATCCTCCATTGGTGGCATAGAGGCAGTGGAAAAGAAGACAATTCCATATAGATAGCCCTGAGCAAACATAACATGCTGGAGAACGCTGGACGTGCTGGAGATGGATGGAACCATGGAGTTGGAACAACTCCTTCCTCCAAAGTGGAAAACACAGCTGGAGGAACCCTGAAGTTCAGGCTACAATAGCCAGTGCATAGGGCTGATGCCCGGAAACCTCCAGACAATGTGGAGAGTGGTGTTTTGAAGGAATGTTTTATCGAACCGCATGCAATCTTGCTTCTACCACATTACCTTGTGGCGGAAGTATTCTTTTATTGTCTCCTACTCTATCACCTTGGAAACTCAGTACAGGGCGTGTCTCACCAAAGGATCATTTTATTCCCCATTTGACAATGAGCAGAATGTAACTTTGCGAATTTCCAGCTACTGACCAGTGTTATCTGAAGTGAGTATACACCTGTCCTCCTTTCCCATGGGGAACACTTTCACATGGAATGTACAATCAGAGGTACACAGTCAGATTCACATGCCTAATATTTTTCGTGTATGAATAAGTAATTGGCTATTCAAAATAATTGGCATTGTGTTGAACAACATGAAACATGAAATCGCAAAAAACTAACTATGGATTCATGTGTACATCTGTAAACTGAGTAACATAAATTGTTTTCAGCATTCAGCTATTGAATGTTAAAGTAGATGTGTATATGTCTCTGCATGAATTGTATATGCTTTTTTTGTCCATTATGAAGAAAAATGCATACTTAGATTGTCCTTTTTGTGTGACTCTGTCTTTGTTTGAGCCAGGGCTTGTCACAAGGTCAGGCAAGAAGATTAACTATTCCTTTGATGGATCCAGAACAATTTATGGCACAACTGGGATAGCATGGTCAGTAAGGTCAAGAGTATGTGAGCAACTGGGATCAAAGTCTGTGGACCAGGGACAACGTGTGGTGTCTGGCATTGCTGCAGCGCTCCGTAACTGATGGTGGTGAACATCTGAATGTGTGCTCTACAAAAACCATAATTCAACGGTAATAAAATCACTCCAAGGCTGCCATTTCAGATAGCCCCAAGCCTGGCTGACCATCTTCGGTTCTGTGTATCCCTACTGGGATGTCCTTTGCATTTGAACTGAATCCAGAAGTGTTCCCAGTTAATTGAATTAACAGCTATAAGCAGTCAATAGTCATTGTTTCTAGCAAGGCTCAACCCTTAAGCATTAGTTTCTACATGTTGTCTTTGTACTTCGTGTTCACCTCTAATTTCATCTTTTAGCTTCTGGTGTTTGGTTTGGTTACTGAACTCTTGCTAGATCTGGCTCTGCTACTGAACTTCCCATGCTGGGACTTTCACCTTAGATCTTGTTCATTGCCAGGATTTCACCGTTTGCCACCGGTTCCCTTACACAGAACCAACACTGCAAACTCTGGCTGTGCAAACTGCAAGTTTGCCACAAGCATAATAATTAGTACTTATTTGTGCTGTACTGTGGATAGTCATTAAACACAGTTTTAATGAACCTTAAAATTATTATTGACTGTGAGAATATGCAATTATTTTTCCTCAAGATCACTTTTTTAACCTCCTTTTAAAATGCATTTTAAGGCAGTATCTAATAAAATCTCATTATAAGGAGAAAGTGTGTCTGTGTGTGGGGGGTGGCTTCAATTACTTGCTAATGTTACCCTTTTCTCAGAATGTGGGAGCTGTTGGTCACAATCGATCAGCATTTAAATATAAGTGAAATAATGAGCGGGAAATTTCAGTGGTTAGGCAAAGCCTGTATACTTTCAGCATAATCCACTCAATTATCTTTCGGTTAAAAAGCTGAAAGACTTGGCTATTACCTTTAAAAATGAAAGCAGGCCTGAGTCTGTCTTTGAATTTTAAAAGATCAATACCAAAGCTAAGGACAGAATTCAATCTTGCTTTTAGCAAATTCACTCATGATCGGCAATCGATTCTATAATTATGGTCACATAGGTAATCAATCCTTTGATTATATGCCTGTTACGGCTTTAGTTCATGATTCTGTAGTAAGCTGTCGTTGGCCTCTGTTTGACAGGGAAGAAAAGTTTGTTTTTGGAAAATCAGTAAATTTATTTGGAACCAACCAGTTTAGTAGTGATATTAATTATTTGTTAATGCTTTTCGTTAATTGCACCTCCATAGAGCATTAATTATGAGGTCATTTAGTGCACCTTCATAATGCATTCATAGAACATTAAGCAGCATGTAAGTATACCTTTACACAAGGGCATAACTTTGGGTTAGGGTTAGGGAGGTTGAGACCTCTGCTCATTTAATGGGATCCAGGGGGTTGAATTAGCTGGTTTTATTTCTTGGGGGGTAACAACCTCCCCCCCATCCCCTCTGTACACCAATTTACACCCATGCCTTGACATGTCTTAAAGCATTGCATTCATAATACTTTCCGTGAACAACCTGTAATATATTGTACTGGATTATGAAGATATCTGCAGTGCATTATAGATGAGAGCTCGATAAAGTATTCATAATGATTAACAAATATGGCTATAATATGTTTTTAGAAATATTTATATCCATGATTATGGGGTTTTATGAATGCATTATTGTCATGCCCCAATTGTCCGCCTACTTCTGTGTGCCACGCCCCCTCTTAGCCCTCTATGGATTCCCCGTGTTTCCCAGCTGTTCATGATTGTTGTCATTAGTCCATTGTATTTAGTCTGCGTTTTCGTTTGTTTCCCCAGTCCGGTCATTGTATTGTCAATCTTCTTTACTGCTCATTTGTGAACCTTTTGCTCATTAAACCCTGTATTTCCCCTATCCTAGGTCTCCTCGCCTCTGCTTCCTCAGTCAGCGTCGTGACAATTATAATGTGTTATGAATGTTCATAGATTCTTCTTGACCTAGGATGCATAGAACATGTTATTATTAAGTTGCTGTTAATGTAAAGCATTAAATGTAAACGGCAATCTATAAAGATCACCGACATCCCATCTAAGGTGTTCCCCTGCCTTTTACCCTCATGCTTGCTGAGATCCAGGCTCCCCACAACTCTGTGCCGTACCAGTAGTTGGAAGATTAATAGAGGAAATATACTGCTCAGTCCTTTATTAAGCCACAGCTTGGCAGATGTGGCTTAATAATATGATGAAATTAATGAGTTTGATTTGACCACAGTATAAATTTAGTTAAATTTTTAACAATTCTTTCCTGCTCAGTATGTCTTCATACTGTATATCTTTTGGAAATGTTGTTGTGTGTTCTAGACTGATGATGAGGAATTTTCTCACTGTGATCAGTCATCAAACAGCCTAGGTGTCATTACTTAAGGGATAATGTACTTGAGGGCAGCTGTCGTAATTAAACAAAAAATGTTTTTTGAAATAAAGGAATGGAGCCTGCAAACAAACTGGACCATAAGGGATCAAAATGGGAGGACTGGACAATAGGAACGGCAGCACCAACAGGAAGGTTCAGCATCAATGACTTGACTGGAAAACACCGGTCTTTGATGCACATATATTCTAACAACGAAGCTAACGAGAGGCAGCTGGGAGTGATTAACATGAGAGGAACATGAGGGATGACAAATGAGTAACAGGGGTGGCTTGTTAGGGTCATCCTAGGGAAGAGACAGAAGGGACAGGTGGACATGGTGGGTAAGACATGTCATGATCCGCCTGTCCGAGCCTCATGTGTGCCACACCCACCTCGTTACCTCGTGTCCGACCCTGATGGAAACCACCTGTTATCGATTCGTGCCTGATTGTCTTTGCCTGTGGTGTATCAGTCCATGCCTGTCTCATGTATTTAGTCCGCGTCTGAGTCCGTCTCCCAAGATCGGTCATTGTGGTGTATCATGGTGTTTATGCGTAGTTGTCATGCCTGTCTTTCGTTTGGGAAGAATAAACCCCGAATTCACCCCGACCTGCTGCCTGTTTGCGAGTCTGTCTACCTCACGCCGCCTACACCTTGTCCGACGACGTGACAGCACATGACAAAAGTAGTATAATAATAATTTCTTAAAAAGAATGAGAAAATTGAGACGCTAATAAAAAAACATCGATTTTATTGTTATTACATTTGTCTGTAAAATTGTACGTCTCAAGGGCAAAATTATTTATAATGTAGTGAAACATAATTTGTCTTTTTAATATTATTAATATTCTTTATAGGAGTTTCTGCAACTTCTGTTGTTTTGTTTGCTGTAGAAATATGCATAATCGTACGGAAGAATCACACGCGCCATCCCTTCAGTTGTAATCAATATGCATGTTGCTGTGCCTTCCAGCAGGGGTACACATGTGCTTTCAACCGATTCCCATGGCCTTCACTCAAAGACACTGCATATTTTCCTTTGTGTGTGGCAGTAATTGAGATGACGGTTGACACAGCCGACCCATAATGTAGGTCACGGCAGCTCTTTGGAATAAAAAATTTGCCCAGAAATTCTTTACTCTGCAACAAACAGGACAAAGAAGATGGTGCTTTTTTGCTGGATGAAACACAGACAGCTTCATTAGCATAAAATACAAGGCAGTTCAATATTTCTTTCAAATTGTGCAGTATTTGCATATAATTTAATAACTTTTATTAGAAAATCTTACTGCAGAAACTATGCATTGGTTATGTATTTTTTATCTGAAAATGCAATTTAGATATACATAAATAGGAAGATATTTGTATTAAGGTTACTATAAGAGAACTATATTGGTTTGATTGATATGATCTATATACAGTACATAGAGTACTGACTGATGCCATTACAGCATCATCAAAGTGGACAAACAGAGGTACAAGTTGATCATCAGCTGAGGTTTATTTAGATGGAAGTGTTTGGCACGAATCCAGCCGGATCAGGTCATTTTATCCCCCAGGCTCATTAGTGCAATCAGTGTCAGCTGTGACCTATGGCTTACTGTTTTACCAAAGACATTTCAAAACCTGCAGGGGGAAAAAAACCACAAAGTGGTCTCTGCTTGTGAGCTGTCTGAGCCTTTGAGTGCCAAGCGTTGAATGTTGGTAAAAGTCAGTGATCCAGGCTTTTAAAAGCATTGGGAGTAACAGAAACAATTGTTTTAGAACAGGCCCGTGGCCTTGAAAATCATTGTGGGATCTACAGTAATGTGATGCACAGTGTGATCAATTGTAGTAAGGAGTGGATACTTTTATGTCCCAGGAAGAAACTGAGGGTTTCCAATTTTATATGCCAGTATCTATTTTCTTTTGAACAATTTCATATGAATCTCTGCCACTGTGCAAAGTTTACATACTGACTACCATGCATTTTATGAATGTAAGAATTTAATGTTAATAAAACCTTTAAATATTTTAGCACAAGCATAATTACATTTTCGACAATACAAAATAAACTGCTGCTTTCACCTTCCATCAGCTTATGCAGTGTTAAAATCTGCAGAAGGTGCAAGACAGGTTTGATTAAGTGTCACAAAAGAACATGATGATTATGCCAGAGATACAGGCAAAAGAAATCTCATACATTTCTTGGGTTCTCCGTTACATAATTTCATATGAATTCATCAAGAAACATCCCCAGCTGGGAAAAAAGAGTTCTGAACTCCATAAAGACTCAATAAAAAAATTATTTTAGCACTACAATGCTTTTGGGAAATGCATGTGACATCAGGACCATTGTGTTATTGTGCAGGTCCTGAAGGAAAGTACTGTCATTAGTTTTAAGCATTAATAATATCTTCTAGAACTTTCTTTTAACTTCCATCCATGCATCCATTTTTCAATAACTGCTAATACTATTTAATATTTTTGGAATATGGAAGGAAAATGGAGTACCTTGAGGAAACACAGGGAGGACATTCAAACTTTGCTGTGACGCAGAGCTGGGCTGAGAATCATGAGCCTCAGTGCTATCCTGCCTCTTTTAAGTTCCAGACAAAAGCAGCATTCTGAAAAATGAAACAATCATTGTACCTTTAAAGTGACCCATATCTTGATGTGGCTCTCTGCTGATTTGTTAAGTACTAGACCACTGTGGGTAGCTCTTTAATTAAAAAAATAATAACAATGGCATTTTATTATTAAATAAAGAGGCAGTGATATGATAATGCACTGTAATGTTCAGTGTGAAAACAGCTTGATGTTTTCACATAAACACTCTTGGGTATTAAACCTCTCATTGGGGTATCTTTCAGCTTACATCAGAAGCCCCACTGCGCACAGTCTTCCCGTCTTAAAAGTTTCACAGTGCCGAATATAGTTTCTGAAGCATTGCAGCTGAGATATATATAGGCGGCACATTAAAAATGAAGTGAGGAATGGCAAAAATGTGTAGTCCTAGCATGAGATACAGCTGCAACTGCTCGTTTACTCAGCAGCTCATGGGTCAAATTGTGATTGCAATGTGTTTGGCAGCCCTATTATTTTTACTTAAACAAGAAGCCTTAAAACTTAATAGTTACTCAAGAGTAATATAAATCAAGGAGTTAAAGCACCATCAATTACATAGTACATAATGTTTTGGATAGCCTTCATTATGGATATCTATTTAAATGGCCTTAGCTCATAGGCACCAGCTGGTGGTCAGTGAAAGAAAACGTTCTTATTATTATTATTATTATTATTATTATTATTATTATTAGTAGTAGTAGTAGTAGTAGTAGTATTGTTGTTGTTGTTAAACAAATAGTCAACACTTTTGTAAGGCAATAAAAATCAGAGAACGGAAAAACAGTTTTAATTGGCAATAGAACCTCAGGTCAGGCTGGCTTATGAACACTCTAATACCTGCTGCATTGTACCAGTAAGATTAAAAAAAAAAACTCACAAGGTAGATAACTACTGTCTCAACACTGTATCTCGCCATGTCTCACAGGTAGGCAGAGCTTTTAAAATCTGCAAATGGATGTGGGATAAGGAATCTAAGAGCCACACTTCACCTAGTCTTCACCTCAGAAAAAGTAATAGTAATAGACTACTTGGAGTAATAGACTCTATCAGTCCCCCTTATTTCTCTATATTCTCCTACAGGGCAAAAGTACAAAAGATCAAATCACAATTCAAGCAACTGTTTTCACAAATTGGCTTAAATAAAAATTGTAATTTTCAAGTGCAATGTTGATTTATTTTAATCCCTTCAAAACATTTATGAGATTAATTCATTTCTTAGATACAGCATTTCTCTCCATGAATGTGTAAAGCATAATATCCCAGTCAAATGTCCCTAAGGACAAACTTCAAGTTTTCCATAAATTTGTGGTCTGTGGGTTGTCGCAGTTTTTCACCTAATGTCAATGTAATGTCAGCATTTCTAATAAACATTCTGGTGTAATAATTATCCAAAGCATGGATCCATGTTGATGGGCAATAGCAGAATTTATCCAAAGAAAAACATCCCAGATTCAATGAGATTTTTTTTCTAGGTAAGGTCTGTCACGCCGCTGTTCGCAGTGTGCCTGGATGCAGGCAGCGTGGTGCAAAGCAAGGCGACAGGAAGCAGGAATATCCAAATCGACCGGGTTTATTCACCAAGCGACATGGGGTAAACGCTACAAACATCACAATGACAGACCTAGGGAGACGAACTCAGACGCGGACTAAATACAAAAGACGGGTCAGACTCGGCAGGACACGGAGGATTACAATCAGATCAATAGACGACAGGTGGTTTCCATCAGGGGCTGAACACTAGGAGCGAGAGGGGTGGGGCACACACGGGGCTCTCACGGACGGAGCATGACAGAACCCCCCCCTAAGGCGCGAACTCCAGGCGCGCCTCAGGGAAGGGACGGACTGGACGCGGGCAGACTGGAATTGGAAGACAAAAGCAAACAGGTTAACAAGGGACAGGGAGCAGGATGGAGACAGAACAGACAGAGGGGCAACAGCCAGGACAGAAGGCCACAAAGGACAGGGACTGCAGACAGGCAGGCTAGGAAGGGAGACAGAGGAGGAACAACAGAAGGCGACAAGAAAGGGCTGGGAGTGGACACAGGAGCCGATGGGGAATGAGGAAGGGAGATGGAGGAGACAAAGGGACGAGGAGCAGACGGAGGGGACCAAGGCGGGACAGAAGAGACACTTGGGGGAGCCCGAGGGACCCAAGGCGGATGATGGGCGGCGGCCGGAGGAGCCGCAGGTGCAGGGACCGAGGGAGCAGGAGGGGACCCCAAGGGGGTCATGGAGACAGGACGAGGGAAGGACGGACAAGCCAGCAAGGGAGCAAGAGGGGGCACCAGGGAAGGAGACAGCTGGCCCAAGGACGGGCGGGGAACTTACCAGGGACTGAGGGGCCGAAGCCCCTGGCGACGCAGGCAACCACCGATCCCCAAACATGGCGAACGAGGATGAGCCAGAGTGCAGGGTGGACGGGACCTGGACCCCGCGTTTATGTCCCCTCCCCTTTCGGGACACCGAAAGGTGGGACAGCCTTAGGCAGGGTGGCCCTGATCGGGGTCTAAGTGTCCCCTGCAAAGACGTTCCCGAGGGGTCCCACTCAAGCTCCTCTCCCAGGGAGGAGGAGCCGGGGACCTCCTCGGGGCCAGGGGCCAGGGTCAGACACATTGGAGCGGGGTTAGGAGTCATAGGGGTTGGGACAGGAGTCACTGGGAGGAGAGGACTAGCGACGGGAGCCTCGGGGACGAGAGTCACCGGGGCAAGAGTGACTAGAGTCTCTGGGGCACGGGCAGGAGTCACGGAGGCAACAGTCAGAGGGGCCTCTGGGGCACGAGGCACTGGGGCCGGGGCGAGAGTCTCTGGAGCCAGAGTCACTGGGGTCACTGGGTTCAGAACCACCGGCTCTGGGGCCGGACACACCGGCACTGGGGCCGAGGCAGGAGTATCTGGTGCGGCCGGGACCGGAGTCACTGGAGAAGCTGGGACCAGAGTCACTGTCGGAGACGCGCCCGGGGCAGGCGACGTGGGGCCCGGGGAGCCTACGGGCCGGACATCTGGAGCGGGGCCCGGGGAGGCTGCGGCTATGGCAGCTGACTTGGAGGCGGCGGTGGGCTTGGCAGCCGACTTGGGGGCGGCTGCGGGCTTGGCAGCCGGCGAGACGGCCGTGGCAGCGGGCGTGGCGGCCGTGGCAGCGGGCGTGGCTGCCGGCGAGGCTGCCGTGGCAGCGGGCGTGGCTGCCGGGGATGCTGTCGGGGCGAGCCTTGGCAGTGGGCGAACAGGACAGTTGGGCAGCCAGAGCGGGAACGGGTGCGGCCTTGGCAGCCGGCCGGGAGGCGGCTGCGTCCTGGTCAGCTGAACCGGGGGCGGCTGCGTTCTGGGCCACCGACTTGGAGGTGGCTGCGGGCCTGGCAGCAGGCTTGGAGGCGGCTGCGTGCCTGGCAGCAGAAACTGGGGTGGCTGCGGGCCTTGCAGCCGGCTTGTGGGCGGCTGCGGGCCTTGCAGCCGAACCTGGGGCAGCTGCGGGCCTGGCAGCCGACTTGAAGATGGCTGCGTCCCGGGCAGCCGCCACTGGGGCATCTGCTGACTGCGCAGACGGCTCGGGTGCGTCTGCTGACGGAGCAAGCAGGCATGGAAATCCCCAGCATGCTGGGGAGAAGCGTCTTTAGTGAGGTCTGTCATTCTGTCACGCCGCTGTTCGCAGCGTGCCTGGATGCAGGTAGTGTGGTGCAAAGCAAGGCGACAGGAGGCAGGAATATCCAAATCAACCGGGTTTATTCACCAAGCGACACGGGGTAAACGCTACAAACATCACAATGACAGACCTAGGGAGACGATCTCAGACGCAGACTAAATACAAAAGACGGGGCAGACTCGGCAGGACACGGAGGATTACAATCAGATCAATAGACGACAGGTGGTTTCCATCTGGGGCTGAACACGAGGAGCGAGGGGGGTGTGGCACACACTGGGCTCTCATGGACAGAGCATGACAAGGTCATTCACCTTTTGCATTTTTACCATAAAAATTAGCTTCTACGTAATCTATATGCATTTGACATTCTATATAAAATTTAACATACATACTATAACTTTAGAATTAATCATAATTCATTACACTGGTTATAAGACATCTTATGGAAAAGCAAAATTTAGTGCCATTCTAGTTGTTATCTTGTATTTAAATATGGCTGGTTGTTCAGGACGAGAGCTGTTCAGAAAAGGAATAAAATACAAGGTTGGATATAAACAATACATTTGTACTCACAGCATGGCTTTAAAAGATGCAGAAAATAATAGCTGAAAGTCTATTCAGCTCATTCAGTACAGATCCCACACATGTTGTACCTTCAGAGGCAGAAATTAATCACTAGCATGACAGACAGACCTGCCACTGAGCTCATACATTAATCACACTAATACTGATACGTTCACGGTACATCTAGTGCTGCAGCATAGTGGTTCCGACTAAATGAGGGGGCATAGTTAGTGACATAGTGAGGGTGCACTCACACCGCAGGAAACTGTGTAAAATCAATCCCTGTGTAGCGTGTCGTTAAAGCAGATCTGGGCTGTTAATATATACTTAAAAGAATATCCCAGCTAACACCAAAGCAGCGCCAGCTTCCCAAAGAAGATTCCCCGAAAGTTGTCATTTGGTCGCCGCAGAACATAAACAGAAGCCTTTACTTATTGAGGATGTTTTTCCCTAAACAAAATATAACAGATGGCATGTGTTTCAAGTTTACCTGCAATGTTCTGCCACTGTCATGTAAAAGAGATTCCACAGAGAATTTAAATTGCATAAAAAATAAAATTCTTTGCAGTTTCCAACTAATTTGTATGTAGCAACTTAACCCTGAAATATTCTGAACTTGGGGCATGTTTTCTGTAACTTAAAATGGAAAGATTCCAAAGAAAGTAAAAAATATGCATAAATTTATGTTTGGGGATTTCATCTGTCCCTGTCATGATATCATTAGCTGGATTTCCACAGAATATATTGAATTGTTTCTAGGATGATGATACTTAGACTTATAATTAATTGCTTTTATAGCATGCGACCCACACATATGAATCAGTGATTTCCTGGCAGCCGTGTCGAATATCAGCCATGGTTCAGTTTTGATGATGGACAAGACACATAAACACATGCTAACCAAATAAACAAGAAACAGTCAAACAATCTGGCATAAGTCAATCTAGTGGTGCCATTAGCTGTGTGGCTGAATGAGAATTAGTTACAAAATAACATTTGGCTTTTATAAAAGCAGTAGTGCTACTATTCCAGCAGCTCAGCATTTCTGCTTTGAGGGGTTCCTGTTCTTGTCACATCATTTGCAATCTTGTCAGTCTGACATGGTGTGTTATAAGGTACTCTGCTCTTACACATCACCAGCTGTGTCACCCCTGGCTGTGTATAGAAAACAGCACTGGGTTTCAAACTCTGAAAATGGAACAAAACATATAATGAGACATTGATTAACAAGGGAATTCATTGTGTTGCACAGTTACAATGTGTCATTTTCACTTGCTTCCTTCCGCTCACACATTATCGGGTAATGCATGTGTAAAATATAAAGCATCAAAGGGGTTTTCAGGCTCCATGAAAACCTGCTTTCTCAGTGTAATACTCTGAATGCTAACCCCAATTAATGTGATTAATTTGATTAAGGCACATTAAGTGAGCTTAGATGCTATAAAGCAGTTAACTAATTTTGAAGATGAATCATAAAAATAATACTTATCTACTAAATTAGGATGATCTGCAGTAACCTCATAGACCAGACACATTTATACAAATCAACAGTGTGATTTAACCCAGAAAGATATCTATTAAAAATAAAAGAGGGAGAAATATAAAATAAATTGTACATCGAACTTTCCTGCTGCAGATTCACTTCTGAATTAGGCTGACCAATCAAAGACAATGCCTACATACAAAAATAATACAAACAGAAAAAGATAATAAGCACTGGTGTAAATCATGTTGCTCTCACAAATAGATAAAAGACAAGAATATAGGTCTCCAAGGAGAATTAGTGATCAGGGATACAAAAAAAACTCTTAGAAAAGCAAGAGCTAGAAAGAAAAAAATACTTTCAAAGAAACTTCTGGAAAATACAGGAAAATGGCTGGAAAAGAAATTTTAACAACAGCAACACAGTGAGTTCAAAGGCTTGGTGGAGGCTATTAACTACAATAATGTCAACTAAACTGCAGAGTGACCCCTGAATGATTGGTACAGGAGTAAACCAATGACAGATATATGGACACACTCATTTCAAATGATATTTTAAAATAATTTTGTTCAAGAATGTTGGAATAATAAGCTGTTGTTATAGTTAAGATCAGTACCAAATCTGAAATGAAGAGAGCAGCACTGCGTCTGATCTTAATAATAGTGCGGTTGCTGGGAAACCTGTATCTCATGCTCAGTGAAATTCAGAAGACAGCAGAACGCCTTCCCTGAGTGAGTTTTTGTTGTGCTTCTGATAATTCATTTTGTTGAATCTCAAAGATGTGTTTTTATGCTTATTTTTATGACTGCCTAATCCAAAGCTAAAATGACACTGACACATTAATTTGTTTCCATGGCAACGTAAATTTATGGGTATATATCAGTGACTTTAGCAAAACAAAAAGCATAAAACAGACAATGCTACACTCACTAACCTCACTCAAGAGTACAAAAATGAAACGTAACTTCATTCAGATAGTCGTAACTCCTGTATATTTACTCAGAATATAGCCCACATACTTATGAAATGGAAAAACTGTCTGTAGAGATTAAAACAGTTACATGAATAGTGTCTAGCACAGGCCATATATAGACATGTCCCTCGGCATTATAATTTTTTGTTTCATTTTCATGCTGCTAGCATACTTATGCGTGTAACCACATTTCTCATTCTGCTTGTGACAGACTTGATAATGAAGTCTGCGATTTGAAAACGACAACATCAATAATTACCATGAAGCTGAGTCACTGCTGAGACAATTGTTGAGTACTTCATGCACGAAAAGGCAACTGTAGTGTCCTAATTAACCTGACATATTGCTGTCACAAACACCAAATTACTTTTTTTTTTTTACTTTGCTACAACAGGAAATGTGAACCTGAAAAACTAATAGGTATATTTTACAACCTATTCTAAAATTATGATTTTGTTTTGTGGAATTCGTGTTTCAAATTGCTCTTCACGAAATGGATGCCCTAGCTGAAAATATGAATTGTTTCACTTTAACCAAAGAAATGTATTGTGAAAATACATTCAGCAGACCCCCTGAAAGCCTCAAAAGAAACATTTTAAGGGGGTCTCAAGATCGTTAATGCGCAACAACAGGGAGATGGGGACCCCGACGAATATTGACTGGTATTTTGCAATGCGTTTCCAAATGCGTTGATTGGATTGGTTGCATGTGCTAGACTTCACCCATGCTAACTTGCTATTGGTGGTAGGCATTCAGGGGTAAACTAATATGACAAATTAGCCACTCTGGACTGCCAGAACAAAAAAATTTAAGCAATGATGAGCATGCGTCAATAAATATTCTTGAGTCATAGCTCTTCATTATAGCTAGAAATGTTTGTTTTGTTTTTTGTTTTTTTGCTGAAGAGCAGAGATACAGAAAATAAGTGTTAGAGTCTTGATCTCCTGGGTGTTTTAGTCCTCTGTGAAGTTACTGACTTTAGCTAATAATGTCATATTTTAAACAGCCAACCTCCATCTCTTGGATTTAAGTGGCAATTTTTTAAATAATAAAATCTGTCAAGCAGCTCCTTAAAATTGACAAGTTTGTTGCCATTTTTGATCTGGGAAACTGTGGTATATTAGTTGCTTAATTATTGATGTCAGCTGGGATCCAATGTGCTACTATAGCCTTTCATTCTATTCTCTAAAGACATTCCTGAAATGAGAAGGAGTTCCTCTTGGTGACATATTTCATTTTGTGGACGGGTAGTATAAAAGCATTTTTTTTCCCATTAGGCTAAAGTAGAAATGCAGTTAGATATTGTTCTGTGCCCTCTTGGTTGCCATTCCTATATTTCTTTTAATCAATTATTGAAAACGGTATCCCCTCAACTCAATTTTGTAATTAACACAATTTGGAAGCAGTGACCCGTTATCGCAGTGGAATATGTCTTAAAGTGCAGATGTGATTCACCTGTAATCAATATATTTCCAAGGTACTCAAGGATTAACATAGAATTTGGCAAGTGTACATTTTCCCCCAAAAAAATATTGCAAAAATCTACCTACACTCTATAGATTATAATTTGTATTACAGAAAGATGTGTGGGGCACTTTAATTGCTTGGTAATGTTGATAAATTGATAATGACACTTTTAGAACAAATTCTCTATCTATTTGCTTTTTTTACATTGAGGGCTGGGAATGTACTGGGAATGACTCTGTCACATAAATAAACTGAGGAAGTCTATCAACACTGGCAGCAAAGAGGTATTCATCTTGGGAAATAAATGATAAATTAAATTAGTTTTCTTGTTTAATTATTCCTGGTCCTCTAATGAACAATCTGCCAACAGTGATGAAATATGTGTTGGATATAAATGTCATGTCTGCTTCATCTATCAGCGAGGCTGAGACCACCAAAGTATCTCTCTGTAATTGGCGTCACCCTAGCAAGTTCAAAATGTGAGGACAAAGCCATGTTAACCCAGAGACCCATAGTTAACGTATTCTAAATCTAAAATAATATTAGAACATGCAAAGCATTTAGTATGAAATTTGAATCTGAAGAGACAAAGCATTTATGCACTTTTAAAAAGCTTGAATTGCTTGTTGAAATAAACAGCTATCGAAGTGGGTTAAACTGTGAGTAGTTGGTACAGTCGCCCATATGTTTTTCAAGGGATCTGTCATATCTAAGGCTATACAGCAAGGTTTGGGATAAGCAGTCCCCTGAAGTCCTTTGGTCAGGTGGGTGGAGATGGACATCCCAACTGGATCCAGTAAACTCTGGGATTTATATGGAGGATTTACTCAATACGATTCTGTTGTGTGTGGCAGTTAGAATATGGTATGAGTAGGGATACCTATAGTTATATTTATTGTTGTGTTTTATAGAGCACTCAAGCCCTATAAGCTAAAAATCTCTCTGAAAAAAGGACTGTGACCGCACCTGAGTCCAAAATTAAACCAGGTAAGGCAATCCTGTCATTTTTAAAAATTCAGTAATTTTTCAGATAAACCACATATAAAAATTTTGCAGAAGATTGGAAATATGTTGCATTTTTTACCATTAAGTCCCTCTATGACTTCAGTGTCAAGGATATTCAAAAAGTTGTACATTTACATAAAAGCCTGCAATTCAGTGCTGGTTGTATCAGTAAATATAATATACATATAATAACTATATAATGTAGCAATCTCCTATGTAAATTTGTATAAATCATTCTTCAGCAATAATTCCATATCAACAACAACAATTACATTTTTATAAGTGGAGCCTGGGTAGCTTCCTGAATTATGGGTCATGATGTTGCAGTTTGTAAAATGTAACTTCATTTAGTGCTCAATGAACCAAGTTCTTAACATACTTAGAGTGAAAAATAATGATACCCCGCACTTCATTCACTGGGTGCACCAATCTGTTTCAGCTCATTAATTTCTTGCTATCACCTCTTACATTACCATATTCTAATGTAATATAGAGGATATAGATGATTCCACTGACCCTGTTCAGGATAAGCAATAGGACGATGAATGGATGGATGGATGGCTGTATGATCCTGGTCATAAATCTTCCGAAATAAAGTTCTCTGATTTATTTCCTGGTAAGTGAACAGTGTATAACAACGTTTGTATAATTGCAGTCAGAATGAGGAAAGAAAATATTTCAGATTTACCTCACGTATGAGTGCAAGTATGTTTAAAAAAGGCAACTGTGATCCAAGCATTCCTAAAGTGCTGAACAATTTTAAAATATATAATTTGCAAGAACTATGCCAAGGCCATTTTCAGCTGAAAGCCAAATCGCTACGTTGTGTTTGTGCCAAAAATATGAGAGAGTGCATTTTATAGAGATGCATTTCCTGGCCTGCATTCCATGCCTAGATCAACCTTACAATAGATGGGCATGGCTATAGGACACGACCAAGAGGGGGAAATAATTTACGTTGATTTCTGCACAAAAGTAGTTTCTGGGCGAACAGATGTTGGTCTGAAATCGCTAGATGATGCTGGTCCTGCTGGAAGCAATTACTTGTCAACATTCCCTGATTATGTTCTCAGGGAGAAAAGATAACCTACTAAGGCAGGGAACTCAATGGAGTCTCACCCATCCAGCAATTCTCACGTTCCATGTTGATTACAACAGGGAGTTGATACTGATTCCAAAAGATCCAGAAAAACAATGCCTTCCAGTCAGAATTTCTGACGTATAAACTGAAGGGGGTGGGGGGGACTATGAATCTGTACCTGAAATATGATATACAAGCATACCAAACATATTCTCAGAGGAGCCAGTCTCCCAAGGTTTCACTAATTTAGTGTGACCAATCGTTCAATAAAGACATTGCTTAGTGATAAAAGCATGACAGCAAATCAACTGGAGTTGTGCCACTGAATTGAATAGGCAGCTACATAAATATCCCACGTTAATGCTTTTGACAACATTAAATTTACTTCCACATTCATAAAGTGGATGTGAGCTAACACATGTCAAAAACAATTTGCTGACAGGTAGCGCTAGTAAGTCATTTTGAATATTTTGCTTACAGATATTAAGCACTGGCAATTCTGCTGAATGGGGCGACACTTTATAAATCACCAAACCAATCTCAGTTTCTTTTCTGATATACCATCCACTTGCAAGTTTGCCTTCCCTATCACAATTGATATTCAACTATCTATGAGTTGGCCCTATTGCCATGCCTTCAATTAACAGCCTCCACTTCACTACAAAGTCTTGCCTTTGAGATGAGAGAGACCTACTTTTTAATTGGACCTAAGGTTGCTTCTATTATATGCTTGTCGAACACCAATCCAGCAGTACGCCATCTGTTTACGTTAGTGTTAATCATATCCATTCTCTCGCCGTTATTGTTCCAGATGGCTTTCATAATTGCGTTGTTTCTGCAGATGTTTTATAGCCAATTTAGGAACACTGCCAGACTGGATTGACAAAGTACTGTTGAGCCTTTAATGGGAAAATAATGTTTTTTCCGGGGTGGTTCCAGGTTGTCTATAGCAGTGTAAGCGATGCAGTTGTCACAAATAGAATTTTTAGCTTGCAAATTACCAGGTCAGTTATATCAGAAATGAAGCAGAGTATCTTTTCTTAAAACTATATTTCATCTTATATACAGTATAAGTAGAGTGTTTCAGTTTGGCTATAAGTTATGCTGTATGAATAAAATAGTTTATTAAATGTAGCAGTTTGGGCTTTTGTCCAAAATATAAATATACATTCATAATGGTATTAATAAATGAGGTTCCAAGCTTACTAAAGACACCCAACGCATGACTGCATTTCATGCCCTCTGGTCAGTAGAGTGTCTAAATATTTAGATATATTGCAAATGAATGTGTTCAATCAAAAAAGTTATACATTTAATCAGCAATATATTTGGAAATAATAATTATATATTTGACATTACTTAAAGTACATGCCAACCTATGTATTAGTCTGTAAAATTATTTTGGTTTTTTATAATAAAATGACATTTAAATTTACACCAACAATAGAGGGGGGCAAATATACATCAATAGAGGGGGGCAAATATGTACTAGTACACTCCTAGTTAATGTTAGTCAACTAAGTGTTAATTACGTACTGATCCCATGTTCGTTCATCATTAATTAATCATAACGGTTCATTTATTTCATGCAGTTATTATGTTTGGTTAATGATTTGCATTTAAGTAATAAATGAGTTACTAAGCTACTTGTGCCCTCTTCAGTTACCAAATTTACTTAGAATGTGTAGCACTGTCACTTGGCATCTGTGTGTCATTGGGAGTGTGAATGTATGGGCTACAGTGGACTGGCATCACTGTACCTTACTTTCAGCTTGACTGGTTAAGCGATTATGGATGGATGGATGGATGGATGGATGGATGGATGGATGGATGGATGGATGCTTCTTGATACACACAAATCGTTCTCTAAAAACTGTGAATGGAAAACAAAGATGTTGTCTGTATATTTAAGGTTTACTATCTTTTGTTTTATAGCAATATTTTGGTGCAGGATTTCTTTCTATTACTCCTGTATATAGACTAAGGAGGCTCTTTATTGCTCTAGTACAGTGTTTCCCAATCCAGTCCTATGGGACCCACAGTTTGTCCAGGTTTTTGCTCCCTTCAAGCTCCCTGTCAGACAGCTGGGATGGAGCAAAAACATGAACTGTCTGGAGATCCCCGAGGACCGGCTGGGGAAACTGCCGTAATGTGAACTAATCCAGCAAGGTGAGTCCTGTTCAATATAACACATAGTGTTCAAAATTACCATCAAAACTTAACACTTTCAAAACATTGTTTACATTGAATGCTTTAAAAGCAAACATCTAAAAATCTCAGTGGCTTTAGATTATATTTAAATAAATGACATCAGGCAACAAAATGTTCAACAAGAGAATTTAGATATATTTGTGATTGTAACAGCGTGTGGCTGGAGGGGTGGCAGTTATCATGATTGTGGCAATTAACCTCTAGCCTTTGCAAAACATTCGCCAGTAACGATACCCAGGAGGCTCTAAATCACCCTCTGGATCATGAGGGGACCCAGTCTGGTTCGAGAGGGGACATCATCTTGGTAATGCTCTCTCCGTCAGGCCAGTTGCAAGTTGTCAGCTGCAGAAGTTAATTTGTATTGGTTAGTTCAGTATTAGCTAGCTCTTTTTCTGGCGTGGTCATCCCCTGTGCTCTTGTGCTGTGCCTATTACACATCACATTTATTTATCAGACACTTTGCCCAAAGCAACGTGCAAGTGTGCATCAGAGAGAAGGGTCACATCCCTGGGCAAGTCGGGGTTAAGGGCCTTGCTCAAGGGCCCAATGGTGATATCGCTCTGCCAGGCACATTAAATAAACCAGCTACCTTCCAGTCATGCACACTCAGCCACACAGTGCTCCATATTTACCCATAATATGTATAATATTCAGGCCTGTAACATTCTGTTCTACATCGATTTAAACCTTTTTAACCTTTTAACCTTTTTTAGGGTTATTATATTCATTCCTTTTAGCAAAATAATAACGCAGAGGTAGTATGGAATGCTGCACTAAAATCACAGGGGTTAGTTTCAGTTTTTCTCCTGTGGCCTTTTATGTCAAACTTTGCATAAAGCGGACAGGGGATTCCCTGGGGTAAGCCTGACGAATAACGACATATACAGTACTGTGCTTAAGAAGCAGTTCAACAAAACGAACAAGTAGCACAGGGAAGCTAAATGATATGAAGGGACACCATGTATCTGTTGTTGTTGAGGGCACATGACAGGGAATCAATCATGTGAAATGTAACAGTTCTCCTGAGAACGCCATCAAGAGTTTAGAAACAAGTAAAATGTAATTCAAAGCGGCAGATGTGTCATGTATTTCAATGTAGTGTTGTAATTGTTTTATAATTTTTATTTTAGATGTTAATATAAAACAATGGAATCCTCTTCTGAATAACTGATCATGTTGACATGTTGACTTTCTATTCCATTATAAAGCTTTTTTTGTTGTAAATTTATATGTGAAATGTAAAATTAAATTGCAAGGTAAAATAACATTAACCTTTGATTCTGGCATGATATTTTGAGTCCTCTAAACTGCAGAATCATTACCTCAGAATGTCTTCTGCTGAATGAGCTTCTGTGAGCTCTGCAGCCAGCCACCTCTACACGCCACGTGTGCTTTTTCGCATGAAAGAGCAAGGGAATGAGACATACTTACAAACCCAAATTTGAATTCTTAAATTTAATAATTGCTTAATCTTTCAACAGATAAACAAATGTTAATGCAGTTGTTACTAAAATGATCCACTTTCTGTAGCCCAAAAAGCCAGTGTGAAATAAAGCACCTAAGAATATTGCTCTGTTCATCCTACTGATTATGATTCTTCTGGAAGTGTCAATTGTCCCATAGCAGGAAAGCAAAATACACAGTTGTAAGCTGAGAAAGGTACAGCCTGACACTGCCAATAGATTAACATAATACAGTGTTTTGTAGCAAAAATACTGCTTTATGCATTTAAGAAATTTACAAACGAGAGGAGGCCATTCGGCCCATCAAGCTCGTTTGGGGAGAACTTAATAGCTCAAAGTTGTT
>JABFEB020000041.1:7064856-7077492 GCA_019775895.2 Stomatorhinus ivindoensis
GCATCCCGACCTGTTAGAATCTTGTATACCTGGATCATGTCCCCCCTTAGTCTCCTTTGCTCGAGGCTAAACAGATTTATTGAGATATATACTGTATAGCACATTTGGAACAACTTGTAGATTAAAGCAAAACATTTAAGTTGTAATAAATTATGGTTCTAAGAGAGATATAGATTTAAATACTTCATCAACAGGCATTTTGCAATAAAAAGAAAATGCCAAACGTTGAAACCCAGTGACTGTGGCACTTAATAAAAATAAAAAGAAAATGTCTGAGCAATGGATATGTGCAGATATGTTAAACATTGCTTGTCAATGGGCTTTTGTTATGAAACCAACAAATGTGCTACATTTTTGCTGAATTCAGCACGCGTCCAAAGACTTTCTGTGAGCACTGTAGCTTTACGGCAGTTTGGTGATCAGCATTACACCTTCAGGGTTGTAGGTTCAAATCCAGCCTAAAACTGTAAGTTTCCCCCACTCTTGTACGGATTTCCTCTAGGTTCACTAGCTTCATCATGCAAACCAAAAACATTCAGCCATATGACTTGTTGACTTTAATTTCCCCCTTAGATTTCTACTAATTTTCTTCTCTCACAGCCCATACTTCCTCCACAGGCTCGAGGCTCACCATCGGTAACGGGGCCACACACGAGACAGACACATTCATTCACTGTTTCACATTTCATCCGAAAAGTTTAAAAGTATTTAACCAACTATCACCTGTTTAACCCTCCTTCATCCCTTCTTTCTCAAGCCTCCAATTTCATTTTTTTTTTTGAGAAAATTTTTAAGAGGGATGAGAAAGAGGACAGCAAGTGCAATTTCAACAAGAAAAACTGCAACTGATTCCTTGATTCTATGTCAAATGTAACTTATATGTTCAGATATTATGTTTTGCGGAGAAACATATTTCTGCCATATTTCACCTTGCGTGCATGTGTTTTGGTATTGCTGTCACTGCCTGCAGACCCTACACAGTGTGTGGACTTCATCGGCAGTCAAGACTTCCTTGACACAGTACATGGAAGCACCATTTTATCTCAACCCCCCCACCCAGAAACTAGGACCCACTTGAACAAAATACACAAAACCTGTTTTTTCCCGGGCTCTGATTTGCACACGAGATAACCCCATCCGTTCATCTACATTCCCCTTTTCGTAGCTGGAGTCTTAATTATTTTGGAGTTTGGAAGAAAATATGATGTCAGATATATATAGATCGGTTCCAGATGCGTAATTTCGGGGGGGCATGGTGGCTCCGCGGTTAGCGCTGTTTATTCACACCTACGGGGCTGGGGGCTTGTTTCTCACTCACTCCCAGATGTGTGGGTAGAGTCTGTGTGCTCTACCTGATCTATAAACATAATACTTTTTATAGTTTTTTCCCCGGTTTTTAGAGCGGTAGTTTTAGTACAAAAGTAAACAATTTCTTGAAGTGTATTAGATATAGTTCCTGGGCAAAATACAAACAGCAGGGGGGAAAAAATCACAACTTTGGAAGGAAGGACCGAATTAAGCCATATGTGGAAACCAAATGTTAAAGACGTCCATGAACCAGAAAGGGAGACATACGTGTAGAATCTTTGCTTATTTGAGCATGAGGATGAGCAAACGGATTAATAAAGTATAATATTTCTAAAATATATCTTGAATATCAAAACAACTGCTTGGTATAACCCGGGAAGTACCCTTGAATATATGTTTGTATATTTTATTGTTTCTACGCCTTCTCTTGACTCAACACCCATAAGATGATGATCTGTGGAATCTGTTAGTATTAGACATCGGAATGATCACATTTTCCAATAAATAAAAGGTTATATGTTTACAAAATATGCAAGTGCATTTAAAACATGCTGCTTGGAATTTACATCAAACACAATTAAGGGGGTGAAGTTATAAAATGTAATGGGAAGCATAGGTTAAATGAGGATTTGAGAATGATTAAAAGTGAGGGACTTTGGCACGATGGGCTATTCTTAATATTGCTTTTTCATTACTATCCCATTCTTTAATTGAACTGTCCTACTACTTATGTGACCTATTCCTTACTGCCAAGAACTGCTGTGTCAGCTAGTCACATACTGTGATCTAAATATGGCTGAACAATGTTTCGATCAGAAGAAACCAGTGTAGATTGAAACCCATAAAACAGCATAACTACCTCCACAAAAATCCTGTGATTGTGCCAGAAAGGGGACATGTGATTTATGGCACATTTGCTCTCTATACATTGGTTATGGCAACGACATTTTGATTAGTATCGGCAAGCTGGGAGAGCTCTAGTGTTTTAATGATAAAATATGGATTTTTTAAATGAGATTGTGTAAATCAGTGTTTGCTGTCAATGAGAACCTGCCCCATCCAAAGGAATATTCCTTGTATCAGCTTAAAGCTATAAAGCAGTAGATTCTCTTTTCTTTTTATGCAATGTCTTAGATACCTCTGTGAAAAATGGTGAACCTATGATGGTTATACAATTATAACTGTGCCCTTAAATCCTCTGATATCGGTCAGTTTGTGCCAGTAAATCATTTTCCCTAGTATTTTTCAGTCAGATATAAAATGGTAATATTGCTGTTTTATCTGGTCTGTAAGACAGGACATAATAAACAGCTGTAGCCAGGCTAAACATGCATCACTAATGGTTACATTTACCAATGGTTATCATAATAAATATGATAATAGAGAATTTAAGCTTATTTCATGCATATAGAAGTAGACTAAAGCCCTGCTCTTTTCACATCACTGATACCAGTCACTGGAATATCAGACACTTTTTGCATCTTTGCCCAGTAATTGACATTTTTGTTTCTTCAATAGCTATGGCTTCAGGGAAAAGGCTTTAGTGCTTACATAGAGAAATACAAAATCAGAATCGATGGAAGGGATTAAGTGTTCCCATTTATCAATATTAATGACCAATTGAGGCTTGCAAAGGGAAACATTTAATGTCTGCTTCTATTGCAACTATTACTCATGGTCTGTGTAATCTTATGAGCATTTGAGCCATGAATTATTTTTATGAATAATGAACTCCAGGCCTAACCAAGCACGCCTTGCCTAACATATACAATAATGTGGGGACGATAGTCAATATTTTGCATTTATCCTAAATTGCAGTTCATTACATTTCTTCCCAAAGAATCAGTCGAGGACAGTATAGCAGGTTGATAGCTTTTAAAATTTTTAAATATAAACAAATTCATTCTGTGAATCTTATGAAAGAGACATTTAGGTAAATAAATATTGATACTAGATATAAAGACTCTCCAATATAATGATTGTTAATCTTAGTCTATGTCGTATCCAGCATGTTCTAAGAATGTTGTATCAGCCAAAGAAAATGGCTGTACCCTACGCTGTTTAAATGTTTTTGCCTCCTCATTCTTAATGATAAATTTACATCCAGAATATACAGTAGATTTCAGGGCTTTTAAAATAAACGTCATAACCGTCATAAGAATGACATGGCACATGTCATGCACATTAATAACACATTATAAATGTTAATGGTTTTTGGAACTGAATGACACATTATGACAACAGCCATAAACATCAGTGATGTGTCATTAATGTGCATGACATGTGTCATGTCATTCTTATGATGGTTACATGTCACCCTTATGTAGACTGCTTCAAGTAAAGTGTTACCAAATAAACTTTAAGTTCACAGAAAAATTCTCTTTCTATGTCCCAGTTTTAAAGAATTACCATGCTAGAGTGTATACTGTGTGCATTATGGGGTCAATTCTCCCACGTGTAACTGCACTTTTTTTGACTTAAGCATATTCTCCTATTAACTTTCAGGAGTTGAATGAAACTGAAAATCATGGTCAATACTGTTTGAAGATTCACACCTACATTTGTGCAGCCTAGTGGTCAATCTTCACTGATTTCACATTCCATCAGTAAGAGCAGAGCGTGAATATTGAATTAGCAGAGCAATAGCATAGCTGTATATAAAATGTTGCAATCCACACAACATAATAGGAGACATATCAGAGTTCAAAAGAGGACAAATTGCTGGTGCACGTCTCACTGCCGCATCTGTAACCATGACAGCAAGTCTTTATGGTGTATCGAGAGGCATGGTATCCAGGGTAATGTTAGCATACCATCACAAAGGATGGACCACATCCAACAGGAGTAAGTGTGGATGCAAGAGGAAGCTGTCTGAAAGAGATGTACTAACCCGGATCGCATGCAAAATACATGAAACCACAGCTGCCCAACTCACTGCAGAATTAAATGTGCACCTCAAGTCTCCTGTTGATAACACTTTACTTGAGGGGACATGTATAATTTAGTAGTGTACGCTTACTTATATGTATTTGTACTTGTATTTCATGGGGTACCCTATGTACTTCATGACTTGTTCTTAGGTAGTAAATGAGTTTTAAAGTAAAGTAATTAAGTAGTAAAGTAATTTTTGCTCGTGAGTGAAGTCTTACCATTATTAACTAATTAGTTAACTGTTAACTAATATAGTGCTTGAATGGAATACATGAACTGTAATGATTTATTAATGATGAACAAGCATGGGATCAGTATCTAACTAACACTTAGTTACTGGTTAGTTAGTTAATTAATTAAATAGTGTGACCCTCCTGTTTCCACCAAACCTTCCACCAGGAGCTCCACGGAGTCAGTATTTATGGTGGAGATGCTATGACTAAACCTTTGGTCACTCGTGCCAATGTCAAACATCAGCTTCAATGGTGCCGATGTAACAATGTGAAGCATGCATTGTTCTCTGATGAGTCCACCTTCATTGTGTTTCTCACAACCAGGGTAGTTACTGGTTGGAGACGCCCCAAGTTTTCCACTGGTGTGAGAACGGGTATCGGGACTGAATGACACCACAGCATGAGGTGGGGTATCTTGTACTACACTCAAAAAATGGCTGTAGTATATTATAGGGTGGGACGATGTGCTATATTCATACCAAAATTGCATGTTATGCACATGCAGTTCTTATATTGCTAGTCACCTGGATTAAGATCAGGATTTTTCTTACCTTCATTCTGTATGGACATTATAGTGCAGGGAGTTTAAGCTTAGCCGAAACATTTGTATTCCGTCATATTTCTTTGTGTCTGTCAAGTCAGGCAAAAAGCCCTTAAGGTCCCCCAAGACATTCATCCCCAAAGTCCCAGGTACCTTACTCATAGACCTCACACTGCCCTGCTCATCTCTCAACATGAAAACACATTTCATCAGCACTACCTTTCCCACACACCAGATATCTGTCTTCAAGCACCCAAAAACTGGAATATTAAGCCCGTTCACGGCGGTGAGTCAAACCCAGAGAGACAGAGAGGACCCAGCTTCCCCCGATTGCTCTCAAAAAGTCATCAAGTTTGTTATGACTACTGAACTGGTGTCCAGAAGGCAATTGATGGCATCCCAACCTAGGTGCACCTCCACGGAGAGGCACTCACCAATCCCTGCACCTTGCTACTGGCCTGACCTGCTCCGATTGGTGCTGGCAGTCTCTGGTTCACGTTTCTGGACCACTGGCAGGCCCGACTGATATTCCCAGGTTAACCAGGTGTAGCAGAATTGCAAACCCTGCTCGTCCCAAAGGACCAATTGCCTCTGTATGGAGGGTGGCACGCTTAACTGGTTTGCTTCATGCACCAACATAAAGAGTTCCTCTTGGCACTCTGACAACTGCTTGATAGCATAATAGAGAGCTTCTAATGTCAGTGGTGTAACGCTGCTTTCAGCAGCAGCAGCATACACAGTCCCCCTCGCTGGATACCTACCCAGCCCTGCCCACTTTTCTTCTTCCTACCAGGTTGTTTAGAGGCAGACTATTTGCGTAACCAATTCAGAAAGAAAACGTTTCAAGTCCCTCCCAAAGTACTGAAGAAGTATCCCAGCTGGTTAAGCACTTGTGGTAATGGTACTCAACCAGAAGTCAATGGAAAAGGGAAAGTACCATAAGTACGGTACCCGGTGTGGTAGAAAGCACCCAAAGAGGCGTACCACCCAGACTATTGTGTACCAAGAGTGCAGCACAGGGGTGGATCAGTGATGGTTTGGACTATGATATCATGGCATTTTCTAGGCCCACTACTTGTTCTTGATGGGTGTGTCACTGCCTAGGACTACCAAACCATTCTGACCATTCTGTGTTCACCCAGTGGTTCAAACATTGTACCCTGAAGGTGGTGTTATGTGTCAGAATACACAGCAAGACTGGTGACAGAGTGGTTTAATAAACATGAAAGTGAAGTTGGGCATCTCCCATGGCCTGCACAGTCACCAGATCTAAATACTATTGACCCACTTTCGGGTGTTTTAGAGGAGCAAGTCAGAAAATGTTTTCCTCCAACAGCATCAAGTAGTGACTTAGCCACTGTTCAGCAAGAGGGATGGTTCAAAATCCCTCTGTCCACTGCGCAGGACTTCTATTTGTCATTCCTAAGGTGAATTCATACTGTATTAGCCACAAACGGAGGCCCTGCACAATAATTACGAGTTACAAAACAATACTTCTTATGTCATACCTTTAGAAACAGACGTTACAATCCAAAACTAATGTGATTAATTCAAATAATTATATAATAATTTCATAATGCAACAGTATATAGAAAAATATCAGTAGGCCTATATACAAAGTTTATTACCATTACGCAGGATTCAAGTGACATTTGACTTTGGTCAACACACCAAGCAGGCAAATCAATCAGGCAAATCAACAGTTTGATTAGAATATAATTCTTTCAATTAAAATGAAAGAAAAATGTAGGTTCAAAGGAAGTAGTCTGTCCTTGCAATCCTAAGGGGGAAGACAAGTCATTGATGGGATCTGAGGAATGGAATTTGGAATTTCATTTTTGGTTGGTCAGCAGCTAGACTGTAACTCTTTTTGTCATGGGAACATTAAAAAACACCCCCAGAAACCATGAATGGTCTACTTTTCAAATATACACTATATTGCCAAAAGTATTGGGACACCCCTGCAGATAATTGAATTCAGGTGTTCCAGTCACTCCCATAGCCACAGGTGTATAAAATCAAGCACCTAGACATGCAGACCGCTTCTACAAACATTTGTGAAGGAATGGGTCACTCTCGGGAGCTCAGTGAATTGAAGCATGGTACCGTGATAGGATGCCACCTGTGCAATAAGTCCATTCGTGAAATTTCCTCGCTACTAAATATTCCATGGTCAACTGTTAGTGGTATTATAACAAAGTGGAAGCAATTGGTAACAACAGCAGCCACGAAGAGGAAGGTCACGTAAAATCACAGAGCGGGGACAACGCATGCTGAGGTGCAAAGTGTACAGAAGTCAATAGCTACAGCCCTTCAGATTAGCTCAAGATCCGTGCGAGAACTTCATGGAATGGGTTTCCATGGTGGAGCAGCTGCATCCAGGCCTTGCATCACCAAGTGCAATGCAAAGCAGCGGATGCAGCGGTGTAAAGCACGCCGCTGCTGGACTATAGAGCAGAGGAAACATGTTCTATGGATGGACCAATCACACTTCTGATGGATGAGTCTGGGTTTGGCGGTTGCCAGGAGAATGGTACTTGCCTGACTGCATTGTGCCAAGTGTAAAGTTTGATGGAGGGAGGATTATGGTGTGGGGTTGTTTTTCAGGGGTTGGGCTTGGCCCCTTGGCCCCCTCTCACCTCAGCCAGCTGACCAAGTTTGGCAACCCTGTTTTAGCCAAAGGATTCTTATGTTCGTCAGGATGACTAATTAGGCCTGTAAGCGTAGCAGGCTACCGGCATGCCTTCATTTTCAAATTAAAACGGTTGTGGTAGATTTCAATTAGATTCATAATGTAAATGAAACAGTCCATGTTCCACATTTTGTTTTGATGCTAGAATCATCAAGGGCGTAACCCCCTTTCCTAGCTTGATGAATCATTTATATTTTTTGTACTGCTGCACCTTCTTTTTCAGGTTAAATATGGTGGGCAGGTCCAAGGTGATGAGGGAAGAATATGTTTAACTCAAATGTGTATAACATTTCAATAAAATCCAGTTTACAAATTTGACCTATTTACTGAATAGCTGGATATTTTACTATAGTACTTCACGTTAATCATCTTATTCAAGGATACTGTAAGAACCAACACCCCTCAGGCTGAGGTGTCCATGTCCTTAATCCTGTGGCCTGCACTACGAAGCGGGGTTACTGGCTTATCGGGGTAACTTGTCAGATTTAAGGTGCCACAGTTTAAATGGACTTTATATTCCTTCACTTACATTTTGCCCAGTCGACCTTAAATCCGACAAGTTACCCCATTAAGCCAGTAACCCCGCTTCGTAGTACAGACACCTGGTCTTATCAACTGGCCCACATTTATCCTTAAAATTTTCATTTCTTGGATATTTTTCTACATTAAAAAGTCTTAAATGTTTATTTAAAGATATATTAAAATAATTTACTGTCTCTAAAATATTTAACTGTTCTATTTAATATGTGGTAATAATAATAATAATAATAATTATTATTATTATTATTATTATTATTATTATTAAAATGGACTGTTCTCCCTGCTTCCCTCTAGGAAGAGGCTTTTCAGCATCAGGACCAGAACAGCCAGAATCTGTAATAGCTTCATTCTTCAGGCCATTAGACCCCTGAACTATTAACTCATGGCACTCCGTCCCCAACCACCCGCCCCTACTCCGCCTCTCTCCATCCATGCACATGTCACTTTTTCAAGAACTTTTTGCTCTATTTGTCTTGCACTATAACCATATTGGTGATGTACACTGGTTTTTGCTGCTATACTGTGGTTAATATGTCTTTTATGTTAGTTCCACGTATATTCTATATAATAGTTTTAATATTTGTGAAGGACACAAAGCAGCTAGTTATTTTATAACATTTTTATATATATAATATTTTATTCACAGAAGTATCTGTAACAATGATAAAAAATGTATATGCAAATAGACACAGCATTGTTTGGAAATAGTGTATTGAAACTTAAATAAGGCATTGCAGTGAAAAAAATGGAAAATAAAAAAATGGAAATCAAGCTAAAACTCAGATAATTGCTAACGTTTAAGATGTAACATCTGTATATCATGTATTTATCTGCATGGGCTTTCAGGATTAGAACAGAGCAGTTTATTTAAATGCACAACACTTTATCTTTTTATGCACATGGACTGGAGCATCAGTTGCTGTGATGCACAGTTCAGCACAGTTTTCTAACTTCATCAGATGCTCGCATCGAAAATAAAGCAGATGGCTTTGATATCAAGTGTAGAGGATTTAGCAACGGGGCTTCTGCAGATAGTCAGTATTGGAAGGGTTGGTGCATCTCACATTTTTGTGCTGTTGGGCATGCGTCACTGAACAAAAGCGCAGGGGGGCACTGGCCGTGCTTAACCTCATGGGGGGGGGGGGGTGCTCTGTGAAACTTGTGTGAGGTCTGAAGTGAGTGAGGAGATCAGGAATCCCTGCTGGACACAAGCGCAATCGTGAATGGACACAGTCTTACGTTTCATGCAGTTCTAGCACTAAGGGTTCATTGCATCTTAAAATACAATAATAAAAAATACAAAATGCACCCCAATTGCTAGAAATGCCTTTATTAAATGTGCCTAGTCCATGCAGAAAGTATTCACACTTCAGTCATATGACTATGACCGGGAATGACAGCAGACATGCTGAGAATAATCTGTACTGGGACAGTAGGGGGGAGGTAAGAAGATTGATTAAGTTACTTCATATTTATAAAAAATATTATGAAACTAGCTGACCTTTAAAATGCATTATACTGCCCCCATTTAAAGACACTATATATTATTCCTGAGCCTTGCCTAGTTGGGCAACTTTGGCCCCATACACCTGGGAATTCCATTTTGCACATATAAATAACTAATTTAAAAGTGCACCATTATCGTTAACCTAAACTTTTCAATAACATCAAAAGAATATAAAAAGAAGGGGAAAAAAACTGTGTGTAAGTTAGGGAACTCTTTATCGGTGTGCTGTGGGTATGACCAGTACAACCCTGTGCTGCCTAAGGAATTGAAAGATATATAGATACTTCTTCATTAGACAAATGTTTTCCGTTTTGCTTAGTTACTGTGACCAGATGATCCATGTCCGAGAGGACACTTTCAGTTAGGAAAGGATTTGTAAAGTACCATTTAAATGAAAAGGACCTGGATTTCACTTTCTTTCTTGCTGTGTGCTGATTAGTCAGCCTCCTATAATCATTCATGTGTCACTAATGTTAATGTGAAACAGCTGAATGAGTCTTTCAGTCAAGGACACAAACCAAACAAACCACAAGAAGAACTGAACTATTTACCAACGCTGTAGCTGAAAGTGCCCCCTCTGATAGTCAATTCTCCCATCAAGCGCTTAAGACCTAAATGCACTTAAATTGTCTCCCAAGGCAACCCCCCAGCACCACAAGGTTTAAAAAATCCTAGATACTAAGAAAATGCACAAAAATGATGTTCCTATTGCTTACAAAAAATAAATAAATTTTGTCAACATTACCATAAAAAACACGTTCAAGAAATGAAAACAATGGAATTCTACATTGAATTGCATGCCTCTTTAGGTCATGCGAGGCATTGCATAATAACCCATAATATTATTGATTTCCAATGCCTGATAGACAATGTTGGACATTTCACAAATGAGCAATGAGCTCGGATCTGTCTGTCTGTCTGTCTGTGCTCCTGCCTGCCTGCCTGTCAGTCTGTCTGCCTGCCTCTCTGTCTGTCTGTCTGCCTGCTTGTCTGTCTGTTTGTCCTTCTGCTTGCCTGCCTGTTGGTCTGTCTGCCTGCCTCTCTGTCTGCCTGTCTGTCTGTCTGCCTGCCTCACTGTCTGCCTGCCTGCCTCTCTGTCTGTCTGCCTGCCTGTCTGTATGTTTCATGCCAGAACTGGAAATGTATCTGAGCAGTGTCCCCTGGAGTAATACGCTTCACAAGCTTAAGTAAAGTGTTCTGTTTTATGACTGGATAGACCAGTAAATCCAAGCCATGCAAATCTCAATAAATTAATGTCCTTCATAACTAAAACAATAACAATATAACAACAGTTACCATCCCAGGGGGAGTAGCCCACTTTTTAAAGGCCTGCAAAAGCATTTTTTTATCAACAGGAAGTATAGGCATTTAGTGTTTTCTGTGCTTTTGTAAGCACTTTAATTTGTTTTTGTATATTTTGTTTCTTAATCTGTTTTATCAAGTTCCTTATTCGTTTAATTCCAGTAATGTATTCCAGTAAGTATTCCACTAATGAATATGAAAATTATTAGATATCTTAATATTGTCACATTTTTATACCTGGTTAGCATAAAGTAAATTCTAAATTTCATTTTGTAATTGAATATTTTTTTAGATTTATCAATATCGTTTTACTTAAACTAAAACACTAAGAGACATGAAAACATTAAAAGACAACATAAAATTAGGGCTATAAAACCTTTAATAAAAAACGAACAATGTCTTTACCCTACCCTGTATCAATGTCTTAACAAAAATCTGAGAAGACACACCAATTTCTAAGATAAGGCAATGTCATTGAACTCACATCAGAAATCATTTAAGATACATGTTTGACATCAGATATATTCTCCATGGGACAACTGTATGACTAAACTTTCCTGAATATCTTAGCAGGTCACACCAAAGTCAAGTTGTTTTCTACAGGAATGGCCTGTATTAAAACTATGAGGAAAGGTGATGAACTTATTGAAAACATGTCACAGTATATTCAATTGAAGAAGCGGGGGGCATTTTGCCAAGCCAGAATGCAGGACAAAGAGTTCCCTGGGTCAGATATCTGCAGTGTCAAAGTGCTGTGCTCCTTGCAGGATTTGTGGCACTGCATCTTATCGTAAGAATGCTTGTTAGTGGGCAATGAACACAGAAAAAGCACACACTTTTCTCACGTCATTGTATTTCCCAGCCTTCAGGGAATACATATGGTTCTAGCACTGATCTGCTACGCCTGTCTCCATCTCCACAACAGACACTTCGGTATGTGAGCCGATGACTCGAAAACCCTTTAACTGATCTTTTTAAAACTTTGCATGGCATTGTATGGGCGTGGAACTAAAACTGACCAAATTTAGAGACAGATCGCCCCAACATTGAAGCAGCGCTACAGTTTTGGCACTTGATCCCATAAAGACGATAACTCAAAAAACATTCGATGGAACTTGGTCATACTGCAGAGGCATTGTGCAGAGGCTGATTAAGTTTTGAGACAAATTGTCCCAAAATTGAAGCACTGCTGCTCAGTGGTAGCAACGGGAGGGGTGAAAGTAGATATGCGATAAGTGAAAAAAGAGTGCACTAAAGTGTAGATCTTAATACTGCTTCACAATAAATATTAAATGGATGAAAAGTTATGCCTGTTTTTATTTTCAAATTCAGACAAAAGGCATACTGTAGGAATGACAAACTGGAAGTGATCAAATTTTGAGATAGACTGCCTCAAAATTGATTGATGATCCCAGTAACATAACTCAAAAAGTATTTGACAGATCTTTCTCAACTTATGCAGACATGCTGTAAGGTTATATGTATTTAAAATGATTTAATTTGTCAAAATATAATGTGGTTGAAGTTTGAAGGTTGCCGTTTCAAAATTTATTGGCCCCCATGTCTTCAGCTGAACCCCCAC
>JABFEB020000041.1:7096770-7119717 GCA_019775895.2 Stomatorhinus ivindoensis
AGAAATGAATGAGCGGTCCCCATAAGGATATGTTTACCCTACATGTGCGTGTGTGTGTGTGTGTGTGTGTGTGTGTGGGTGGTGTGTGTGTGTGTGTGTAAATGGCTGTCTTCAAAAGTACAAGTCCCAGAGGGCTTACATATCTGATCATTTTCATTTGAGCCCACTCTCCAGGTGCAGTTCAGCCCAATTATTAGTTGACTGTACCGTTCATGAACTCCCCTCAGATACCAGCAGTTTCTTGAAAACGCAACAGAAGCTTCTTACATGTGCGTCATTGGAAATAAGGCAGCATCAAATAAAAATGATAGCACTGAAAAAGTACTGAGGGGGCAGGTTGAAGTAAAGCAAGTGCAAGTGTACTACCTGCCAGGACATGTACACAATCACCGGTACATTTGCATATAGACTAAATTATTTTCCTATTAAGTTTTTTATTAATAATTTGAAATTCTAGGGAAACGTTTATATTGTAAGCCATGAAAAAGACACTTAAGCAATCATCCCAGCAGTATACAGGAATATGTCTTGCTGTTTCATTTAGTGGCATAAGTGACAATTTAAGCCAATTATTTTTGAATCCTGAAGGGTCTAAAATTTACAAAACATATGATTACAGTTATGAATTCAGACAGTTATATTGGTTAAATATTATATAAAATCATCTGTTTATTTAAAAAAAGAGACTGTGCCCTTCCGTTGCAATAAGGCTAGAAAGAAAATATCTCCTAATGACTTGTAGTAGTGAGACGTTTCACAACACAAATAAACAGTGGAGTGGATAGAGGGCAGCCCTTGCTGGCATATTTATGTAGTGAAAAGATTTAATGAGTTAAAGGTTTAATGAGTGGGTAAGTAAAAATTGTTTTATCATGGAGAAAAAGTGCTTTTCCAAGCACGTCCACTGTAATAAATGGATTTTTTTTTCACCCTCTCTTGAGGCAATACAATTTGTGAGATTTTCTGTTAAGCTTAACCATTAACCAGTATCATAATTATTCAAACATATTCAAACAGGCTTGGGTGGCAGGGTAACTAACTGGTTAGCCTCACAATTCCAGTGATTGGGTTTGAAAAGTGGAATTTCAAGATTACCAGCAGTATGTGATGTACTGCCATCCTGATCTTATACCCTAGACTGCTTGGGTCAGACTCCAGGGCTTCCCTGACCCTGAGAAAGAGAAGTGCTTCAAAGACAGGTGGATCAGTAAATATCAATAGAAATGAGGAAAATCTTTAAAAAGTAGTGTTGAAGGTCATCTATGGGCCCTAAAATTACTAAATGAAATGAACTCTCCAAAAATAAGAAAATTAAAAAAAAAGCAATACCCATGGTATTAGTGAGCAGGGATGAGTTAGTAAAAGTCAATAAAATGTCCAAGGAATAAGTGTAACCAGTGCTGTTTGGGTCCTTAACATATCACAGATCTGTCGGATTCAGGTAATTTATAAAATGGTACAAGTTCAGAGGTATCTGGAAAAGCAATGGCCTCCTCGTCCTCATCACATTCCCTCAGCCCGTCCAGTGGTGATTTCTCCTTCTTTGTCCTTTATTGCTGACATTTTAGCTAATAGTGCTTATATCTTGTGTGTCGTGCCTGGCAGTTGCTACTGCTATTTATTTGTTGAGATGATGCCACACTAGGTGCCACTGAATCACTAAATTCATTGATCTCTTTGACACAGAGGTGAATCAGGGTGAAGGATACTTGTTCCCTGAAGCTGCAAATAAAATGGATGAAGATACTAAAGTATCCACACTACAGAGTGCTTTGTAAAGCTAAGCATGTCCATAGCTACATATACTGATTTCTTCAGTACCTGGTAGTAAAACGTTCATGAGATACAAAGAAGTTTAATTTCCTATATCATGACATGATAAAGAGCAGGGAGAGTTGATTGTGTAATATCAACATATTGGGTAAAATCAACACTTCACTCACAACTCCTATATTACTTGTTAGATGTAAGAGGGCTTGAGTAACTGCATGGACACCTAAGTGAGACTCCCAAGAGCAGGGCATACTGTTTCTTGGTCATCTGCCCTCACTCTACTAGACCTCTCTGCAGCTTTTGACACAACACCAGTCACTTCTGTCCACCATCTCTCAACCTGGGATCACTGCAATAGGAAGAACATTTCAAATGCTTTGGGGTGAAGTGTACATCTAGTAACAACTGGGGTGCACCAAGGATCAGTCCTTGGTCCCTTTGAATTCTCCCTTTACAATTCACACTGCCTCTCTATGTCTAATGATCCAATCACACTGATTTCCCTATCACTACTAGACTGTGAACATGCGGCTCTATCTAGACTTCTCTCCTGATAACACTTGAGTCTCTGCATGGATCTCAGCATGCTTATCTGACATCATAGCCTGAATGAGCAATCGTCACCTCCAGTTAAACCTTTTCATGCACTTGTCATCTTGTGACTAGAATACTGCAACTCTTTATTGACAGGGCTACCAGATTGTAGTGTCAAACCACTGCAGATGATTCAGAGTGTAGCAGTACATCTGGTATTCTATCGGCCAACATGACCTACTATACCCCTCCTTCTCCATCTTCATTGCTTCTACCCTCAGGTTGTCTAGTCACTAAATACCTCAACAATAGCCTGATATTTCAGCAATGCTGCATATATATGGGTTTCTTTCCTCTGGGTTTTGTTTTGTCTTTTTCAGTATTGCTTTCTATCCCTTATTTATTACAGAATTATTTTATTGATTATTTTTCTTTTTATTGTGTTGCTATTTTTATTATGGCGGAGTTAACCACCTTTAATTTCTCTGCAGGTTATAGTCTAATAAATTATTGAATTCTTTATCGTTAGCAACTCCCAGATCTACATCCTATCTCATCCTTTTCCTCACTACAAACCAAAACATAACGTAAATATAATATGTGGTTGATAGAAAAAACTATAGTATTAACTGTTGAGCACTTATTTGGAAAACACACTTTGGAACAGACTTGTATAAAAACTAAACTAAATAAAAGCACCTCTTAACCAAGGCTAAACTAATACTTGGAAATTATTGTTCCAACGAAGGCAGTGGAACGCTATATACAGATGCCTTGTTAGCTTCAACATGCAAAAACAATATGGGAAAACAATTCACAGTGATGACGAGTGCTGGTTCAAAGATCAGAACTGCAACAATTGTAGTCCCATATATGGTTCATGTGCAGGGGAAAACACAGCAGATAGGATACTAAATCACAATCAGAATTCCAAGAGGAAGAAGGAATATTCAAACCAGATACATCAATAGTATAGATGTCTAAAATATCCAGTTATGACATAAACTCAAATCTGGCATTGTTTATGCTGGGACAAATAGGAGAAACGTCACACATTACTGAAAACAAAAATCAGAAGCAGTCCCACTGTAAACAGATCTTGACACTGCTGCAACTGTCTCTTTTATCTCGAAATAAAAATACAGGGAAATGGTAAGGCCCAGACCACTGCTGTCTGCTGCCATTCCGTTGAAAATACAGAGTGGAGAAACAATTTCTCCAAGCAGAGTCATGGGTATACAAGTGGAATTACACAAACAAAGTTGCTGTGTTCACTATATATCGTTAAAGGTGACCACCTATCACTTGTGAGAAGAGTAGGGCTAGAGTGACATCAGGCTGGACAGGTAAGCAATTCAAACTGTCTTGAGGAGTTTAGGTTACCCATTTGGAGACATAAAGGCATGTGTTTTTATGGACCAACTGCAATAATTGATGCACAGATCGTCAGATAAGAGCAATCATTAAGGCATCTGCATCCAACCTCACACAAAGTTATGCTATAGCCCAATCAGTTATTTCAGCAACAAACCTTGACATACAAAGGGTGTTGCATACAAGACTCTGTATCAGTGTTTATCACTGACAACTGACACATATACTGATCCACTATGATGCTTGGTTTAACATCTGACGTGCATTTTTGTCTTGCGCTACGGTGATGGTACTGTCATGTTCCATATACTATCCAACAGTGGAAAAAAGCTTTCAACACCCACTTCATGAAAACTTTGCAGGGCTGAAGAGAACTATCAGTCCAGCTGCGATACAAAGAAACTTTGGGGATAAAGTTTTGAGTCAGAAAAGTCAACAGATACCTTTATGGATAAATTTTAATATTACTCAGAACAGCACCCCTTCAGTACCATTCACTGTCCGCAGAAAAGCATCTGTAGCAGGTATTATGTGTGGGCTGACTATATAATTGAATAAAAGATGCTCTTCATGCAAATGTAGATGGTCTTGCACAGAAGCTTTCAAGTGCAACACAAGGACATGGTTTATACCATTCATGTATTGCACATCAAGCAGATGGAACTTTACCAGTCAGATTCAATAACATTTGTCAGAAGACAGGCTCTGACCCCATTCTGCAAGCTTAAATGGCACCTGTAAGCCAGACAAACATGGTTGCAGAGACAAAGCAACCAAAAAAATTACATTTCCAGACCATATGTATTGATCACAGATTACATAGATGGGGATGCTTGATTTCAGGATTGAAAGTGATTGCCTCTCTAATGTTATATCTCTGAGGTCATCCTGGTGTTGTGTGGATAATATCCTGGGGCTGAAATTACATTTAGTCGTCTGGAATCAACAACTCAACCAAACAACAGATAAAAAGGTTGTCAGCCATATTCAGAAAATGCAGTAACATTCCCCACTCTCCTCTTGTGTAACGTTGAGGTGACTATATTTCGTCTTTTTCCCAGACTTGTACTCTTTTTGTGGGTCTTAAATGCTTGAAATGTATGGGATTTCATTTTGGTTCATATTGACATTTGCTTTCTACAGTCAGAATACTTTCGGTGTGCATATTTGCATTACTTTGACATGTCAGTTTGCGTCCTGTCCGCAGTGTCTTCTTTTGTGCAAAGCAAAAACGAAAGCAGTAATGATGTCATTTTTAACATAATGATGTCACTTTTCACGTAATGATGTCACTTTTAACAAACAGCTGAGAAGTTCCCTCCACCTCCTTCTCATGCATACCTCATTCTGAAAATGTCCCATCCAGTCCAACAGTCTCAGCGACTGTAGAACAGAAGAGCTGTATAGATGGGGTGGCAATTAGATAGGGATGTATTGTGTGTTCTTTGAATTTATAATAATAAACCAAGATTACCCTGTGTCTCAAATTTTATTTATGAATTATCTATGCCCTCACCCCGCATGGTTAATATATAGAGAATAAATGTGGACTTTGACTCTCATAAATTAAAACAGACAAATAAGTCATCTGAAAATGGTACAGAACTAGTACATAGTACAGTTATTGAAGGGAGTCAAACTGCAATGCCAGTGATCTGAAGAGTTTTATAATATGTAAGTCAGGCATGCACTGTTCCAGGCCACAGAGACAGTGTTGGTTTTCGTTCCAGCGAAGCTCTCAATTAATTAACCTAATTTGCTTTGATTGAGCTGTTGAAGGCATGAATCACATAATGTGATTCACGTTAGATGCAAAGCACTAGCTGAGGTCTTAATTTCATTTGATGATCGCTACAAATTTATTAGCACCATTAAGATGTATAATGTGAAAGTGTTGCTTAGAGAATCTTAAACGTGAAAATTCTGTTAGGTGGTCACCAGGCTTCTTACTACATAAAGTCAATATTCTGTTCAGTGATGATACCATTGAGAAACAGAATGGCTATTAAATAGTGCATAACTGGTGTTGTTAACAACATAAAGAGCAATTTAAAAATCTGGAGATAGCAGGGTTTAAATTTTGAAAATTTGCTATACAATAATTGGCAAATTCCAACTATCTATTGAAAAATTGACTGCATAGAAGGGCAGCCTTAGGTGGGAGAGTCAGGTGACCAGGCTTGTTGATTAACTGCACTTATCCTTCATTCCATGTGACAGGTATAAATTGTGTTTTGGTTTTTCAGTCTTAGTAACCAAGAAAACCGCTTCAACTCACACGACTCTGCCAGCTTGTTTTACATTCGATGGCAATTTTAAGCCTTCCCTGCAATCCCCCCCCCCCCCCCCCCAAGTCCATCCGTCTGGTTTTAATCCCAGTACCCTTCTGCATGAGAAGTTGGCGTTAGTATATTTCCATAGTGAATGTTCGTTGCTGCATTTCTGCCTGAAAAAGCAAACCATTTTCTCTAAATAAGGATCTGGTTCCCTTTCCTGTACTATGTCAAATAAAACGATATCAGTAATTGTAGATGAGAACCAGCAATCGGTAATACATGAATTTCACGTGTTATCCAAGAAGAACAGAGAAAGAGCAGGCAAGTCATATTTTATGTAACTGCTACATGTGAGAACATCAGATTTAGTCAGTAAAACTATCTGAATATTTGAAGAATGTATGATTCATGGGGAAAAAATAGCATCCATCGGAGCCAAGACAACTCCTTCCAAATGGCAGCAGCAATAGACAATGGTGTTGTCAGTCCGTTTAGCCATTGACAAATTGTTTTCATAAAACATTTTCAAATACGAAACATAATTATGACTTTGTTTTTGCTTAAACATTATTATTTTTATGTTACTATGATATTTATGTCAAAATGTTTTCATTCAAATGAGAATGCATTCTTTATTACAGGAGAAGGAAAACACTGAAAAGCAATTTCTTTCCTTAATTATGCTCTGGACCATAATGTGCCAACCTAGGAAAGCGGTGAGATTAATAAATCAAGACTAATGCCACAGCAGAGGATAAAGTGTCCAAAATAATGACTGTGCAGAATGTCTGCTTACCAGATTCTGCCAAATACACAAGACAACAATGGGAAGTCACAAGGGAAATCAAAGCTGCAGTAATGTTAGGTTTAAAGGAGAAACATTCCGGAAAAAACAGCCTCAGCGCATTTATTGTGATTTCGACATGTCATTGTATATTTAAGCAAACTGAAGGTAGTTTTTTTTTGTTTTTTTTTCCTCAAGTAAGAGTATCACTAAATAGTAAGCAATTTTGTTAAGTCTTATAATGTTGTATGAATGTCAAAAAGAGGGGGAAATATCACTTTATCCAGGGTTGGAAAGCTGCTACAAAGATTAAATAAAGATTTGCTTAAAAAGACTTTACATTTACACAGCATACAATATACTTAAGAGTCAGATTGTGTGCCTATTAAGCAGTCATTTGCATGACTCACACAACAACTGCTAATGCAGCGGGAACTTATGTCATTTCTTCGGTGACAGATTTCAGCCGGTATGCTAGATTTGAACCATTGAGGCGTTAATCCGCCAGGGCAGGACGTGTCAGACTAGTTCTTACCCATAAGAGATGTGATGACAGGTAATTGTCGTGTACAACTCAGTACAACCGGGTACTATTTCGAAGCCTCTGTGTGCTTTCACATATGTTACTGAGAAACAGCCACTTCAGAAGTGCTTCTGTGGAAAGGCGCGCTTTTTCCATTGCTTGAATTTAAATTTTCATTGCTTGAATATAGGCAAATATAAACAGTAAATCTATATGGAAAAGTTGAATAGAATAAATACCATATTTTTGAATTGTGAGCTTGGATCATGGCTGTTCATATGCATACTATATATATATTACCACTGTTCATTTTATACAGTGATAGAGAGTACATTTTTTGGAGACCGTTCCATATTTCAGTGCTAAACTTTGGTAGATATATAAAGCAGAAATGAACAAAGAAAATTATGGCAAGAATATTGGTTGAAGTGGAAAAAACAACATCACGCAGCTCACTTCAAAATGAATCTGATCCCACTCTTTTATTCTTAGCTATGTCTGCTCCTCTGATGTGTTTATTCATGTCCATGATGTCATAATGAATAAATGTAATGAATGCAAATGTTTTCAACTGAGAGATGGCCACTCAGCCCATATTGCTTGTTAATATTTCATTACCAAATGTTTGAATAATTTTATCTAGTGCTGACCGGAATAAATTTAAGCAAATGCATTTATATCATGCTAAAAGCAGGCTTACCATCGTAGGATTCCTCTCTATGACATTTTTTTGTAATAATGACAAAGGTCACATTACTGCATTCAAGAAGCTGATTAAAATGAACGCAGATAAGTGCACATGCAAAGATTTGCCATTTTACAAAATAACTAACTTAGCCACACCAAGAAGTATCACATGAATCGTAAATAGTATACAATCCTTGCTAAGAACACGTATAAATGCCTAGGCTGTTTAGATCTAAGCAGCTTAGATAGCATTTTTATGCACACCCATCATATAAAGCTGAGTCCAGCTGGTACGATTCTCAAACACATCCTAACTCTTACAGAGGAGAAGAGCTATGTTACAGGGAGTACTGCAGTGGAACCATAAAGGCCGTGTGGTAGTCTTTGATATTTGTCTGACTGCTGTATCTATAGCCTCTTCTTAACCTCCCTGATTCAAGTCAGATCCAGTTGGAACCGGTGTCATTTCACTTATGCGCTGCTGCATCGTTGCCATCTGTTCAGGAAAGTTCAGTAGTGGCTTGTCTGTGATATTAACCTCACCCTGGACCGAGAAGTGACAGACACGGCTGTGTACACATCTGGCTACAATTTATATATTCACTTGGGTCTAGTTTATATCTTTCATTACAAAAACTCGTTACAGGCTTGCATTCTGTGAGTTACAGATTGCAACCACATATTGAAATGAAAGCAAAAAATGAAAGTGCTAATTTTTTAGGTTAGTTTTTTAGCTAGCAGTTTTGAATGTTACAATGTAAACAGCTAGCATAAAAAAATAGACAAGTCCCTTTCATATTAAGAAAAGAAACTCCTTAATTCCTTTAATAAACAACATTAGTGTAACGCCCTCAGGGGCTGGACCTAGCAGGTGCTGCAGGACGTTCACTGAGCAACCGGCAGATATAAAGCCGACTACCAGACCAGCACACTGCGAAGTATTGCGCTTATGATAATAGCCTGTACCGAGCGATTCTCTTTCCATCGTCTTCCCGCTTGCCCGTACCCAGTCTGTTTACCTGGTGTGAGTGCCCTAACTCTCTCCCTTTCCTCCCCAGCCCAGATCCCAACCCTGACCCTCCCTCGCAGCCTGCCCCAGCCGTGTACCTTTACCCTTCCCCTGTGTGGTCGTATCCTGTGGCTAAACGTCGGACTGACTTCCCTGGCAACGGAGTCTGCCGGTAGGTGTTACTCCCGCTCCATCGCATACACGTATGCAACTCACCGTCACGGTGATTGTGGGGGAAGGTGACAAGCGGCGCATCGTGGAGGCACTTTTGGATAGTGGCGCAGCAGGTAATTTTATTGAGGCCGGATTAGCGCGCCGTCTGGGTCTTCCTTTACAACGGCTGGCTTGTCCTATACCGAAACACGGGGTAATGGAGCTCCGTATTCCCGACAGGACGATTACGTTCTGTACTCAGCCCTGTGTTTTACAAGTGGGGGCTTTGCGCGTAGAGAAGCTGGAATGGCTAGTGTTGTCCCGGGCGAATGATTTGCTCATCCTGGGGTTGCCGTGGTTACGTTGCCACAGCCCACACTTGGATTGGAGAACGGGGGACTTTCATGCTTGGTCGGACCGGTGCTTGCGCGAATGCATCTCTCTCCCATGTAAGGCTACCCTAGTGGAGAGTCCGGAGCCTGAGGACCTCACGCGCCTTCCCAACGCTTACCTCGAATACCGTGACGTGTTCAGCAAGGAAAGCGCTTTCCGCCTGCCCCCCCACCGTGCCTGTGACTGTGCCATCAACCTTTTGGAAGGAGCTACCTTTCCCAGGGGTAGGTTGTACCCCCTCTCCCAACAGGATGAATAGTCTCTAGAGACATACGTCACGGAGGGGTTACGCCAGTGGATCATCCAGCCGTCCACTTCTCCCGTGGTCTCTGGCTTCTTCTCTGTGAAGAATAAAGATGGTGGCCTCCGACCGGTGGTGGACTACAGAGCCCTCAACGTGGTGACGGTTAAACATCGGGAACCACTACCGCTGATCCCTTCCGCCTTGGAGCAGTTGCGTAATGCGAAGATCTTTACCAAGCTCGATCTTCGGAGTGCCTACAATCTGGTGAGGATCAGGGCAGGTGACGAGTGGAAGACCTCCTTCATCACCAGTACGGGGCAATATGAATATCGGGTCATGCCTTATGGGTTGGCGAACAGCCCTTCTATTTTCCAGGCATATATGAATCATGTCTTCCAGGACATGTTGAACCAGTTCGTGGTTGTATATATCGATGATATTCTGGTTTACTCCCCCACTACAAAGGCCCACGTCCAGCATGTAAGACAGGTCCTCCAACGACTCCGGGAACATCAATTGTTTGTTAAAGGAGAGAAATGCGAGTTCCACCAGGAGGAGGTGAGGTTCCTGGGTTACGTGATTCGACCAGGGCTAGTCGCCATGGACGAGAACAAGGTCTCCGCCATCCGCGGCTGGGCACGACCCCGTACGGTAAGGGAGTTGCAACGCTTCTTGGTTTTGCTAACTTTTACCGAAGATTTATCCGCAGCTTCAGCCAGGTGGAGGCACCTCTCACCTCCCTCACCCGGGGAGGCGCCGCCCGACTCACCTGGACCCCAAACGCCGAGGAAGCCTTCCACCATTTAAAGACAGCCTTTTGTACTGCCCCCATCCTGCGGCAACCACACCCCGACCGGCCTTTCTAAGTAGAGGTGGATGCATCAGAGGCCGGGGTAGGGGCAGTGCTCGTCCAATGAGATCCCGAGACGGGCCGTCGCCATCCCTGTGCGTTCTTTTCCCGGAAGCTGACTGCAGCCGAACACAACTACTGCGTGGGGGAGCGGGAGTTGCTCTCCATTAAACTGGCGCTGGAAGAATGGCGCCACTGGTTGGAGGGCGCCCGCTCCCCATTCACCGTCTTGACTGATCACAAGAACCTGGAATATCTCCAGACGGCGAAACGACTCTCAGCTCGTCAAGCCCGCTGAGCACAGTGGTTTGCAAGGTTCGATTTCAGGGTGGCCTACCTCCCTGGAAGAAAGAATCTCAAGGCAGATGCGCTGTCTAGAGTGTTCAACCCCCCCCCCCGAGAGCACTGACCGGGAGTTCCCCGTCCTCGACCCAAAGTGCTTCGTATCTGCCATCTCCTGGGACCTGGATGATCGCATCCAGCGCAGCAACGAGATCAGGAACGTCCCCCCGGGATGCCCGGCAGGGCGGAGGTACGTACCACGACCCCTACGAAGAGAGCTGATCCAATGGGTGCACACCCAGCCCGGCACCGGGCATCCAGGAGTCGAAACCATGCAGACCCTAGTTGGGCGCCGCTATTGGTAGCCTGGGTGGCAACAACAGGTGAGAGAGTATGTAGCCGGGTGCCAGGACTGTGCCCGCTACAAGCCCAGCACCCAACGGCCCGCTGGTCTGCTGCAACCCCTGGCAGTCCCGGTACGTCCCTGGTCACATGTGGCGATGGATTTTATCACGGATCTTCCCCGTTCGGCGGGGAGGACAGTCATATTGACCAAAGATGTGCCGCTTAGTGCCCCTGACCAAGTTGCCCACCGCAACCGAGCTAGGGGAGATCCTCATCTGTGAGATGTTTCAGGGGTATGGGTTCCCTGAGGATATAGTATGCGACTGAGGACCCCAGTTCGCTTCAAGGGTGTTCCGTGCCTTTTGTGCTAAACTATGGATTAACATCAGCCAAACAACCGCCTATCGCCCTCAGTCAAATGGTCTGGCTGAGAGGACAAACCAGGAGGTCTCCAAAGCCCTTGGTCTGCTGTGCCGGGGGGACCAAGCAAGTTGGGCAACACACCTTCACTGGGCAGAGTATTCCATTAACTCCCGGGTGAGTCCACCCACCGGCCTAGCCCCTTTTCAGGTAGAGCTCGGCTTCCAACCATCCCTGCTCCCTTGGGATTCCCCGCCCGGTGACGTGCCCGCTGTGGAGAGTTGGTACCGGGTGAGCAAATAGGCCTGGATCCGCAGCGCCCTCAAGCAGCGGCAGTAGCGGGTTCGACGTCAGGCAGATCGACAGCGTCGCCCCGGGGTCGTCTACCGTCCAGGACAGTGGGTATGGCTGTCGACCCGAAACCTCCGCCTACCCGGCTGCTGGAAGTTGAGTGCCCGCTACTCCCTTCCGGGTAGTGCGCCGGGTCGGACCCGCGGCTGTCTGCCTGCAGCTGCCCCGGGTCTACCGCATATGTCCTACATTCCACGTTTCGCTTCTCAAGCCAGCACGACCCGGGGCTGTAACCCCGGGGTCCGACCCGGATGTCCCGGACTCGACACGTGCACGCCCTGCTGGACTCCCGGCGGCGATGGGGCGTGCTCCAATATCTCGTTGAGTGGGAGGGGGCCGATGCCGACGAGCGGGCCTGGGTGCCTGTGTCCGTCGTACCTAACCCGATGGTCCGTGCTGCCTTCCACCTGGCCCACCCTGATCGACCATCAGGGGGGGGGGTTCTGTCACGCCCTCAGGGGCTGGACCTAGCAGGTGCTGCAGGACGTTCACTGAGCAACCGGCAGATATAAACCCGACTACCAGTCCAGCACACTGCAAAGCATTGCGCTTATGATAATAGCCTGTACCGAGCGATTCTCTGTCCATCGTCTTCCCGCTTGCCCGTACCCAGTCTGTTTACCTGGTGTGAGTGCCCTAACTCTCTCCCTTTCCTCCCCAGCCCAGATCCCAACCCTGACCCTCCCTCGCAGCCTGCCCCGGCCGTGTACGTTTCCCCTTCCCCTGTGTGGTCGTGTCCTGTGGCTAAACATCGGACTGACTTCCCTGGCAACCGAGTCTGGAAAGGACTAAGACTCGGACCTACGCCTGCCCTTCTCAACACAAGTGCCTCGACTCCTCGATCCCGAGAGCCCGTCCCCTTCAGGGGACTGGATCCCAACTGCCTTCGTTCCCGATTCCCCTTGCCCTGACTCTAGTCTATTAAAGCTCCGCTTTAACCCGGCATACCTGGATCAGTGTGTCCTTGTGGTGTCCGCCGCCACACCCATGACAATTAGAGTAATACAGAATAAACTACTAAGTACAATGTCATTTCAAAGAACTACTTTATATTGTCCTCCAAATTATTCAACCTGTATCCTCAAGTATCACCATGATTAGGCTTAAAATTTCTATCTGGACCGACAAACATATTGTCAATTAATGGCATAATCCTCTTAAGTGCCTTTTAGTTGTTTTGATCTTCAAAAGATAGCAGAGGAAAATGGATCATTTCAGTATATTTCATTCATTTTGATTCAAAGAATTGGTGCATATGTCATTTGCAAGTTCAGATCTAAATAGATTTTATTCATATGGCCAAAAGTATGTGGACATCCCTATTAATTGGAGGAATTGCCTAATTAAGTAAACTGATTGCTGACACACATGTATAGTTAAGCACACAATCAGCCAATCTCCTGCAGCAAACATTAGTAGCAGAATGGGTGGTTACACAAAAGAGTTTAGTGACTTTATATTTGGCATCATAATTGGAAATGGCACAATTTAGATGACTTCTTTATTGTTTCTGTCCTGTAGGTAGCTATAAAAACAAAACTGTTATTATATGTTACTGTCTTGCCATTTTCCTCACGTAAGGCAGTACTAGGCTAAAGTTTCACGCAGCTGGCTTAGGCTATTGAGTAGTATTGGGCTTAGTCTGTAGTATAATTGCAATTAATTCTCATGTTTCTTCTAATGATAAATCCGTTATTTATAAATAAAAATTCTAGTGCCTTTTAAAAGGAGTTTCCCAGCCCTCATACAGTGTATATGTTACCGTGTTTTACATCCAATTTACCAAAATTTCTCTTATTATAAAAATATTGGGGCATGCTAATTCTGATAGACACTGACTTTATAATCAGCCTACTTTTTTGTTTACCACTCTGTTTGAGTATTGTGTATCAACTTTGGCATTTAAATGCCATTCAAAAAGACACAGCTACTGTGGCTGGATAGCATGAATAATTTGCTTAATCACATTTGAAAAAACATATATACGTAGGTCTTTCTTGCCGACTGATTCTGCACATCCAGAACAAAGTGCACAGTCTTCCTACCATGTTTTGCCGCAGCTCAGATGTTGCACAACTTTATGATTATAAGAATATATACAGCATATGTTGTTTTTAGACATCACAGTTTCAGACAGGTCTCCTAGACGAGACACAGGACTGGGTGTGGAGAATGGGTTATATTTGTCTTATAGTAACAGAGATCAACACGACAGACCCGGTAGATGCAAGCAGGGAAAAGTAACGGAGCAACAAAACAAACTTGAGCAGGACATCAGGGAAGAGAACAGGGTGCAGGTGGTAGGGTGAGCAGCAGGTTTAGTTTATGAGGCAGAGAGAGAAAGACAAATATTTATGTGGAATCACAAACCAAGAAACAGGTGGGCTGAATTAATATGACAACACCCCCAGTTTCCTGACTCTCCTCTAGGGACAAACATGGCCACCCCCTGCTTTAGCTGTTCTACTGACACTACCAAAAAGTGTACAGAGAGAGAAGCACCGATATCTTACTTTGTTATCCTACCTCAGATAGCTAACACGGGTTTCTGCGCGACACAGATTGTGTGATTCTACACTCCGGTACAGAAACATCCTCTCAAAGCTGTCGTTTTATTTTCTCTTCACACTGGAGAGTTTAAGGCTCTGGACCATGTAGCAAACCAATAAGTTTGGGATGTACCAGCTTCAAATAAATCAATAGAAGTAATCCATTCAGATTCATAATGCACCCAAAAGCTATTAGAGAGTGATTAAAAAAAGAAAAAAATTTTATCCAAGGACCATTCTAATAAAAGTGATGTTCTTTGTGGCACTCAACAAGCCTCCTGGTGTCTAAACAACCCATTTTCTTAATAGTTTATTACTCTCTGACCTCAATACACTCCTTATCACTGACCATTAATGAGCTCTCCTTAGCTACTGCGTCACATTAATGAACAGCGCATAATTTTTTTGCAATTCTGAAAAACATTATTAATCAACAACTGTTGTTGACATGTAAATATCTGACTAATAAAAAAGAAATCATGCACTACTTTCTCAAACAATTACAGTAGGCAAGTGAGAATGAGATATTCCCTAGAAAATTATGATGGAATAATGTATTTTCACCCCTTTCCCCCACCCATATTACCAGATTAAAACAGCAAGCATTGCCACATGTCAATGTTTCTTTGTGAGTACTTAGAACTTCTTAGGTAATTTAAAAACATTGTACCTCAGAATGGGAAAATGTCTAAATAAACTGATTTGTTTCATTTAATATTATTTTGCTAAATTAATATGATTAAGCACTGAGTTATTTAATGGTGGTAAGCATTAGTGGCATCTATTGATTGCAGGGACTCTATTCAGCCTTGCTGACTGCCTAAATGACTAATGTCATTGTTTTAGTTGCTGTAACGGTACTGACCATTATGTCATATGAACAAAGCCATTCATATTGAGGGCACATGCTCTGTTTAGATGTAAATTGATTAAAGACTGATGATTGAACAAATTTTCATCCACTATTCTGTTCTAACTGCAGACCTACAATTTTATAGGTGTTGTATGCAAGATTACTAGTTATTTATTCATGCTTTATATACATAAAACTGTACACAGTTTTTATGATTCTTCCATAAAACTATCAGTATATTTGTACATAAAATAGTAAGGGTTCCAAGACTCATTGTAAGGTTTGTAAATGTTACATATATTTTGCTCCTTCGTGTGTGTGAGATTCTAATGACTGTGAAATCTTCCACACAGCAATGTGTGCCTCGGTTTCAGCTTTCTGATGGAAAAAAGTAATTTTGTTGAAATGGTTTAGTGTAGAAAAAATAAAATAAAAAAGAAAGAAAATCTGCTTATATCTGTGCAAACCAAATACACTCCATTGACCAAGATCCAGAATTAGCATAAGATGCGGCAAAACACATGGAATTCCTCATCACTTTCCGCTTCCTATGTTCCGCAGAGATGGTTAGAATCGTAAGAGGATTGATTCCACTAAGCTCTGATTTCTCTGACTGGGAAAGTCTTATGCATGTGTATTAATCTGTATATTATTTATGAAATCTATGGAATGAAATTGATCTTAACACAATAAATCTTTTTAAAAAGGTCTTTAATGATCCTTTTAAATATAATGTACACTTTTTCCCATAAATTCAGTTTTTTTTTTCTTTTTTTTTTCTTTTTTTTTGAATGATACAATTTAAGAAGGTGGAATACATGAAGAAAATGCTTGTTGAAAACCTACAGAGACTCATTGTGGTTAATTATTTGTAAACAAGACTTTCAAAACAATTTGTCAGTTGTCTGACAGCGGAACATCAAGTAAAGTTTTAAAGGTGAAGCATAGGTGTCAGTCTGGTTGCATTTCTGAATAACTAACTGTCTGATGCAAGCTGACACATTTCTTACAAGTACAGATTGGAACAATGTGCAATTCTTTTATAAATGACACTTTCAGTAAACTCTTTTTATTTCCAAATAGCCTTTTGTTTCAAAAATTGTTCATAAAGGGCAATGACTTGTTTTTATACACCTCAATCCTTTATGTGATGACTAATTACATTCAGTGAAGCCAGGAAAAAACTCAAAACTGAAATAAAAACATTCAGAAAGTCATTAGCTAAATAAAGAAATAAAACACTAAATGAACAATGTTTTTTTTCACTCCACAGCGCACATAAATGAGAAAATTTAAAAAATGACTTTGGGCATTGCGATTAACTTTTCTAATTTTATTACAGCCTCCAGAGCTAACAATAATATGTTTCATAATAACATTCAAAGAAGTAACAGAAACAATTCAATAAGTTAATCATTACTGAAGGATACCATTGTATTTGCAACCACAAATAGTCACAATTGTAGTCAAAATATTGATGTTGCTTCTATGTTTTATTAGATTGAATCTATAAATATTTTTTATTAATTGTAAGGAAATATATATAATGATATATAGCATATAATGCAGTCTGCAGAATATATGTTTAATTTATATATACAATCATCAGATAGTAACATAACCCTACAACATCAGGTAAACTTTCTTTTAGATATCTTTAATATGGAATTCAGTTGTCAAGACAATATATTTAGAGGTCCATATGGGGATGAAGCTGTCAGATTAATTTACAGCAGAGAACCATTAATGAAAGCTTGCACTCAATTCATCAGCAGCTGAAATTTTCTGCCTAAAAAAATAGAATATCGCTTTCTTTCTCAACCTTTGAGAATGTAATAGTCAGAACATTCACTTATGCTTAAATATTTGGGAATTCAACAGTTATCTACTCCACTGTGCCATTAGTATCGAATGCTGGACATTTAAATGGAAATACAAATTACTGATTAAGTATGTACGTAGACTATGGTGTGAATGAGGAGAAATGTGCTAGAAAAAAAGATGAATTGTGCCATACTTTAGCTAGGATTGTGCAAAGGGAAAATCAACTATCCCGTGACACGTTCTTTCTGAAATGATTGTGGTGTACAGACAACCTACATATTTAATCCAATATGCTAGTGCCACAGCGCTCCTTGTAAAGACATTTTTGTATTTGATAGTACTGCATTTCATCATTTCATGAATGTGAGCTATAGGCCCAGTAGCAGCGTTTCATTTAAAGCTAGATAAAACCGTTAAGGGTCAACAGAGTGCCATTTCTTTTTTATTCCATTCCAGAGAGTTTCTAGCTATCAAAAAAAATCAGGGGCTAAGTTTACCCAGTGCTTGACTTTTTTTTTTTGAAGCAAGACTGGCATCAGGGGTAAAATACTTGGGGCTAGGCTTAAAATACCTTAAAATACTCAGGGCTTTAGCCCCCAGTCATCCAAGCTAACAACTCCCATGATTCTGTTGAGACTGAAACTGATATGGTGCTTCAAAAAAAGAATTAAAGAATCCGAATTTTTAAATGATCATATACAATGTACTTTGCTGCGACGCCTTAAAATTTTGCCATCACAAATTGCAATATTAATAAAACTAAATGGCATTACATAATTCAAAGTTAATTGAAGTATTTCAAACATAAACATTTTAGTCAAGGAAATATCAAATCAACGCTAGTTTAATTAAGCGTAGGATTAGAGAGTAGATTGCATTCAAATCCCTTTAATGAGTTTACATCGTTATTGGCTGACTCTTATGCAACGCAGCTCTAAACATTGATCCACCCTGCCCTAATTGTTCTGAGTATTAAATTTTACACATTCAATTGGAAACAATACAGAACCCTTGCCCACTCAAATATCTCATTACTTTCCATTCATGGCCTGGAGTGTCAACAATGAAAGGAGCCATTCATAATGATGGTGAAGTTTCCCTCTTCAGTTGGATTTCAGATAACGGTATTGTCCAAGAAGACTTTCAAATGCCATAAAGTCAGGAAGAAGCTCCTCAAAGGTAATACTAGTAGCATTGCCAAATATTCCACATCATGAATTTTCAGACATACCTTTATCAAGGTTCACTGTATAGCTTAGATGACTACTTGATGGTAGAATATTCACTGAAGCAATTGAAGTTAACTGCGTAGTTGAAGTCTAAGGTAACAGCTGTGTCCCCACCGGGATTTAAAGCTATTCTGAATATTACCTGTATGCTAGCTAAGCAATTTGTGAGCCCCTACAGCATTTTGTTGTCTAAAAACAAGACCAAATGGCTGCCTTAAAGGTGCCTTTGCTGTCACAGCAGACAACATATTGGTTCAGACTGAGGGTAACATGAACTGTTAGAATTGTCAACCTCCAAAAGTAACACCTTGTATGTTGCATGTAGAGAAGCCTTGTGTGGCATTTTATGGGATTGTCTTGAAATATGCTTGTGATCTGGGTATATACATATACAAGGGTTGTAAAGAGTTAAACACCTGAGAATCCTATTGTTATTTAACAAATTTTTTTATTAATTATTGCAGCCTTCTGTTAGAACAAAAATGATTAGAATATAATTAATACAAAACTTAAACAAATACAACACTTGTCAACACTCCCAGAATTTGCATCGGTGACCTTGAATATTTACACAGAGGCAATCAACAGCTGTTTATGATTTGGATGTTTAGGATTTGCCTAAAATGAAGCACTACATTACTCACTTCACTCATTGCTTTAAACTTGTGGTCTAAAGTAAAGGTAGAAGTGATCTTCCATTTTACAGTACAGCTATTGCTGTTCTTATCAGATCAGCCATTAACCCTGAAGGGAATATGAATCACTCTGCCGTATAGCAGCTCTATTTCACCAGCTTTATCAAAACCTACCACCCTTCCTCGTCATGCAAAGCTAATTAAAGTTGCCTTTGCTGTGACTTCTTACTGTTCACCCTGCAAAGGAGAGTAACAGTGTTGCATCATGTGACCTGGCCACCTGACCTAAACCCAATGGAAATGGTTTTGGAGGAGTTTGGCCGGAGAGTGAAGGTAAAGCAGCCATATACATGGGAGCTTCTTCAGGACGGCTGGAAAAGCTTCCCAGGAGGCCACCTCCTGAAACTGGCACAGAGGAGAACCTTGCCCCCTCTACAAGTTGTTCTTATTATATTTCTTTATTTAATATGGCTTTGGTCAGTGCATAATCCATATATAATATTTTATAGTTTGATGTCTTTATAATTATTCGAAAATGTATCGAATATTACAAATACGGGTTTCTATGGGTAGGTGTGTCCAAACTTTTGACTGGTATTGTACTGTGTGTCAAACTCATCATGCAATGCAAGATGTGTAATCTTCTTGTTTAAAACCTACCAAATGGTCAGGCCCTGACTAATGTCCATCCAGCAGTAAGATGCCCACTTTATTGAAATCATTCCTAAAGGAACGACGTAACAGTATGCAAAACCAAACAATACGTAATGCAGCATAGACTTAAGAACCTCTTTTTTAGCTTAGCATTTCCTCAATGTGCACATAAATCCACCTTTGCATTCAGACCTGCTTGCCCATTCTTTTCCTTTTCTTACTGTCCCAGTAGACACAATATATCACCTGAGACACCCAAGCCTAAATAAGCTGCCCGGCCTTAGATGGATCCTGTGGTTCTGACATGGAGTGCCTGGAGGCCCACTGTGTTTCTCCTAATTTTTTTTTTCTTTGAAGCACAGACTGGTAAGCATTATACAATGGCAATACCTTTTTTGTATATTGTAATGTCACGGATTTTAATTGGTCTTGTAATGTAATTTACATTTAGCAGGCGCGTTTATCCAAAGTGACATACAGTTGAGAAAGCAGAATCAGCCAGTCCCTGGAGCAGTTGGGAGTTAAAGGCCTTACTCAAGTGCACAATAGGGAAATCACTCTACCTACCAGGGGATTTGAACCAGCAATCTCCCGATCATGGGAACAGCATCCTAACTTACTGAGCCACACACAATTGTTTGATTCAAAGCACCGTAGGACAACCAGAAACAGTATGAATAAATATTGACCGGGCCTGAATTTCTGTTAAAAAAACAGCTTTGTTGTCTAAATCATAAGCTGGTGGGGTCTCAGTCGCTGGGTTTACTTAGTAACATCAGTCATGTTCTTCGTGTGACGTATCGGTGGCTTCTATTTAATATCAGCCAAAATTCTATTTAGAGATTTCAGCTCTTTATCTTTAGCAGGTAATTTTGCTATAAACAACTTTTTCAGCTGTGTGTGTGTGCTTTAAATAGACAATACTTCTGCCATTTCCAAGGTTATGTGAAGTGCACACATTCTTCAGATAAATAAATAACATGCAGAGGACCAGTTATCTGTACAAATTCCACAAACTTTTTTCTCCAATGTTGTTAAGTTTGAGGTTGCTGATAACGGATGTAATCTAGTACTGATTAATATGCGTACAGCTTAAGTAAAGCTGATCCCTTCATAATCTACACCTGTACTCCTAAAATAAGACTATAATAAAATTTTAATTTAAAAAATCCTTAGAACATATGCTTTGTCATTTTCTTCTCATCAAAACAAGCAATATTCATTGCCATTGTAGCAACACTGCCGGGGGTGATGTTTACTGCAGCGAAAATCAAATGTCAGATGGCATCTGCCACGATGTCCCTTATGCTGCACCAGCACACATACAATCAGGTGCTAAATAGACTGCCATTAAGTGCATTGCTTGGGTGCTATATCCGCAATCAAGAAGAGACACAAGCAGAAGACAGCAAAATGCAAATAGTTTCTGTAACTCTATCAGATACCTTAATAAAATGTAAGCCCAAAATTACCATCCTGCGTATATATTTGTGAGGAAACTGAAATGTTGATCAATAAAGCTGACTAGATGCACACACATCACAAGACTGTTGCTTACTGAAAATGATCCTTGGCTCACCAGCTGCTGTCTATGGTCAATGACAGTGCTTTCCATCAAATTGACACCCTCCTATCCAACTGTCGACACTTGGAAGCCATGACAGGTAGTCTGCCACGAAGTTCTGTTTGCCCACTTTATAAAACACCCAGAACTTAATAGGTTGTAACTTCACATAACACCCAGTGACCCTGGAATTCCATCCCTTCATTATGTTTAGATTCAGGCTAATCTTCTGTGTTCTGAGTGGAGATCAAACTCACAAGCCAAGAGGCAGAGCCACAGCCTGTCCAATATCCATTTAAAGGCTAAACACTTTTTCACAAATTATATCTCATGGGAAAAGCTCATGGGACTGGGGCTTCCTGTGCAAGTCCCTGTGTCCCCCCGAGCCAGTCCAAATCCAGAGTAATTCACTTCTACTAGGAACCACTTGTTGAAATCAGAATTTGCAGAATCTGGGTACCATGCACATGTGCCTTCAGGGTCTGGAATGTATAGCAACACTCATTTATCCATTTCAGCTAGTCGCCCAACGTTGTGAAAGTTAGATTGGTCAATGGTGCAGAAGTGGTGGCTGGGAGATGAATAACCCATACCATCCGACCATCCTAAGAAATTATTTAACTTGGCTCTCTGTCTGTGCCTTAGGGATATTTTTAATAGCTTCCACCTTACCTACTTACGGCAGGATGATCCCCTTATCTAGTTGGTGCTCAGGAATCTTATCCCTTTTCCATAAACTGCTAGGAAGTGAATGGGGACTTCCAGAGGCCAAAGAGCATCACCCATAAGTAGAACAGGCCTAAAGGTGTTTAGAAGCAAGGGCATAGATTTGGGTATGGATGGTAGGGATAGATCTCTACCAATAACATGGGATTGCCATGTGCTTAAGAGGGGCAGAGGGTTTGGGGCTGATTTGATCCTTACAAATGTTAAAATCACACGAACGGCCTTGTTCAGAAGATTGCATATGGGTGATTCCTGTTTAAGGCTACATATTCATGTTCTTGTGTTTAACTGACTCTTATTCTTTTATAAAGTTAAACAAATCTTTATAACAAACCTATTTTATTATGTGTTTAGGTGTTTTCTATTGCTCTAACAAAGATAAAATACTATTTTTTTCTTTTTGCATCTCTTTCTTTAAAGCACCATTTCTCTGGAATATGAGCTTATTTTAGCATGTCCCAAATGCAATGTATTCAAATTCCTCAGTAAATATAATTCATTATTATTTTGATAGACTAAGGTATACTACCTTTAGAGAAAGAAACAAATCTGGTGAAACTTATTTTGTTTTCTGTAATTACATAATATATTATTTTCACATTCTTTTTCCACCCTGTAAGCCTGCAGTTTCTTGGCTCCCTAAAAAGATTACAAATCCATATGGGGGAAATTCAACTGGAAGACTAAGGTAACCTTAAACTGTATTTTTTTTTTCAATTTTATATTACACACCGGTTTGAGGCACCCTTAAACTTCCACACTGTTAGTTTATATTATGGGAAATATTTATTGTAAAAAATATTTTTAAAAACATGTTAAAATAGCTATTTAAATGCTGATTAGCTATAGAGTGTGTGCAGGCTAAATTAGCTAGAAATATTCCACCCTGTTAGGCTACGTATGGGATATGCAGCCTACTGAGTAGAAATTGTACAAGAATATTTATTATTTTCATTAAAATGACTTGTAGATTTA
>JABFEB020000041.1:7119817-7144086 GCA_019775895.2 Stomatorhinus ivindoensis
ACATATACTTTTATTTCTAATTAATAAAATTCCTCATACAAGACAACAAAATGGGGACAAAAAATGCACAGATTCCACTATTCTGACATTGTACTCTTCATAAAATAAAAACTGTTAATGCTACAAGAATGAAACTTTTATCATAGCAAAAGGGACACATTGTATCCCAGAAAAGTCCAGTATTGTTTGACTTGTACATTATTTAAACTCTGTGATTACCATGTACATGTTCCTAACAGGGTGGAAAACGTCTGAAGAAATATATACACAAGACATCCCATAATTATAATTTAGTTTTCAAGCCCTGAGCTTGGCAAACATGCATTCCTCATAGCTAAGTATGGTGTAGTCCTGACAAAATGTTTAAACCATAAAATACAATCATTCCAATTTTCAAAAAACAGACAGCCAATTATGTGGTCCAAAACAAGAATCCCCCATATACTTTGGCATGTTCCTCCACTCTTTGCATAGATCTCGGGTTAGTTGTTCCAATCATCTCCAGACAATCAATTTGTAGCAGTGGGTAATTGCCAGCAATGGCAATTGAAATTGTCAGAGATGCACAACTTTTGCTTGATTTTTTTTTCCTTGTATCTTTTTCATACACTTAAAATGATTAGTTATCCTTATGTGGAGAACTGGGATTTCAATAGGCAAGCAAAACAATAGGACAGAGCATCTGCTGCAGTTGATCATGGTTTATTTATAAGATGCCGGGTTCTGATTGACAATATGGGATGTGGGGGATCCCCAAATCAGACCCACAGGTGGCACATAAAATCTGCACAAACAAACTTTCTAAAATGAACAAAGCGAAAATCAGTATGGGCTGTTTGTGTTTATGCAGCCGAAACTGCTCTCCTGTTGATCATTTCTGAAAGTGTTATTGTTTGCAGCTGCTGTTTTTCCCCAACTACACAGAACTAGTTTTTCTGTGTGCGACTGAAGTCTGGCTTTTCTTTGTTGCACATGGCGCGTTAAGCGCTTGCATCACTGCATATATATTTCAGATCGAGTGTATGTCTTGGGGAAAATCCCCAGCAAATGCCAGCCAAGTACACATTTAAGGTCACCAATTCACTGTGGGCTGTACAAGAAATACAGAGCAGGGAACAGCACAAGCCCTGATAGCGGCTCTGGATGTATACATAGAAACAACACTACCAGGTACTGTATGCTAAAATGCATTATGCTCTATTCAAATGTTTTCTCCATGTGTTGTGCAGGTAAATTCTGCAGTCTTTTATTTGTGTGAGGACATTATGCATGAGTAGATAATCTAGTTAAATTGTGAACTATAAACCCATTTTAAAAAAATAGCAAGAGTAAAACAATATGCTTTTAGCAGATAATCGCTACGCGTTTTAACAGTTATTGTGGTGCATAATATTGCCAAGTACTGTGGCAGTGGGATAATTTACTGATAAAGATTTTTTTTATTTTTGACAAAGCAACAATATATTTTTTTTATTTCATTACAAGGCATGGTTGCCTAATAAAAGTATTTCAGTCGATACTGGTAATGAAATTTATAATAGAAAACTTCTTACGTGTGCGACTCAAGAGGACGAGGGGGCAGGAGGGTTGAAAGTATTAGTGTCACTGTATAGAAGGTTTGTTGACAGTGCATAGGGGAATTTCCGAAGCAGAACCTGATTACGAGCATCGGGCGATAATACTTTGAGAGTAAGTTGTCAGCTGGTGCATTGCAGAGCGAAAATGATTATTTGTCACCCCCATCTCACTGTAAAGGTAGCTATCGGGAATGGGAATCATTTTGTCTCGAAGAACAAGCAATTACTCCCTGAAAGAGGCCGTCCAACCATCAAGCAGTAGTGATTATGATGCCTGGGAAGCAGCCGCAATGAGATTGGAAAAAAAAAGACAAAGTACCAGGGCAGGTACAGCAGTGCCTCTGCCTCCGCCAGTGTTGCATAAGCATGTCAGCCTTGTCCCAGCGCTGCTGATTAATTTTGATCTCCTGCAGAAATGAGCCCCTTGTCAATAATGCACATCAGCATCTGTCGCTAGGGCTCAGATGAACTTGGACAAACAATCCTTGTCCTTATCCTTTCACAGATAAGCGACTTCTAAATTTACTTGTCTCTCTCACATTACCGGCGATGATTTCATAAAAACGCAAGGAATAAAATGTTATTGCCCGGTTGTTTTCGTTTATGATCCTATATGTGTGTAAAATATGAACTCATTATAGAAAGTATGTACTACGTTCACTTTTTTTTTTACTTGCGTAACTGCTCTGTAGATGAGCTACCCATATGCAGGAGAAAGCCTGAATCATCAGTGCTTTACACCCACTCTTAACACCAGCCCTGTTGGTTACAGTGCCCAATCCAGTGATTAGCTATACAGTAGGTTGTGAATCTATCCAAAGAATCCTATGGATGTAATGAAACAGTATTTCAGCTGCTCCTCTGTTCTTACCTTGGCAGCTATGCTAATTTTGTTTTCCTTTCCATCAGCCTACTCTTTCTCCGTAATGCCAGTCTCGTACATTTTTAGGTGTTCTATGCATGCCTGCTTCTCAGCGCTCTGCTTTACAATACCGGTGCTGTCCATGTCCTGTCTTTGCTCTAGATCTTGGCCTGTGAAACAGGTGCATTATATTATGTTTAGCTTCCCATTATGTTTTTTCTTGTCTCTGTTCTGCTGGTTCTGTACATTTCTTGTTATTTGATTTTTCACACCTAGGGGCAGAAGCAGGTCATTGTTCCACCTTGTGAGTTTGATGTATTTGTTATACATATTTTCTTGTGCGTGTTATTTGAAATCTGTTTGCTTTTGTTTTGTTTTTGGCTGAAAATATTTGTTCTGGCAGTTCATTCATCCGTTGAACCACCCATCATCCATTGCTGCTTATTCATATGGCATGAAAATATTACTTTTGAATCATTTTCGTTGTCTTTAAATATCATGAAAATTTGTAGTAGTGGTGTCACACGTAAATGTAGCAACTACACAAGGCTACACTACTTATATTTAAGTTTATTTTACTTTTTTCTCAGACTCATTTGCATGACTCCAGTGCAGAAACTTATTTTTCATACTTTAAAATACACTTTTCTAGAGACCTAGTGCCTTTCAAAGGAGCAGTACGCTTTTCACTAAAAAATGCTAGCATCTCCCAATCAACCAGAACTCCCTGACCAATCATAGATATGCCTACAATTCATAAGCATGTCCTTGGCAACACCAATTCACATGGGCTCACAACCCAATCCAGGGTGCGTTACCATGGAACCCAGGGTTTAGATAAGGTCAGATTTTCAGCAGAGGAACACAACACCTGTGGACAGATTGGCACGTGTACAGCCATTGAGGGCAGATGCTCTTCTGCACTGTGGATTGTTTATTCGTAGATGCATATGCATCAACACCACCATCTACCACATAATAGAAATTCTTACAAATTCTTCTGAGAGCGCCATGCTTCAGACCCCATCTTCTGGTGCTTTTTCACTGGTTGCCACCTGTTAGTGGCAGACATGTGTTTTAAATATGAAGCGTCTCTTGACCTTCCAGCAATATGGAACACAAAGCCTACCAATGTCGCTGTGACAAAAAAAAATCAAGCGAAACATTTTATGGTTAAGACATAATGACCCGTGAAAAATACCTCTGTCAACGAGTACTTCCTGAATAATTCTAAATGCTGCTTATTCATCTGTTCACCTCTGATATGGCCTTTTATCCATGTGAAACGCTAAGCCTACCTATGTTTCTGTAAAAAAAATCAAGCGAAATATTTCATGGTTGAGACATAATGACCCGTGAAAAAAACCTCTGTCTATGAGTACTTCCTGAGTAATTCTGAATGCTGCTTATTTGTCTGTTCCCCTCTGATACAGTGGGTGCTGTGTAGCATGGAATAAACTAGAACAGATTGACCTACATCTGCTGTACGTTATCTAGCAAAGAGATTAGATTTAATAGGATAAATGGGAGGATATTGTATGTTCAGTGCCGTGTTTTATATACTGTTTGATACCTTTATCACATTTTGCAGCCTCAAGGAAAAAAGTTAGCAAGGAAAGCATAGCCTTTCTTGTGGCCAAAGTTATCATCTCCCAAAGGTCAAGCCAAACACAAGACAAGTAGTTTCGTAGTATGAATCAATAACACAAGGAACAGAGAATTCTTACAGTAATTTCCCAGAGGGATATTACCAGTGTCAAGGATTTTCACAGGAATATGAATGCAGAATTTACCAGAAATAGCATTGTAGATGACAGGAGGATGGTGAGAATTAATAAACCTATATATAATATAAAGACGACTTTCAACAAGTAACGAGTATGCAGATTTTCATGCCCAAGTTATCTGCATAATCCTTTTGTTTATTGGAATTTATGGGTAAGAGCACAGCTTTCAATGCATTTCCCAATCAATCGCATTTGAATATATTTTCCGTAATTGTAGGGCTATCATTGGAACCCCACACCCCTACCAGGCTGGATAGTTGTGTTTTGTTGCTGCTTTTCTATCTTTCTGATGGTCACTTGTCTTATATATAATTTGTGGGTAAATATATTCGAAATCATAATGACTGACTTTCTATGTCAGTTGCAATAGTTCAGACTACTTTAAAAAAATCCTTCATTAGTCTTAGACTGGGTCATGGTCATGGTCGGTAGAAAGTAAATAGGACTTTTAGTTCACATCAATGAAAATCAGGCTGCGTGCTCCGGAGAACAGGCCATATATCTTTACTAATGTGCCTTCTCAAGGTCAACAGAACAGGTTTTTCTGCATTTGAAATCTCCCGTCAACAAATTATATACATCTTTACCCCCATTCACACAGGACCTGTGCCCTGTAGTTTTTCCCCAAGTACCAAGAGCCCTGCTTATGCTGTTAAGTCAAGGTGGCCTTCCAGGATGAAGCTGCTTTCCAGGATGAAGCTGCTTTCCAGGATGAAGCTGCTTTCCAGGATGAAGCTGCTTTCTAGGATGAAGCGGCCTTCTAGGATGAAGCTGCTTTCCAGGATGAAGTGGCCTTCCAAGATGAAGCTGCTTTCCAGGATGAAGCTGCTTTCAAGGATGAAGCGGCCTTCCAAGATGAAGCTGCTTTCCAGGATGAAGCGGCCTTCCAAGATGAAGCTGCTTTCCAGGATGAAGCTGCCTTCCAAGATGAAGCACAGATGTATCATTGGATACAATGAGCATTCTAAACACTGCAGTGACACACGCCATGCATTCAGAAATGAGACACAAATAAAATAATGTGTTTATTTTTATTTTATCTAGTCTCATCACAAGGTTTTCAGTAGTCAACTGAAAAAAACAGGTGAAAATCCCTGTAGCCGAATTAGTTTGTATGTTTTGTTTTCTGGGTTTTGTGTGTTACAACCATCATGGAAAAATTGAAACTGCACTATATCTGCATTCAATATTCAAACCCAGGGCTGATCCTAGCCAGTGTGATGTCATAGGCAGGCATCACCACCGGTGCCCCAGTTTGAGGCAAAGAGAAACTTGCTGGCAAGTCGGCCCCCCCTGTGGAGTTGGCTCCCAAGGCAACCAGCTATGTCACATATAGGATTGACCGGCCTTGTTCAAACCATATGACAGGGAAAGTCTGAATGTTCTCTTACTATGTTTTTGAAGTTGAAATTCTAATTGCACTAATTGTCCACCAGGTGGCAATTGTCAACTGTAAAAAAAGTATAGTCATCAGTACTTGAACTCGATATATTTTTATACGCTGCATATAATTCATACAATTTTTCATTCTAATTTATATGTTTGCTCATGATGTCTTTATATATGTTTTGGTTTATTTACTTTTAAATAACAGCATTTAACAGAAAAAGTGATGAAATACGCAACACTCTAAATATAAATTTTGCAGAAATGTGAATGCTATCTCCATCTACTGTGATGAACTTGTGCCTTAGCTAAATTAACACAGACCTTTATAATCCCGAGCACTGTGCAGCCTTGCAGTAGATGGCCAAACATTGCAAAATGCCAAACAGATTAAATATTATGGCAGCAGTCCAATAGCTTCTTACCTAATGACTGTCTTTACTTGTAAATTATGTAGAATCTATGGTTTTCTAGGTTGTCTGATGCATTTTAAAGGCTTAGCAGTTTCCTTATTTCATGCACAATCCATTAGGCCAACAGCTCCCTCTACCAGAAGCTTTTAAAATAACCTCTAATGTCCTGTTTCGGGGGCCATTTGTGAATTTAGTAGTGTTGAATCAGTTTCACAGCACAAAATGATTTTAAAAGTTAACAAACTAGTTATTCATCCTATATGCAACATTTCACGTAAAGTGATGTATCTTCTGCCTATAAATATATCGGATTGTTTCAGTGAAAAAGCAGAATGTGACACACAAAATTTCAAACCAGGTGGACATTTCCTGCTCAGTTCCACAGAAATGTTCATCCAACTGGATCCTTTTCACGTCTCATAAAATGTACAACTGGGAACGCACATGGTTCAGCATTCTTAGGTATGGTTCAGATGTACTTCTGGCTAGCATCTAGAATGGAGGTGTCTCCATTGAGCTCAAAATATCATGTTTTGTGGAAGTTATTGGATGAACAAATTTAACTAATGCAATCAAATAATTTTGATACTTCAAGTCACAATTTTGGTTGAGTTACTGAAAATTTTAATTTAAGTGAAAATTCTGAAACTTTTAAATTGTGCCATTAGATGGCATCATTTACCAATCGATTCTGACATTGTTGCACAGTTATAATATTTACCTTATAGTATACATTCCAGTTAACCAGCCAGTAATAGTAAAAACTTCTACTAAATCAATGAATAATAAACTAGTATTCAAAGTATGATTTGATTTAAAATATTATAAATATTGTGATTGTATGTAACACACAGCAGCATTTTATGAAACTAAGTAACCTTTTGCAACATTTTGCCATTTTGCATGAGGTGCCAAAGATCTTTTGTAAACACAGCTATAGTGATCATTGTGCAACACTGAAAGACTATAGTTGATCTGCTACATTCTGTCACGTCACAAGATTTAAAGTGCTGTGGACGTAATATTCAACACCGGCTTGCTGGTGTCCATTGGAGCTGCTAGAAAGTACTCCAGGGAAACTGATACAGGAAACGAATGGGAGGGGGCTGTGTGTGGCTGTTAATTAGGACTGCGTACTCATGATTGGAATGTCATTGGTTCAAATCCCATGCCTGGCTGAGTGATATCACTGTTGGGGTCTTAACCGCACTGGCTCCATAGACGGGCTGATTCTGCTCTCTCCCTCTCTTGTACATACATGCAGATAAGCGTCTGCTATAGAAAGAGAGAGGTAAGGAGCGCAAGCTGATTACAGTGCACCGCCACGCTCACCACATGACAAACCACCTCTGGGGTGAGACGCTGGAGTGCATCTCAATCTTTGTTGAGCACTGTCATCCCCACAGAACTTTGAAAAAGAGACCACTTTTCATAATTTTTGATACTTCATTTTTTATTGTTTTGTTTTTTCTTCACATTTTGGCTAATATTGCTTCTATAAACATTTCAAGTGAAAAGTGCATATCAGCAGAAATACATTGTTTTGCTAAATCATGGTCACAGAGTTCATAGGAAATTTTAATTATAAAAAAGAATGCTACACTAATGAGAAAAACCATTTCATATAAGCAATCTCACATGGCAATATGTTAACTGATCATAATTGTTTTAATGGCACTTCAAAAAAACCACAATATTAAAAATAAATATTATATATATTTAAAATACTTCTAAAAAGGCTGCAACAGATTATTACTCAGAGTATGTAAGGAGTTCTTATTTTCGTTGTTTAATGCACGTCATCTTCTGGCTTTCATCTTTCTTAATCCTGGATGTAAGAGAAATCTGTTATTACATAATTACCTAAGATGCAAGTAACTGAAGGATTGGAGTTTAATGGTCACAGAGAGTTGATCACTTACCACTTCCAGCAGTTGATCAGATGTTTACCTTGTGCCTTCACTGGATTTAAACACACTTCCTGGTTGTTCCTTTTCAATGTTAAGCTGTGACCAGTAGAATGACAAACAATGGAAAATAGCATCCTGGTATCAACATAGCAGTGTTCCACACATTTCACTTGATGTTGAATTACAGTCCTATCACATCACAGCAAAACTGATTCTTTAGATTAAACAGTCTTTCTTAAGAAAGAGGCATCTACACAAATCTGCTGGTATCAGTGAAATCTGTACATGGAATGAAAACCTGCATATTACTTTGTGCCAAAAATTGATTGATTGTAAAATTAATAAACATAAAAAACAACCTTCTACATTAATTGGAAATAAGTCCATGTCAGTCAGTTTTACTGTTTTATTTTTTATTAAGAAAACAGGAAATTAAAAATTTGGTAGGTAAAACCTTATTTTTAGCCGTACATTACAAGGCATAGTAAGACACTTACATTATCTCGTCCTTTTTGCAGTGTTCATTTTTTTCATTAATGAAAAATGTCTTTATGGGTTCTAAAATTAAATTGTTTGTCGCTGGACATTCACATCTTTGAGGTGGAATATACACACTTTCCCCAAGATGACCTGCAATTACAGAATAAAAGAATATGTTACATTATTATACAGTAATCATCTTTTTTCACATGCAAGACGATATCACTCAACGTACTTTTACCCATTAAAAACATGAACAATGCATACAAAATGTTATTAGTTTTGTGTAAAATAGTTTTTAAAAGTCAATAAAAGCAGTAAGTTTTTCGCTGCAAAATTGTGAAACGTTATGCCTGTAAATTGTCAGTGTAGAATCAGAATGTCTGCAGCCTTACAGTGAAGTAGCGAACACGCCAGAAAAGCAGAGAGAAGGCAGCAGAGTCTGACAGTGAACTCCATCGCTGATTTTCAGATTGAAATGAAGCCCGAGTCTCGTGACTTTTATAGTCTCCAGAGAGACTTCTTCCCAGCAGCCATGCTTTTCCGTGGAAATCAATTTGTACGGTTTCCAGATGCTTTCTGGCGTTAGTCTTACGGGGAATAACTTTGCAGTACTGGCAAGTCTCCAAGACAGCTACACACACCGATATCCCAACTTTTTTCTCAGTACTAAATGAACATAGTGCAAACAAACTGCATCCAAATAATAAAGAACCTTTTTTATATTAATTTTAACTGTTTAGTTTTTAATTTTTTTCCATGCTTTTTTCCATTTTTTTTCTTCAGCTGCATTTACTTTATATATTCATAATTGAACATTAGGGGACGGGGATTGTGTTTAATGTGTGTAGTGGTGTATATGTGTGTGTGTCTATCCATAAAGAACTGGGAAAATTATGTAATAATCCATAAACATGGGAAGAGGTTGTGTGGGAGGATTTGGATAACGTCCCCATATTAAGACGTCCACAGTAGGGCAGAGTGAAACCTTGCCTGCATTGCACATATTTTTCAAATTTCCAGATGCAAAGATTTGAAAAGTATCTGAAAAGTGTTGCTTGGTTTATGTTTTTCAGTCAAAATAAATCCATCCAAAGATGTTGGGAATCATTACAGTTTTAAGTATGACTGTACATGTTTTTGAGTGATCTGGTGAGTGGTCATTTTAAACCATATATTTCATAAAGGTTGGACAATTTGCTAAAGTATTTCACTCTCTCAAGATGTGCTACCTGTAGTTTCAACACTAGCAATACAATATGATAAGATTTTAGACTATTGCGATCCACATTAGTATTACATAAGTACTTGTTTTAATTTAGTAAATTAAAACTAATTTAGTAAATTTAATTTAGTAACTGTTCTTAGGACTCCGCTTTCAGTTTCAGCCCATAAAAATGGTGGTAGCATTTTTTGATAGGGTAGCATAAAGCGATAGATATACCTGTGGAAACGTTTTATGGTATGACAGGTAGGACAGCACCGGTCATACAAACTCACAGTCTTTCCAAAAGTAACGGCTTACAATGCGGAAAAGCAGCAGCAATGTATTTAGTTTTCGAAGCAACTTTTTGTTACAAAAAAAAGAGAAGTACTCTGAGGAACTAGCCTGTATAAATGCTCTTCTATTTAGACTTCAAAAGAATCCAGCATAACCACTGAATGGCTATACATACTCAGACTGCCCAATAGGGGTAACAGAGGGATACTTACATTACAAATAGTAGGTCACTCACACGGTAGGTATCTACAAAGTGATCTGAGACAGGCAAAGATGGGACAAGGATTACAGACCATACATGCAGGACTTTCAGGGCACAACGCACACATGGACAACAGCTATGTTCAAGTCCAGCAGGGCATGCTGGGAGATGCAAATGACCTCCCCGACCTCACAGTATTGTTTTTAAATATGATTTGTGCATGTTTTTTGTTTGGTTTATTAATAATAGATTTCAGTTTAGTTTCTTGAATTTTCTTCATGTTCTGAAGCATTTTAAAAGGGCTCTGTTCTACAAATGGAAAATAACTAGTGGTGTTGGAAAAAAAACAGGAAAAACTAGGTTTACAAGTTGAGTTAAAAAATAATATTAGACTCGCTAAAAGGAATGTCGAAATGAAGATTGCATTGGAGGCTAAAGGTTTCTTCCAAAATCTTAACTCCAAAAGAGTTCTAAAAGCTGCAATCACTAAACTGCTGGATAGTAAGGGTCTTATAATTGAAAATGAAATTGATATAGTTAATGAGTTTAATTATTGTTTTGCACGGGTATTCACTATATAGGACACGAGTAATATACAGACTCATATTACAAATCTAGTACTATCTATAACTAATATATGTATAACTGAAGCTAATGTGCTACAAAGCCTAGCTAAGCTCAAAATAAATAAATCACAGGGCCCTGATGGCATCTAACCTATAGGCTTAAAAGTGGTGAGGGATATTATTATTACCTTCAACTTCACTATTTCAGAAATCCTTATCTGCTGGTGTGGTACCTTCTGATTGGAAGCATGCTAATATAACACCCATATTCATATTCAGGATGGATATAATCCAATCAGTTTAACTTGCATAAGTGAGAAAGTACAGCCAACATGGATTTAGGAGAGGTAGGTCCTGTTTAACTAATCTACTTGAGGACTTTGAGGAAGCTGCAAGAGAAATTGATCACAAAAAGGTCCGCGATGTGATCTGCTTAAATTTCCAGAAGGCCTTTGATATTCCCCCTCACAAACGGCTCCTGCTTAAGCTCAACGCAGCAGGGATTTTAGGAATTGTTGCAGCTTGGATTGAAAGCTGGTTGACAAACAGGAAAATGTAAGTAACAAGCACTAATACAGTGTGTTGCCACACCCACCACATGACAAACCATGAGGGATGAGAACTCAAGTGCAGCCGTGCGGTGGATGATACCTCAGCACCACGCAACCCCCCCACCCCCCCCCCCCAAAGTTGGAGGACCACCTTGCAGGGCTGGATATAGATTAATGTCATATCCAGGACGAAGCAATTGCAAGTTAAGGGTCTTGCTCAAGAGCCTAACAAAGCAGAATCACTTCACGGCATTCGGCAGATTCAAACCTGCAAGCTTTTGATTGCTGGCACAGACCCCTTGCTCCCGCTCAGCTGCTGAGTCACCCGCCTGCATTCTTGCCGAGACGCCTGCTTGCGTTCCTGCTGAGCCGACGTCCCCCTGCACGTCTGCAGAGCCGATGCCCTCCTGCACGTCTGCCGAGCCGACGCCCCCCTGCATGCCTGCCGAACCAACGGCCTGTTGCACTCCAGCCGAGTCGCCCACCTGGCGGAAGGGTGAGGCCATGCCTCCCCGCTCACCTGCTGAGTCACCCGCCTGCATTCCGGCAGAGCCGATGCCCGCCTGCATTACGGCAGAGCCAACGCCCACCTGCTGTCCTGCGGAGCCGACGCCTGCCTACCCCCCTGCAGAGCCGACGCCCGCCACCACGGCTGCATCGCCGGCAGCCACGCCCGCTGCCGCCTCGGCCCTAGAGACTCCTGCCCCGGCCCTAGAGACTCCTGCCTCGGCCCTAGAGACTCCTGTGACTATTGCCCCTGAGACTCTTGCCCCCGAGACTCGTACCCCGGACTCTCCTGCCACACAGACTCCAGCCCTGGACCCAAGCCCCAAGGAGGTCCCGGACAACATCCTTGCCTCCTCCTCCTTGCAGGAGTAGCTTGAATGGGACCCCTCGGGGATATCCCTGCTGGGGCCGCCCCGATCACGACCCGGACCACGCCGTAGGCTGCCTCACCTGTCAGTGTCTCGTAAGGGGCGAGGGCACAGGCGTAGGGTCTGGGTCCCCTCCTCGCGGCTCCTCGCGCCCCTGCGGTCGCTCTTCCTCCGGCCCCTCCCTCCGTTCCTTCGTCTGTGCCCCCTTTGGTTCTCTCGTCGCCTCCCCTGGTTCCCCCTTCTACAGCCTCCGTTCCTCGGTTGTTTGTCCCTCGTCCTGTCTCCATATCCCCTTTGTGGTCCTCTCCTGCTCCCTTTGTCCCTACGCCCGCGGCTCCTCCACCCGTCGCCTGCCTTGGGTCCCTTAGGCTCTGCCTTGTCCTTCGCCCTTTCCCGTGTGGCCCCCTGTCTCTGCTCCCCGCCCTGTTCCTCCTGTCTCTGCTCCTTGCCCCCCTGTGCCTCCTCCGTTCACCCCTGGTCCTTTTGTTCTGCCTCTCGTTGTTCCCCCTCTGTCTCCCTTCTTTGTCTGCCTGTCTGCGTTCCCCATCCTTTGTCAGGTTTTGTCTTGGTTGATGCCCCTATGTCAGTTCTGTCTCTCTGTTCTGTTCCCTGTGCCCTGTTAACTTGTCTCTTGTTTTGTTTTCCAGGTCCGGTCTGCCCTCGTCTGGTCCGTCCCGTCCCTTGGGGGGGGGTTCTGTCATGATCCATCCATCCGAGCCTCATGTGTGCCACGCCCCTGTGTTCTACCCCGATGGAAATCACCTGTTGTCAATTTGTCTGATCGTGTTCATCTGTTTTGAATTACTTCATGCCCGTCTCATGTATTTAGTCCGCGTCTTAGTCAGTCTTGTCAGATCCGTCAATGTGGTGTTTTGTGGCATTTACCCTGATGTCCCTTCGTTTACCTGTTCCTATTTCAAGATTAAACCCCGTTTTCCCCAATGACCTGCTTGTCCTTGCCTCTATTCGCCTCACGCCGCCGACACCCTGCACAGCTTCGCAACGAACCGTGACAGTAAGCTGTCCGCAAAGGGCAGCCATCTGTTTGGGCACCCAGGGAGCTGGGGGTTAAGGGCCTTGCTCAAGGACCCGCAGACACGCGTAGGCTGGATTTGAACTGGTGACCTTGTGATTTTGGACTATAAGCCCCCACTGACCACAATCCCACAATCAAGCAGAGAACATTCAGCAATAACAGTTTTTGGCAGCAAGATGATATCATGCTGGGACACATTTTTAACCATGATTTTTTTTGTGCATTGCAAGACCTGTATTTCATCTATGCTATCTGATCAAGCCACTTGAGATGGGGCTTTCCTCCACACTGCTGGAAGAAGCCCGCCACGCTCCAGTACCATTACACACTGAAAGTTTCCCACGAAGTGTCACCTGCAAAACTTTAACTTTCTTAACCTGCTCTTGTGGCCTCAATTACCAACTATATACAGAGTAGATCATGGTCCAGTTGGTATGAATGGGCAGAGTGCTGAAGAAGCACAGTTTCCCTTTCTGATCCTGGATCAGCTGATGCAAAGTATTTGTGCCTACAATAAAAGGTACCTTCTCATTGTAAGTGCAGTAAGTTATCGACAGAGATTAGCTCTCAATGGGATAAGTGCTTCAATAGGAGTTTAGGACAGGGGGTTGGAGCATCACCACCTGGATACCTAGGCTAATTTTGTTGGAGTTTTGAACTGTTGAACTTGCAAACCGACTCTCAGAACAGAATTGGTTCTTATTTTTTGGGACTCACTATGTGATGTGTATGCATATACTGTATATATAAATATAAATGTGTGTGTATGTGTGTGTGTCTTGTGTGCATGAGTGTGTGTGTATATATACAGACAGAGATATTATGCCACTCAGGACAGCAGCTTCCAGAACATAAAAAACACCCAAACACCATGTAGGTTACAACTACCCATATTGCTCTTTCCCGGATTCACCACTGTTGGGTTTCTCCTATTTTGCGGAAACCCTCTCACTGATTCCAGCCTATCCCCACAACCTATCGCCACACAGAACAGAACTGAGGGACACTAGTGTTCTTTTCTTGCTGCGAGGGAAGCCCGGTCAGGTTACAGGGCCAGATCCCTGGGTTTGACTCAGCCGACTTCGAGGGGGTCCTTCCCCTGCAGCGCCTTTATTTGCACACAGACTGTTACTAGGCGAGATAAGGAACCTGGTTGGACTAATTGGACCTTAAAGGTTGGACCTTAAATACTAAAAAAATATTTAGGTGTAATGTTGGGGGGCCAGGAACCAATGAATTGGTTTTCCATTATTTCTTATGGGAAAAATTCGATTAGAACTCAAACTCTTTAGGATTCGATCCAGAGTCTGGAACGGATTAAGTTCGAGAACCGAGGTACCACTGTAGTCCCAACATTTTGTCCTAAGGATCCAAATGACCCTAAAGTGAATTGTCTTTCCAGGGAAGCCCACGTCAAGTCCTACATTTGAATTTCTACCTTTTTACATCTTCCTTGTATGAAAGAACCAAAATTATGTCTTCAGATAGGGAAGTCAATGTTAGAGACTCTCTCCTTCCTGCTTGCACTAAACACTCTCTATGGGAAGTCTATGTACAGTATTCAAGACATTGACTCATCCTTATAGTCGATATAGTTGAAAGATTTATAACTAGTAATTTAGCTGTTTCAGTGAGGGTAAGGGGATCCCACAGGAGATGTATTTATCAGGTTTTGCTGGACTCCAGGCTGGTTTCTGATACTCGTGACCATGTAACCTGTAATATGACGCAGTTCTCTGGAAATAGAGGGAGCACCCTTCACCCTGGGAGAGGAAGCTAGAAGATTCCATAATACTGAATCATTTTCCCTAACTTGATCTTTAATCTCACTGGCAGCTTAAATAAAAGTGTCTGTTGCCCTGCAGGGCTGGGCCTGATTCTCCATCCTTATTCCCTCACAGCAGTATTTTGTTAGATTTCTTATCCTTCCAAAAGAGTAAGTCGTTATTTTAAGAATTAAGGATGCATCATTTTCCAAAACCTCCCTTTTGCTTTCAGTACAGAAAACTATACAAAATGAAACTGAGCTCACGCAGACTGGGGCCACAAGAAGCTGGACTATGGATTGGATTGACTTTGGACTGGCCTGGGCAGTGGGCAGGATACAGTGCAAGGGCCCCTAAGAGTGCCATGCTGCAAACACTGAGATTACAAGGCTGCTTTGAGTATTAAAGACACATCTAACAATGACAATAGAGGTGGAAAGCAGGCTGTTATAATAAAGAATCTGGTCACCGCTGATACACACAAATATTAAATCAAATAACAAAATCAACTACATTTGCAAAGCCATATAAATCCAAAGTGAAAAAAGTGGGTAATTATCCCTTTTACAGTCTTAATGATCCTGCCAAATACTGATGGTGTCATAGCAAAATCCATAAGCCAAGCCGAAATGGTTATTTACCTGGTCTGGTGGGAAGCCAGACTGAGTCAGCAGGCTATTCAAGCAACATCATTAAATCTAGCAAAAGATTAATCAAATCTAAAGCATAATTTGCGAGTTAAAATTCCGGGATTAGTGCAAACCTCTAAAGCGGATTTTTCTGTCATAATGACCAATTCAATTTTACTGTCTTTGTAATGACCCCCTTCCATTTTAGCTGGTGCACAAACAGCTGTTGACAAAAGAAGAACAGTTATATTCAGGAATGACAAACATTCACCTATGCAACCTATATTAATATTAATCGTGGACTCTTTGTCATGATCCGCCCGTCCGAGCCTCGTGTGTGCCACGCCCCCCTCATTGCCTCGTGTCAATTCCTGATTGTGATCACCTGTTGTCTATCAGTTCCTGCTTGTCTTTTGTATTTAGTCTGCGTCTAAGTCAGTCTCCCCAGGTCGGTCATTAACGTTACTTGGAAGTGCCGTCCTGTCCCACGTCTGTCCGTAATAAACCCTGTTTCCTGCCCTCATCCCTGACTCCCGTGCCTGCTTGCCTGCCCGACAATCCCGCATCGTAACACCCTTGTTATGAATAATTGATAAAATATGGTAAAATGTGTTTTTTTTTAACCCAAAGATCATGTATCAAACAGACTTGCCCAGTGTTTTAGTGCTTCAGATTATAGATTGGGATTCACATTTAAAATCCCTCTGTAAGGGACCAGCAAGCAGACTCAGGGGCATAAAATTTGTTACTAACCAAAACTTTACTGAAAATCCAAAAATCATCAAAATACAAAAGAATATCCAACACAGGAAAATCCTGGGCCCAATAAAATGAGGTCAACCACACAGAATGAAACCAAAATTAAAGCATAACATAACCCAATTTACACTAAACATAACTGACCTAACAAATAACACACTGGGGGAACATATATACTGGGTGATGAGTCCGGCAACACACATAAGGGGGAAACACTACCATAACATTTACACCTACGTACCAATCACTCCATAAACCCCATAACATATTTAGCCCAGCAAATTATACAAACAATTTTATAAAGAAAGACTAAATCAAAAAATGTTAACAAAAATATAACAAACAGCTATGCCAAACCCAACTCCCCATCCCCCTACAGTGGGCACCTATTGCTACTGCCGATGGGAATTTAAAGGGAACCATTTCGGCTGGTTTGCCCGTTGGACCAAAAAACATGTATTTTCACCACTTCCAGTTGTTTCACTCCAGGTAACTGCAACCTTGTGTGGCCATCTCAGGCCATCACACCCTCATTTGCGTCACCACTAAGAATATTTACAATAGTTAGAAGATTTTACATTTTGTTCAGTCAAATTTTTAAATACTGTTCATTTATGATCCCCATGCTAATATCACAGGATAGACAACTAATCATATTAGCTAGTTTGTGAATTTAGCCCCTTCCCAGTTAGTACATGTATTCCCGACTGGACCACAAAATCTGAGTAAGTTCCAGAATTGGGTAAGTACTGTCATATGAGACTGCTTCATTGCCTCATGGTGCGTCAGTTCTGGGAAATATAGCAGCACAGCATGTTAGGATTTGCTATCGAATCATAAACAACAGAAGTAATGCTTCTACTCCACAAGGCCCTTTGATGTCATTTGAGAACAGCCTGTGGGTATATTACTTAAGAATTGTATAACTGGAGTAGGTGCTATGCAAGAAGATTAAATAAAATAGCACCCGAACGTGGAAAAGGTGGATACTGCTACAGAAAGGTGACTAGTGTGTGGACACAAAACAACTACTTTTCTTGCACGTGAACAAGAAAAAGTGAAAAAGAGTGTTTAAGAGTCTGCATCCCTTCCTTAATGCTTAAACAATAACCTGAATTGCTGTGTTCAGGATAGCAGTTTCCCGTGTATCAGACTAAAATATCAGCTGCTCTTGTAATAAGTATGTTCTACTGTACATTATAGAATATTTTGCAAGCGGAACTGCAAAAATATAATGACAAAGAATAACTATATTCTCCTTACATTAAAAAAAACTAAAATGTATCTAGGCTCATATATTTCAATTCACCCTGTCATTGTTTCAGTGAGTCAAGTTGATACATTTTTGTCATTCAGTTTTATTCAACATTCAGATAATTTTATTTCTCCCAGAAGGGCAATTCAGTTGCACAACCAACCCCATAAAGAAAACACAGTCAGACATTAATATGCCACAGACAACTGATCAGCGTATGGGCACAAGGACACAAGCAATGGACTCACTGGGACTCCCTTTCGTCTGGGTGAGAGGAAAAAAAAAAGAACAGTCTGATAGCAGAAGGTATGAAGGAATTGGAATAACAATTTTATACCTTTGTTTCCTAACAGTCCTCAGACGGTCCACGTTTTTGCTCCCTCCCAGCTCCCTATCATACAGTCCAGAAACGTGGACAGCCTGTGGGTTCGCAAAGGACTGGACTGGGAAACACTGCTTTATACTTTCAGGTTCACCAGGTTAAAGGTCTCAAACCAGTCGTGTGGATGCGCTGAGGCTTGTGTCAGGCCATTGTAGCTCCTCTCAGAGATTAACTGCATTCCTGGACAATCTGAATGCCAGACCATGGAGTCACCAGGGGGACTCGGGGGTCACATCGATCGGAGTGAGCTGGCAAAGGCCAGGCACCTCTCAGTCTGCCTTTCTGGGAGTGAGAGGCAGTCCTGGAGTGGAACAGGGTGCAGCAGCTCCTTAATGGAGCTGATATATTCCTTCATAGACTAGGTAGTTTGCACCTGGTAAATCTCCTGTACTGTATGTCTCCGATTGTGGGTAATGGGTTCACTGCCAGGAACATCTTGGGAGGGAGAAGTACACTTCAGCTTTGCAATGTTTAACTGAATGCGTGTGTGTGCGTGTGTGTGTGTGTGTGTGTGGGAATACCTAACATTATGCAGACAAATGTGATGAATACGCGTTTTTTCCACTTACAGGGACCAGTTTCCTGTATTTATTTACATTTAAATAAATACATTTATTTATTTATTTTGCAACCCATAGTGACAACATCCATTTACTGTTTGGATTGTGGGGCACAAGATATGTAGCTGTCTGCTTTTGCACTGCTGTAGATAATCAGTTCTAGTGCAACAAGCTCTTGGTAGAAGAAGTTGAGCCTTGTATGTTGGGGGGGTTGCTAGAGAGTTAAATTATTTTAAAGCTGCAATTAACAGCTCTAAACACAGCAAACTGGACTTTCAAGCACACGTCTGGAATCTAATCTCATAAACAGGGCTCATCATACTGTGTGCTCTTGACCTCACTGCGTTTAATCATTTCCCGTTGCACAGCTGCTGTTTCTCTTGTTTTCCTCCCTTCTTATAGTTTATATTTACTTTCAGAGGAACAGACATGGAAATCAGGCTGGGGGTAAGAGGGGTCACTATCTTCTGCATCCATGGAAATTTATTCTTAACATTGGTAAATATGAATCAATATTATTACATTTCGTAGCATTTTATTATTGTTTGCCGGCTGAGAATTCCAGTGTAACTCTATGTCATTCATTTATTTTTCATAGTCTATTACAAGAGTTTATATTTAAAAATATACTGTTATATTTACAACGAGTCAACTTAAAATGTTAAAGTGATGTCAACAAGGCATGAGAAGCAGAGACTGAATTTCTCCAGAAAAGCTAAGACGGAGGCATCTGGGAGATATGAACAAATAACGTGTACGTCACCCCCCCTGGTAATGACATCAAAGACACGAGTGAACAGTGTTGGTCAAGAGAATACTGTCAATAACACAGGTCTACAAAAAATTATTTTTTTCAGGTGCCAAGGTTTTTTGAAAGGATTCAGGGTGTTGAGGGTGTTGAATTCCCATTACTTTTGCTGAATTGGTTCTATTTTTTGAGATAATAGACATCCATTAAAATAATGCGACTTGTGTGTGATAACAAATGCAATAGTTTTGGTCTGTCTTTTGACTCTTTAACAATGTCTTAGATAATGAAATACCCCATAAATTATTTTTATTTAAATTTGTAGGCCTGCAATGCTATAAAAGCGACTTTTTGAAGCCAGAATTCAACTGTGAATTTGCAGGGAATAGATCTCGGCTACAGTATAAGTTTGTCAACCCAGTCTTGGTTTATACCCAAAAAGTTCTGCCTAAATACGGATATAAATACATATAAACATTATGACTTGATGGTCCTCAGATTTGTAAACTCATGAATGATTCCAATTTTACCAAATGCATGAATGTCACTGAGGCTTCAGCCTGGAATGGTTTTGTCTCCATTGTGAAGAACTACTTGGGTAATCACAGAGCAGACAATGAAGAATTGGTGCAAGACATGCTTGCTGACTTCAGAAATTTGGGAGTTAATATGAGCTTAAAGATGCATCTCCACAGCCATTGAAACAGATTTCCAGATAACCTTGGAGACTTCAGCGAGGAGCAAGGCGAGAGGTTCCACCAGGATATGAAGGTGATGGAGGAGAGATATCAAGGCAGATGGGACATACACATGATGGCAGACTGCTGTTGGAGTTTCCAATGTGATTATCCTGATGACACACATAAAAGGAAATCGCATAAACAGTGTTTTTTGAAGCATTGACTTTAATAACAATTAATAACTAATTAATATTGAATTTATCAAATCATACCTAACTTTTTCCTGTTACTTTCAGATATTTTTAATTTCTTTTTTGTATGATGTTAGACTGTTTGCTTTTTAGTTGTAACTAAAATAAAAATATTCTTGCAATTCTAAATGCTTTTCAAACGTGTTGCATTAATTAATTAATTAATTATTAAATATCTCAGAAACTAGAGCCAATCTGGCAAAACCGAATCATATTCTTAATCACCACCATAAACTTAATATAAAACCGTTCAGACATCGTTGGCACCAAAATCACTGTATACCAGTGTATTGTTACTGTTCAAGTAACGTTTTTGTGTCAGGAACTGATTTGAGAGGTTGCGTTAGCCCCTAATTAGATTTAGCCTTCATTAATCTCAAATTCAGCTCGGGCTATGGACTGTGGCAGCATGCAATCCTGATAATATTCCAGTATGCTTGCACAGCAAAGATAATTTATTTTCCTTAGTAGCTAGTACTGTAACTATTTACAGGGCTGTCTAAGTGTTAAAATGTTTCTGTGGTGACTTAATACCTTTAAAATGTGAGAATCATTTATTTGCAACTTATCTATAATAGTAATGTAAAATAATTTATAAACGAAAAAATTTAATAATTTTTATTCTAGGAAATTAGAAGTGGGATATATTGCAGTTCCCACAACTGAGACCAGGATAATCAGTTAGGATGGATGGATGGATGGATGGATGGATGGATGGATGCATTGCAATCTGTTAACGGATAAGAATAATGCACTGACAATTAAGAAAAGGTCAAACTCTATCATACGCAAGTATATGGTAATTAACTGCAGCAAGCTGGTGTTCTGTTTATAGAATAGAGGGTTATGGAAAAGCCCACTAACAGACATAGATTAAGGGCAGACTGTTTCATCCAAGGCTCCACATGTTTAAGATTCACGCCTGTACTTTCTAACACTTACGTCAGCAAAGAGGCCTAAGCACTGAGCAGATGAGGATCAGGTATGTCTTAACATGTAAAAGATTAAGGGGTGGACTTTCTTTTTTCACTGCACTCTATGTGCAAATGTGATCAATAAAATATTAATTTCTGCACACGACTGTACACTGTATAATGTGTAATCATTTTCTTACATTACTTGTCTTACTTAATAATAATACCCAGTGGTATTCCCACTTATACCTCAGATGTAATTATTCCATCCATCCATCTGCAGACTGTTTATTGGTTGGGGTTAGTGGGGTGACTGGTGCGTAGGCTGGGTAGTGCTGGGCACAAGGTTGGGATACACATTGGACCAGATGTCAGTCCATCAAAGGGGACATCATTTTCAGCATCCTCTATTATTATGTAACTGCATTGGTTTTTGTTCACTTGTTTGTTACTTCATTGTAAACATTTTCCCCCAAAATGTATTTTATTACATAAACTTGCGTAACATAACATATTAATACATAGGGATGTCTTTCACAAAACTTAGAATCACCTTGAATAATCCTGTATCTAGTCACAAAATTATGAGCATGCCGGTGTTATCAATATCATGTATTAGGGAAGCAACTGTTGACCAACAGCAGACTAAAAGTTTGTGCCAAATGTTAAATTTAACTGCAGGTTGGATCAGCCGATATTGAGGATGTAATTATCTAGCCTGTGTGTTTCTTAAGGTCTGTGGTCCAAGTTTTACTTAGATGTCATTTTTCGATATAAACCCAATATAAGTTATTTAATATTGACATATGGCAATCAAAGGGCATGGAATTCACTTAACTTGTGACTCTAAATTGCCCCCAGTGTGTGATGGTGTGTGTAAGTGTCTGCTCTTCAGTGAACTGGAGCCTATCCAGTGTACCCTGCTCGGGGATGGTGTAATTGATTAGCAGTTAAAGAAGATGGATGGAATAAAGCAGTTGAAAGGCAAAGGAAACAAAACGCAGGCCACACACCAGGAGGTCGCAGGCTGAGGGTGAGAAAGCAGCAAATCCATAAACATCTTCACCTTAGCTGAACAGCACTCACCCCCCCCCCCCCCCCACACCAAAAAGACTTCCCACAGAAATCACTAGAAAACACTGCTGATGACGCCAGCAGGGAGTGAGAGAGCCCGTATAGGCTTGCCCAAGGGGTGTGGGCACCATGCTGGCGGCAGCGAAAGTGGCATGTGGTGTTACAACATGCCCACGTGTGGTGGGAACAAAAGACCCCCCCCATGCATCCTCTTTCAGATCCCCTGACTACACCTAGTCAGGAATAGAGATAGGTGAAGAAGTGAAGGAACTGCTCGCTGATCTTCTCTCTCCATAATACAAACTCTCTCTGTAAACCACTGCAGAAGGAATTCTGCATAAGCCCAACTGGAGTAAGCAAACTGCACACTGGATTTCTAGTTACTAATGAGTCCCCCCCCCCCCCCCCCCCCCCCCACCCCCCCCTTCTGACCTGTCACTTGTCTTGTTACTGGAAACGATCCCAGAGCATCAGGCACATTCCATTTCTCATTTCCTGTGTCTGCTTGCCACATTCATACTTCACTGGCACTCACACTTGTGTGATGCAGGAATCACATCAGAAACAACCACAAGTCGACCTTTTCTCTCTGCCTGTTTTTTTTCAATCTGTAGGGTATCTAGCTTTTATTATCAAGCCACGAACAACAAAAGTGAACAACAACTGATTGAAATGATTGTTTGAGGTTTATGGTGAGACACTGTTCGCTTTACGTTGTAACAAATCACTGAAACAACCCTCTAAAGCACGGATATTCAAATCACGGTCCTCGAGGTCCGAGCCCTGCTGATTTTCCAGCCTTCCTTTACCTGTGAGCCCGGTGTGAAGCCTCTTTGGTCAATGAGAGTCATTAAACGAACTACCTGGGAGAAATGAAAACAAGGCCTGGATTTGGAATTGAGGTCCAGATTTGAAGAGATCGGCTGTGAAGTGTCAGTGAGCTAAAGATCTATAGATCTGTATATAGATCTTATAACATGCTAATGGTACATCATTATCACACCAGTAGTTCCTGAGCTGAGACAAAAGCTTTCTTCAGTGAACTGGGTTTTCTATCATTTTGTAAAACAATCTGGCGATAAAGTACATGTTACATATTCAGCTGACATTTTTGTTCAAAGCGATGTATGGTTGACCCTTCTGCATCTCAACAATCCCCATCGCGGTTTCGATATATTGCAGGGCCGGCAAAACAAATTAAATGGGAATTTTTCGGAAATTTTGCAAAAGCCGCAGATAATGCGCAATGGCCAGTAGACGACACACAAAGAGTTTAATAAGTCATAAATACATAAAATATAGTGCTGGTTATTAGGACACCAGGTGTGTTTAAGGCAGCCTCTCTCAAAGTCATCTTGCTGTGATCTTTGTCTCCCAGATCCTTTCACTCGCATGCCTGCTTTGCTCACCGAGGGTCGACTGTACGAGTGAGGCAAATAGCACAACGTAAACATATATGCTGCCAAGGAGTCGACTAAGCATAAGTGCAGCTAGACTACGCTTGCGGTGAACGCCCAGGTCGGAGTGTAAGCAGTATGGAAGCAGGAGTTACGCAACAACTTCTAACAAATCAATCACCTAATAAGGTAAGGCAAGTTTATTTATATAGCACATTATCATATGGAGAGGTCATTTGATGAGCTTTACAGAAATAAAAGAAGCATACCTGAATAGGGGTACAGGTCTATTCAATTAGCAGAAGTGCGACATTCAGGGACCTTAAAGCGCAGTGCTGAGCCCATTACAGAAGAGGCTCAAACACAAAAGGCGAACACAATTTCAGCTTGCAGGTGGAAAAATTAAAGTTAATGTGAAAATTACCCATTTTCACTGCGGTGATAGGGAACTTGTTATTTACAGTGAGCGCAGCCAACCACAAACCAACCAACTCAACAGCACCCCCTACAGTCCTGCTGCTCGAAAGCCGTTTGAATGGATGGGTTCATATCCATTATCAGTAGTAGTATAGCACAATATAGTATAGCAAAATACAGACAAAAGACAGATAAATACATTCCTAGGTTTAAGTAATTTACAGATTCGCTCCCAGTGTTAGGAGTGCACCTAGAAAATCTGGGCCCTCTGACAAAATGTCAGCTTACCCC
>JABFEB020000041.1:7148837-7182821 GCA_019775895.2 Stomatorhinus ivindoensis
CATATATATATGTGTGTGTGTGTGTGTGTGTGTGTGTGTGTGCGTGTGTGTGTGTGTGTGTGTGTTAAATGAATATAAACATGTGAAATACAGTTATACTTAACGCATATATATATTGATTTATATATGTTAACTTAGTTTACCTGAGTTGTAATCTAATGTTCTGCATTTATGGTGCCATTGTTTTTTAGAAATATTTTGTCAAAACACAAACATTTACTACGATCATCCGATCTTTTGATTAATTATAGGAAAAAAAATCTGACTGTAACTTAATTTCGGTTTTGTTCTTCGTTGCTGACATGAAAGTGTTTTTGGAACTCGGAAGTTACACTCGGAAAATCAATTGTTTTATGCAGTGAACTTGACGCTTTTTCATTACTTTCACTTTTTTTGGCCGAGAGTCTCTTGGTCATTTAACTAAGACAATATCATTATTTTTCATTTAAAAAAATACAGTAAAATCATAGGTCACAAAACGGCCCGTTACCATTTAAAAAATATCTTTGCGACACTGAAATTCAATAGAAGTCTCATTTACACAAATGAAACAAACAACTTGATTTTCGTAGGCCTATATTTTGATTTTAATGGGTAGGCCTGATGAATATTTCAGTCCTGTGAATGAGACTGAAACTTCGCACTAAAGATATTAGCGCCTATTTAACGGGAAATAAAGTTGGGGGACGTTCTTTGGTATATATGTGTATTTTGTATTGAAAGGATCGATTGAATCTTCTACAATAACTTTTAACAGTCTTTTCAACAGGATTTGCTCAACATTTCGCCTGGAGCAAGATCAAGGGTCAAATGAAATCTATTTCAAATAATCCACGGAATGTAAGGACCTGAAGCAATGTTGAATAAAGTTTAATGTAATTACCGAGATCGAGTAGTCGTACGAAGAACTTTCACTTCTTAATTTAAAGCTGATTCAAAAATAACAGATATTTTATTTCAATAAACCTTAACCAAAGACAGTTTCACACATTTTCAATCTTCAAAAGCCCATTGCTCGAATGATTTTTAGTTTCATTCAATATTCACAAAAAAAGTAGTCTTTCTTCTGAGATCTGGGACAAAACAAAAAAAAAGCGACAGAGGAAAGAAAGAAAAAAAACTTTGCTTCTCACATAGAGAAGACGGTTCCCCTAAAGAGGAAAACAGGATCCACTTTGAAGTCTAGCCCCTGCTGACTAAAGGTCAAAATAATAAATGTAGACCCAATTGAAGCGTTCAGTGCTGACAAAAGAGGCAAAACGTTACATTTTGGCAGAGGGGGTCTCTCATGGCGTGATAAACTCATTTAAAAAAAGCATAACCAAAGGAGTGCCGCCAGGGGTCCATGATTAAAAAAAAGAACATTCAACTGATCAGACAGTCAAAACTCCCCCGTTTTTCTTTTCTTCCATCCATAACAGTCTCCTTCCAGTCCGTTTATTTTAATAGAACTGCTGAGTCTTCAATTAGAGAAGGCAACACAGAAATTGCCTCCAAATTACAAACTCATCAAAGAGTGCATAAATTACCTTTCATTAGTAGCAGCTGTTCATTCAGAATAGTCTTACAGAACAGTCTTACTACTCTTACAGAAGCATACTATGCCTGTATAATTTTTTTTTTACATTTTTTTGCTTTGACGCTCTAAACAGGTAAATGCAGCTTTTGACTGAGTTTAGATGCAAACGACCGCTTCTTTAACTTTCTCTGTCCCGTTTTCACATGAAAGTGACACGGAGGGAGAAACGCTTTTGATCTGACGAATATATTCCTGAAGTAAATTCAATGTAAGATCCAGTAATAGTGATGTCTCTGCTCCTATTTTTCACCCTTGTGATGAACAGCGTCATCGCGATATTATTTGGTAACATTTGAGAACGAAGATAGTACTTACGTCGAAACCTTGCAGTTAGATGTCTAAAGACCTATTTATATAGCCTATAGTTCTATGAAACGTCGCCTTAAACGCGTGTGCATGTTAAACTTTCATTGCGCGTTAAGCGAGGCAATACTTTTGAAATAAATGAGAAATAAACGTTTAAACCAAATTTTAAAATCAATTATCTATATAGAAATCGTCACTTGATAGTTAAGCGGTACATGCCTTCTGATATATCCGTTTATTATTCATTTAACTTAAATATTTTAAGGTTACTCCCGATTCACACAAAATCCTTTCAGAACGAAAAACCTAAGGACCAAGACAAAAAATATATAAGTGAAAAATGCCAAGAAACGTCCACAAACATACGTTTCATAACGTAAAGTTCGAGGCTAAGTGGAAACAATGATGCTTTACAAATTGTCCTCACTAGAGGGCTTTAAAGCATTTATGATTCCAGACAGACTCTTCAGCTGTTTAGTAGATTATTGAATACGGCTGTAATGCACTATATCCGCGATACAGGACCCGAGTTGGTTTAAAGCTTTGGTAAGCCTGTGGCAAATATTTTTGTGACCCCTCTTCCCACCCCCCTCCTTCCAACACTTTCTCAAAAGCCTAACAACATGATCACCTTAGTCTCCAGTCCCATTTAATCAGTTTGCTGTCTTTTTCACAGACAAGATCAGTGTTGATATTGCGGGTGTTGAAAGTTCATAATAATAGTATGAATAATCACTAATAAAATGGCATAATATTCATCTTCTTTGAAGAACCACATGTTTCTGTTTTCTGTTAGCTGAGTGGATGTGTGTATATATGTACTAATGTAAGTAGTATGATCACATGTATGCACATACTACTGCAATGCTGTTTAACGTCATGCTTATATTAACTGGTTTGTTCATTATCAGGTTCTGTTGTATTATTCTTTTTAACTATAGAATTCATAGACACATAGTAGAGTTATTACTACTGAACATTAGACACATGCTTGAGTTTTAGCATGGTGCAGCTCTACATAACACACATATCTTTGTTGTAACACATATAATCTTTTATAATAAGACACAATGTATCAGTCACAAAAACAATGCTAAATATAAAGTTTGGTGATGTTCTATTGCATAGAGCACTACAAAATATTTACCTGATAATTGGATATTAATAGTTCTAATATCTAATGTGATTGTGTTCATTACGAGACTTATGCTTTTTTACAATTCTTTTTGATATGCATTTTTGTAACGGCAATGTCATGCAGTTATGTACATTACCCTTGTTTTTTAATTTAATTTGAATGAATTACTCTGGTTCTCATTCAGAAGTGTGTATATATTAGGTGTTTCATTTCTTCCACATCCATTTGTAAGAGATGACAGCTTTGTGATGTTAAACAGAAGTCCTGCATAATGCTCTATACTTGGTTGGTTTGATTGACGGTGCTTTTTCTTCACGTTTAGGGACGAGGACCTGTGACTTTGTGACTTTGGAGTATTTCCAGTAGCATCTCCATTCATCGGTAATAAAACTATGATTTACAAGCAGATGCCAGTGTGGTCTGGCAGATATAGCTCTGGGTACAAATGCAAGCACTAATGAAAAGTTATTGGCATATTAGATTATTAGTATCATCGCTAAAAGAAATATTGTTCATAATATTGTTCATCAAGTGTTTATATACATACATCTATTTCTTTTTCTCACATCAGTTTTCAATTTTTTTGGGTTGAATTTAGTATTTTGAAATAGTGGTTCTATTTTTTTTTCTCTGCTGCTATTAAGTTAAATTTGTTTCACTCAGTCAGTTTGTTAAAAAGTTCTGTCTATAAGTAGAACGTTCCTTCTATAGTACTGATTTTTTTTGTCCGTAGGATTCTTAAGTATTCAGAGCTTTGACAGAAGTAAAAATTTGATAACATTATTAGCATTGCATGTATGTTGCAGATTGTCTTTAGAAGCCCAGAACATTCATATTCCTTAATTTACTTATTTTTCTATACTTTGAAATATAAAGTATTTTATTCTATTTTCGCATGTGTGTGACTTATTTCAGACTCACGTACAATTACTGCCATTACTATTAGCATACTGCAATGTTAGTTGATATATTTGTAGTATTGGTGATATGAGGCCACAGGAAACCCTGATTCTACTTGTATTGTCTGCTTGTCCTTTCACAAATCTTTATACATAAATTAATTGGTTTGGAGTCCATAATAGCAATGGAATTTCATGGATTTCTTAATGAAGTGAACTGAAACACTATCAGCAATTTAGAGTCCTGTATGTTTAAAAAATGCAGTATGCAGTAGGTACACAGTCAACCACCATTTTCTGCACATGAATTATACAAAAGTGCAATATATTTTTTCTTCACCATCTTGAAAGGTTTGAAAGGCTTGTCATATTAATGCTGTTCTGTTAGTCATGCAGCCGCAAAGCTTCCTAACAATTTACTAAACCAGTTATGAAATACCACCTCTGTTACTTACACAGTGTCAAGCCAATGTATACATGTTTTTGGATTCAATGTAAGCTACATTAAGTGACTATATAAGAATATAATATGAATATGGCTTAACCAAGCAGCTAAATCTGTATGCATTCCTTAAAATACAGAGGAAATGTTAACATGTAAACCACCAGGTGAAAACACTTTCTGTCTTTTATGGTAGCTCTGACATCTTTTTTGATTTCTAGTAAGGTTTTTCAGATATGATTGCAAACACGTGTATGTCTTAATGCGAGTTGATGTGTCATCTTAATTGGAAAGCCATAAATGTTGTCTTTATGGTGTTCTGTTTACCATTCTGTATTAAACATCCTTTTAACCTTTCACTGCCCTGTCCAGTACCACTGCTTAATTAGCCTTTACTGTCAGTGAACGCAGCTTTGCTTTTCATACCAGCGCAATCTTTTGGTGAGCTGTATATGTGTGTGTGGGGGGGGGGGTCAGACATATATTAATATTTCATTGTGAAGACTAAATCTTACTTATGGTTAAAGTTAGGGGTGGGCAGGGGTTAAGGTTGTCGGTAACGCATTAAGGGTACCTTTATAATGCATTCATAGAACATTCATAAGCAGCATGCAAGTACACCGTAACATCCTAACATCCCTTAACAGCTTTAATATATATTAATAACAAGCATTACATGATTATACAATTATAATGTTTGTTATTATTATATAATGTTTGTTATTAATGTATTGCAGCTGTTAAGGGGTGTTAGGATGTGAAGGTATACATGCATACTGTTTATGAATGTTTTATGAATACTCCATGAATAGATTATGAAGGTGTACTGAACATTTTATGAATGCAATATGAAAGCATTATGAAGGTGCAGTTAATGTTAAGCGTTACCAGGTTGTCATTGTTGGGATTAGAGTTTTCCCATAGAAATGAATAGTAAAGATATGAATACAAACTTACCCAAAACCAGGACTGTGGAAACCTTAGTGAAAAAGATCTGGGAGCTCTTCATAAATATTACTCTAAATATACTTTTAATGACTAAAGTACCTGTAATATTATTAACTTTGCAGTTGAATTTTTACCATCCTGCATTTTAAAATCAGTATATAGTGGAATATTGATATTTTTGTAGAAGCTTAATTTTTGACCCAGTGGGATCAGATAGAGCTTTTATTGCAAGAGTCATATTTTAGCATTTAAAATAATCCATGTTTCCACCCATAACTGCTTATCTACTACTATTTATCTAGTACAAGGACAAGGATTATCTAATGCTGATATTATTCAGTAATGTTATTTCTTAATATATGTTATGCAATGATGAAAGGGACCCTGCCCAGGATAAGTGGTTATAGGATGGATGGATGGATAGTTATATATTTCCCTTGAATTTTTAGTCATGACCTGTGACTACTAAGTGTTTAAATTCATTTAAATTTTAATATTTAAAAATATTTATTACTATACTGGGCTGCAAAAAGACTGCCATTTTTTAAAGAAGTGGAACAAGTGAAACATATAGGATTTTGATGGTCTTCACTGGGGCATGACCTCTTCATCACACTGAACAACAAAAGCATATATTTGGAAAATGTTCTATACAGGTTCACATAGTACGGAAAAAATATTTATGGTGTATGGGAATAAACGTAGAGCACGTTCACCTTCCCCATTTTGGCCATAAAAATGTGCACAATACGATAAGAATTTAATGTAGGGGAGATCGTGCGATTTCATTAATATAATCAGTAATGGTCCTTGGCTCTGGTTTCTTATGGCAATTTAGAGGAGACAGGCATTCTGTAAGATAACTTCCCGGGGAGGAGAGCGAGCGTGCAAGCGCATGCTGAGGATAACATCACCAAGGTAACCAGTCTCGACCAGTCTGCTTCTGTGCTGCCCGCACTAGTACCTGGGGTGAATCTCTGCCACATTTCTTACCAGCAGGCGACAAAGTAAGTTATCGTTCAGTCTGTGTATATATGCAACATTGTCTAAATTCAGTGGGCGTAGAGGTTTTACGTGTGCAATTAATTTAACGCCAAGCTAGATCAAACGTCATATACATCAATGTGAATGAGGTGGAGAGAAAATCATGGGGCGGTCAGGTATATTTTCCATGTATCTGCTGCCTTAGTTGTCGCCCATATATATTGTTAAAATGGGCTTAAACGCTTCGAAAGACATACGAGGGACTACATTTATGTTGAAATAATACCGTTAGATAATTGGGAGAGTCATATAACCTATGTGTAGGCTATTATTGGGGGAATTCTTTATGCGGCAGGAAATCTGGCTTGGTGTTGGTCTAAAATGGAATTTTACTGACATCGCAGCTTTTCTGTAGTAAAAGCTATCGGAATAATCATTGCTTTAAAGAAATCGGTGAAGTAGTGGCACCCGCCCATGCGGATCTTCAGTGTAAGACAAAGACCATGCTGCCGGTCTTTGTGCACAGAATGGAGCGTTCAGATCCCGAGGAGATGTTAGGCGACCTTTCACAGCGCGCACTCGTCCCACGTTTAGCTTTTCCTACTAGCTCATTTACTTTATTTCCTCTGATGTTCACTTTGTTGATGTAATACTGCAGGAAATAAATGCACCTTTCTTGGTGACTGTTACGTGATATTTGGTATATAAATACGAATGATTAAGTTATTCTGACTTAAACGAATATTAGAAATTGAATTCTAGGCGATATCCTTATAATAGATTGGAAATTTGATAATGCAGTATTGATCATATAATTCCCGCTATTATCGAAACTTATTATAGGCAGGATTATCATCCATAGCATGCAAGTGGAATTTAAATATACGTTAGCAATGGTACATTAAAGCATTATGTGTCAAATTTATACTGTACATTGAAATAAATTTTAAATTTATAAGAATTTTAAAAATCAGGGTCTGCCGTGTGAAGTACATTTTACTGATGCCTGATATGGCATCAGCATATCACTAAAATTACTAAGGAAATAATATAACTAATGGAAAACAGAAGAAGGCCACACTTCCGTATCAGACACTAGGGAGATCTGATTGAAAGCCGTAATTGAAAGATGCAGTCTTGGTCCTCATAGTGCATGGAGAACGCCCAGGATATGACCAGCAATCTGTCTCCGCAAAGTCGGCTGTCCAAGAGTTGTAGATGACTGCACCCGGTTTGTTTCGACGTTGCCAATTTGAAGTGACTAATTGTACCCACACCTCGCTCCCAAAGCACACAAATGGGGGATGGTGATTGGATGCAGAGTGTTTTCAGATTATTCTGCCAAAAGGATCAGCTAATTACTTAAGCTGCCGCAATCACAGGATATTATTGAACTAATGAGTCTAAAACGATTGAATTCCAACCCAAATTTTAAGCATGACAACCTGAACACCTTATATGTCCATCCAACAGAAACTCACTGAAGTCTCATGCTGGTAAATTAAATGCAGCCTCGTTGTTCGCTGGTGGGTCTATGGAAAAAAAGACATCTGCTTGCAAGAACACATTAATGTTTTTGCAGTACTAGGAAAGAATTTTGGATTCTATTTAAGGTCATATTGTAACTTGAACGTTGTTCATCCAAGCCCTGTTGATAGACCTTTGAACAAGTGATTTCCATCGAATTTCTCCAGAAGATTTCCAGCTTTTTAAAAAGAGGTTAATAACTGTAAGTCAATTTAGATTAAAAAAAAATACATTAAGGCACTCTTTTTAATATCATGGGATATAAGCAAAGTGAAACAGACAACTGTAGACCTCAGAAAGATTTGACAATAATTCCGTCTGTCTCTTTGTGGCAATATTACCTAAATTAGAACCAGATCTAATTTATGTAGAGCATTTTGAGTGTCATGTTGAAAGACGGTGGTAAAATAAAATGGCTTTTTATTTATGCTGCTGTCAAGCAGGTAAACCAAGAAAAGAGGTTGTTTTTTGTCTTTCCTTAAGTGAGAATGATGACAGATATGTTGGTTATGCTGCATGACAAACTGAGAGAAAGTTCGCTTTGGAAAAAAAAATCTATCTTCCAAATGCTTATCCTGTTCAGGATTGCTAATAATAATCCTAAACAGATTTTACTGATGGAGAAAATGTAAAGATGCCTTGTTTTTTTGGTGAATTTCTTTGGTTCAACTACTATTTAGCTTATAATGACAAGAATCTTTTCAAAGTCATGGTGAAAATAATTCACCATGTTTTTTGACTATGATGACACTGGTGAGTTGTTCTATCGTAAACATTTTTAGGCAAAGGTCAAGGATTTTATTGAGTGTTATGCTATGTTATTATAGAGAGTACCCTTAAAATTGACCAAATTATGATTATCAAGCAATCAGAAGTGGCTGTGTAACATTTTAGTTTCATCCAGTGAAGAACTGACTCTAAAAAATGCTTTGCTTGCAGTCAGTAATGAGGTACACATCTAAATTATCCACATCCCTGCAGTCTGTACTTTGTAGATCCACCTTCTGCTTTGGTTAAAAAAGGAAATGGCTTCCTGCAGAGCTTTAACAGTTTGCGCATATTCCTTGCGAATTATTGAGTGTTCCATTGGGATTTTATGCAGCTCCAGCATATATCTTGTTTTTCCATTGGTTCCTTAAGTACCAGCCATAAGTGTTCAATTGGATTGGGGTCTGGAGATCTCAACAGCCAGGGTTTTGTGTTCACTTAACCATTTATTTGTAGTTATTCAAGTTTCGCCACAGTATCTCAGCTAATTTTGAATACATTTTTGCTTAAATCCGAATGAGCGATCATTATCAGAACATACAGTGCAAATGTAAAACAAACTAACATCTTACATTTCACAGTGGACACGATTTTTAAAAGTTTCTTTACAACGTTGGTTTCACCTGACTGCAGGACACTATCCCAAATGTCGTGGAAGTATAGTTTCATGAAGTCATGGTACAAGTTTTAACACTGGACCTTTAGAACGTGCTCCTGCCTCAATTTTCACATGGGCAATGGATTAATAACTTTAAGTACCCATTTTTGCATTCTAATGAATCTACTTTGTCATAGAAGCTCAGACTTTCACCATAGGTGCTGTGAATGGCAGTTTTTTTGTTTGTTTGTTGTTGTTTGTTATTTTAATGTTTTCATGCATCCAATGCAAGGCAAAGGCCTTTCATTTATAGGCCTTCATTGACCCTTGTTACGATGGAAGATGTTAGCAGTTGACTTACTAGCTACTGTGCAAACAGCACATTGGTCTGCGGTATAGGATATTTCACTGCACTTTGCTCAGCTATTTGCCTTAGTTCATATAAATTTTATATTATCAGGAAAAAAATGCATTTATTTCACTTTTATCATGTTTCATAATTATATCTGAATCAGAATTATATGTGTCAGCCATTTGAATGGAGATAACCTTACTGAAATGTAGATATATACTGTTCTGGTAAGATACAGACCTGTGGGGTTTGGCAAACTGGTCGACTGGAGGTCTGTTAATCAACTATTACAATTACTTAGTCTGTCCATCTATTTTCTATAATCACTGATCCAGTACAGCTTCGCAAGGAGCCTGAAGCCAGCTTCTAATTGAACTATTACGTTAACTATACTTTGTTATTTCTTTACTGTACTATTCACTATAATCTTATTTAGAAACAAATATATAACTCTGTAGCATGGCCAAAAAAGTGTGTTACCGAGAGCCGGCAATATTGCAGTGGTGGCATAATTGTGTCATGGGAGTGTGTCTGATTCTCAGTGTGTGAAAGCAAGCATTCCCGTTTCCCTTTTATCAAAAGAAGTAAAACTCATAGGTAACACTGATAAATAAGTGTTTTATTAGAACATTAACTAAATGCAATTAAATGCAATAAATGTTTCTCTTGCATTATAACATTAATTAAAATGCACATGTCCAGAACGGTTTTCCAGCTGAGGAGAATGTTTAATTTATGGAACAATAAATATGCATTTTCTTCGCTAACATGCTTATATTTCTTTGCATTGGTGTAGAATAGACATAAATGCATGATTTGTGCATTAGCATGTCATTTATTTTAAAGTTATTTTTTAAATAGTTACTAGTTAATACTTGTAAAAGCATGTTCCTTAAAAATATTGAACATTTATGTAAATGTATGCAAATGTAGGGACCACAAAACCAGTATTTAAAATCTGTTTCTGTAGAGTTGACATCAGGTAGGCATAACACTAGCACCAAATCCAATTCCCTGCTCATATATATTTCACTACATCGACAGTAATAGAATTACACTAAAAGTGAGTTGTTTACTGAATGTTACATTAATTACTAAGTTGTCCCATAAATACTGTATATTAAAGTATGCATATATTTTGTCTAGAAACATGTAAAATATTGTTTTTTTCTAGTTTGTCTTAATTCTAATTCTTTACCAAATTATACTTTACAAAATATGAAAAGAATAATATGCAGGCATGAAGTGTTACATCTGTCTGTGCAGTGTTATGTTCAGATTTCACGCCTTTAGTTCAATCTATTAAGAAAGTCTGTGATGACAAATACATTTTTCTAAGTATCTTAAGGAGCAGAGCTTAAGTTGTTTTCCTCCTGCAGTACGTGTGGAGCCTTACGTATTGTTTTTCTTGCATCACTTGTGGAGTTTTAAACCCATTAGAATTTAATGGTATGACTAACCGTAATCTATCAGAAATAAGGCCCTGAATTGGTTGCAAAAGCCAGCTTTCCATACAGAACTGCTCTGTTTGTGGTCCAGTGGTGTAATGAGCAACTTCAGACGTTTGATATTGCGTAAAGACCTTTACTCTGAAAGCTTGCTTTCAAAAGTAAGAAGGTATAGGCAGATCTATAATCATAATCATTCCTTTTCACAAATATAAAGCCGGCCAACCTCAACATTTCTCACAAGCACTGATGCTTATGCATATTGTTGTGCCTGGAGACGCAGAATGCACCATTACTTATAAAGTGTTTTATCTCTACAAAGTAAGGCTGAGAATACAGTTTTTTACTGCTTGATTATGTCAATGATGTCATTGACTATCCCTTCTGATTGTATTCTGAATGCATGTCATAATCTTAATTCTGAGTGCACAGTAAGACTTTTCTTTTTTAAATGCTTAATAAAGGAAGTATCTTTATGGCATATCCATTATTCTGTTTACACGATTAATCTAAAATCATTATTGGTGCAATAAGCTACATTAAAGATTTTTAATATCAGTATTTAATCATCAACCACGAGAATAAGACAGATTTTAGACAGAGATAGAAGTCTTAGTAATCTCACGTTAAAATGTCTTGTGATACCCTGGTGAAATGAAGCTACTGAGATACTGTTTTTACATCCTTCTGTGGCTAACAGAGCCTTTAGAAATGATTCACTCAATATGAGAACTGAGTCTGCAAGCTGTGCATCTTTCTTTGTGTTATCAGTATCATAATTACCCAGTAGAAATGGAAATACACAACCAGCAAATACAATTGTCATTTTATCTGTGTATGGCCAAAATGCTCACTGGATAATATATGATTATGTTGCCATTAAGAAAAATAAAACAAAAATAGGTGAGTGAGAATGAGTAATACATATTTTTATATCGTATCTTTGTTGTATACAAAAGAATAATACCAAGAGATATATGCAGCATTTTTATACAGGCAACAAATATATGTGTTGTATTGTACAACCAACACCAGAATACATGTATTTAAATCACACCACCCCCTGAGAACTATTTGCAAATCCTCCACACATAGTTTACACCTTTTCCCAAGGATACACATTAATTTCCATTGTGTGGTTTTGTCTCTATTTTTGAATGTCAGATAAACAAATGAACAGAAAATCATGTTTATGTTGGGTTGTTTTCTTAGCCTTGTTGTTTTTCACCAGGACAGATAACAGTGCCTGATTATGTTGTTTGTAATAATTTTTAAACCAAAGTTTTTTTTTTCTTTTTGCTCAATTTATGTTTGTAAATCATAAAAACACTTTAAAAAATTCTATAATCATTTTTTTGCACATTAACTTTAAACATCTTACTGGAAAATTGAACGTATAGCCTATGTCCATTTTATAACAATTGACAGATATTAGGAGAAAAGCGGCAAACTTCAAATGATGTTAGAGGATAGATGTCAGATTGTTTCTTTGTATTTAGGAATTTTCATGGGGAGAAAAAAATCTACGTACATATGCCATTCACAAGAAAATACCTGCAGTTAAATTAACGCATCATTAACGTTCATAGGGCCTGGTACTTTGTGTTATATCCAGCCTGACCTTCCTGTCTCCTCCCCAACATGAGCCACGTCTGTTGCTTATCCCCCTGTTTGCCTCATCAGCCCCAGTCCGATCACTGACGTTTCTCCTCTTGTCTGCCCATGTCCTTCCCGCTACTCGCCTTCTCGTTTTGATTCCTTGCTCCCGTTCAGTTAATAAAACCCCTTCTTGCCTAACGCCTGCCTTCAAGTCCTTGGTCTTGCGTGCCGTGATGCATTCCTTTGTAAATATGAGTGAAATCTAATGCTGAGCCTCTGCTGTCAAGTTACCATGTGTCCATGCAAATGAGGCGCAGTGGATCTTAATGTCGTGAGAGTGTTCTGTGGTGATTAATCTTGTAATGCTATGAAAGGAGGTGACCAAATCCCATTATTGATACAGTACATGCTCAGTCGCGGCTTGGCAGGGCCTAGTGAAACGTCTCTCCACATTCTTACGTGTTTGTTGACTGAATCTTACAATGTGGTCTCTTTAACCTTTACAGCATGGTGACAAAATGGATGTTGGAAGCAGGCTTGATAAATAAACAATACACCATTTAAAATAAATAAATCCAATAAAAATATAACAATGGTATTGTATTCATTCAAATAACAGAATTATGCAGAATAACCACACATTGCCTGCAAATATAATATGCCATACCACAGTTCAGTCTCAAATGTTATGTAGGCCTAATGTAAATTCAGTAAGCCTTTCAGTAATTAAGTTCTGATGTCCCATATCTTTCGGAAGGCTTCCTACCTATTTGGCCCCAGAATAGGGTAAAGAGGCAGTGTTAATTTATGCATGGACAAAGCCGGCTGTAGATCTCTGCTATTAGATTACCATAGTGCTCACTAATGCATGTTATATAGAACCTGCTGTCTGGCCTATGTAGGCGAACCCATGGGAACACTTATTCACAAATCGCTAGTGTTTCTCTAATCATATGTTTAATTGTACATTTTTCCTGCCTGTCACTTATCTAAAATTGCATTTGTGTGAAAAAATGAAATTGTGGTCAGTTGTGCTAATTGATCTGCGGAGTGTTATTTAAATAGTTTGTGTTAGTTTTTTTTTCTTCTTCTTTTTAAATTCTCTCCTACATTGTGAGAGTGATTAGACCAGCAGTTCAGATGGGTGAGACCTTCCTTAAACACTAGGCATGGATGGTGCTTAAATGCTTAAAGATATATTGCATCTTAGGGTATGTTTCAGTTATGAGTCAGTGCATTTTTGTTAATTCACAACCCACTAATGAGCAGGTTGCAAAGCATTTTTTCTGGTATGTGATCCTCTTCTTGCATAATAGGTATTTTTGTTGGCTTTACTTCCTAAATACTTTTGCCTCCTAAAGTTAGCCTTCCAGCCTAGAGGAGCTAAAGTTTATAATCTGTGTTATTATTGTTATCTATGAATATGCCTCCCCCCCAAAGTTCCTCCTGTCCACCTCAGTCTGAGTTTTTTTTGGAACGGAAATCAAAGGCTGCCATCAGGAGTTCCCTTGAGCTGTCAAACCAGCCGCATACAACATACTGCCTCTCATGCTGCGTTTCCACACAGACCTGACAGGCAGATATGGTGAAGCTGGGGAGCGGTCTGGCCGAGAAGCTGGAGAAGGAGCCATGTGTGGAAGACGGCTTTGATAACATCCCACTGATGACGCCCCTGGATGTGACTCAGCTTCAGCAGCCATTTCCCGACAAGGTAGCGAGACCTCCATTATGAAGTAGTGTCTTTCCTCACTTCCCACAAACTGAGCATGGTGGACAGTGAGGCTTGTGGGAGTTTAATTTACACAAAAATGTTCTGAGGGCAGAAGAAAAAATGATTGGTTCAGAAAGATGACCAATCAGATTGTAGAGGAGGTGGGCCCAAGGAACTGGAGGACACGAAACCAAGACGTATGATTGGTTGGTCCCACCTCTTCTAGTTGCTTGGTCCCACCTTCTCTGCAATCTGATTGGTTATCTCTCTGAACCAATCATTTTTCCTTCTGCCCCCAGAACATTTTTGTGTAAGTAAAACTCCCATGAGCAACAATGAGCCATATAAGTAGAATACTCTCATTTCATCATATTTTTCCATTTTGCCTGTATGAAAACTTTCAACTGTCCATATGGGCTGAAACTTTTTGAAGGACCATCATATGTGCATTTTTTCACATATTACCCCTACATTCTTGTGTCACCTTTGCCACCCTCTTAAAAATAGTAGTGACTCTACTCTTCCTCAGGTCATCGTGAAAACAACAACCGAGTACCAGCTGCAACAAAAGAAGAAGAAAAAGTTGCATGTTCCCAGCATCAAGAGACTAAATATAAACCTTTACAGCGAGGTGTCCGAGAAAGTCAAGGTGAACAGTGTAACTCTCACTTCTGGTAGCTAGCACTATTTTCTGTGATACATAGCTAGCTTGTCTGTTTACATACAGTGTCTACTTGTTCCCCGCTCTCAGCTCACTGGACTTGTCCTCGTCACCATGGCGTTCCTTGCTTGTCTGCTCCTCTTGGTGATGTATAAGGCTTTGTGGTACGACCAACTCAGCTGCCCAGAAGGATTTGTATTCAAGGTAAGCCACCTGACGAACACGGCAGGCTTTACATGACAGAGTGAAATGGCATAAACTCTGAAAAAACACACTATTTCATTCTAAACCATGCACCATGAGTACTTTTGGAATTTTTGAGTGACTCCAGCTAGGAGATCTCCTTTAAAATTTACATTAATATGAAGTATTTGTGCTTTAAGCTGGTGGTTATTACTTACACTTAGCCGAGGACCTTCAATGTTATATCATAGCATTTTTAAGGTTGAAAGAGCAATAGATAAAATGAATACTGTTTCAGTTTCTAGTAGGCGAGGCAAGTTTATTTAAACAGGACAATTCAGACACAAGGCAATTCAAAGTTCTTTGAAAGGCAAAGGATGCTTTTAAATGAAAATCACATTAAAAGAAAAAAAAACGTAATACTAGTAAACTAGTAGCAAATAGGTGCCTGTCTAGCAAGAAAATATGAGTTCCAGGGGTTGAAGTACTATCTAGTGTTCAGTCCCTACAGCTCATTTACTACACTGTAAGAAAAAAGTACCAATTTGTACTTTTGAGGATACAATTACTTATAATTGGGCTGTATGCTTAAGGGTCTGCCAATTGTACCCTAGCTGTAGGTAAACGTACATTTTAAGGTACAAAAATAGCCTCTGAGGAACCACTAATGTTGCCTGTACCTTGGCGAACAAAAGTGTACCAGGGCTGCACCCTTTATCTGACAGTGTGGGGAAGCAAAGATCAAGTGGTAAAAGTAGGATCTTATAAGAAACAGTAGGGGGATGCTGAAATGTGGTCTAGTAGAGAAATGAGGTCTGATGACATTCTGATGGTATTATAATTCTGAATCAATTTGTATTTGAGTACCCTTAAACAGAGATCCCAGCCATATCTGGCAACCAGTTATGGGAGGGTAAGGATCAGGATGTTGTCTTGTTAATAGCTGCCCAAAAAGGAAATTACCATGGTTGCAGGGGAGACGATTAGGGTTTAGACCACAAAGGGATAGATACTAAGAATGGAATGAGAGAGGTTTTCATGCAATCCAGCTGTGTACAACTGACAAGAACAGTCTTTCATTATCTACCTAGATAGCAGTAGTTATGGGAATACGAATCAACAGGAGAGTCCAAACAGAAACCACATTAGGTATAGTAGGGCTGCCAAGTCCATTTTTCTTAGGATGATCAAGTCTTATTGAAAGTAGCACACAATTATATTTTAAATGATATCTTAAATCAGCATGTTGCATCTTTTTCACCACACCATGTTTCACTGTTGTGTTGTTATTGTAGAGTAGCATCTCACATTGCTGCACAATTTGTTCATTTGCAGTTGTGCTGTACAAAAATTAAAGACCATGCTCTTGGGTTAATGCCCTTTGTCTGTTATTTGACGCGCATATTATTATTTATTAATGGCTTTCAAGAAAAGCATCTGCCAGATGTAAATGTAATGTAAAAAAGAATACAATTAGTATCTGAGAATATCAATTATAATCTCATTTTATATCATCATCCTGACTGAATTGTTTCTTATAAATTTAATGAAGTACATAAAAGGAAGGTAGTCTCATCTTTGAGTTTGTGTGATCTACTTTTCATCTGGAACAGAAAAACTACAGATCGGGCTGCATTTTTTTTACCCATGGGTAGGCAAAGCGTTGTTTATGGAACCCCCTCCCAATGGAATTCCAGAAATCAATGCATTTCTGTCACGCTAAGGGGCCCACAGCAGCCACAGGCCCCCAGGCCGAGACTGCCTAAATTACCCGTGTCTAGGTCCAGCAAAGCCTCTCACTCATAGCTGATTCCATTTCAAATAGTTGTTCTAACCCTATTGATTTTTGGTAGAAACAAAACCACTGTATTTATCGATTGTTTTCTATGTAAACGAGATGATGCCTTTTCAGAGGTGGAAAGTTCATGTTCAGAAAGTATAAATCCAGAGCAAGTTTTTGTTTCGACCAACTAGATGAGTATTAAGAGTTAGAGTACTCAGCTGGTTGGTTGAAACAAAACCTTGGTCTGGACGTTCACTTCCTGATCCTGAGCTTTCTACCTCTGTGCCTTTTGTGTTTAGCTATCCTAAATAAGCAGATCATGGTGTAATGTGACTTCGTTATGGGTGCCGCAGATCTCTTACTCTTTGCCTCCAACACAGCATAGTTAAAGCCAAAGGGTTGATCGGTCGCTCTTGGGCTCAACTTGTGTTGATTGTATAGATCTGACAAATTAAATAAGCATGAAATACCATTCATTGTTTTATTGTTGGTATCTCTTTATGAAACATGGTCTTCAATATGCTGATTAATACAGGAAGTCATAGATATGTTTGTGCCCTTATTTATTTTTCCTGTAAATCAGTGAATTAATTTCAACCCCAAATGTGTACATTAGCTTCACATGACATCTGCATGCCATTTGCTCATTCAGATTTTTTAGAATAAGGTTTAATGCTCTGAATTTGAGAACAGAGGTCATGGCAGAATTTCTTAAACTGCAGAATAGGATAAATGGTTTCAGAAAATGGATGGATGGATGGATATTAGTTTATCATTTTTAAAATTTAGTGCTTCCCATCTTCCAATGTTTGAGATAGAAGGGTAACTGAGTAACTGCAGTCAATTTGAAATATTTAGATCATTAAACCAGAATAGCTTCCCTTCCAGGAGGTATGCAAGCACATTGAGCTAGTATAATATTTTCTCAAGAATGAAACAAGGCTTTCTTCTCGTAGAACTATGCGCCTCGTGAAATCAGCGTGCCTTTAATTAGACTAGCTGTGACTAAACTGCCGTTAAAATCCTTCAGTGCTCTTGCTGCTGTCTTTGAAGTCAGGAGTACAGTGGCTGTTAGCATATTCAGCAGTAATTGTTAGTAACATGAAAAAGAAATACGCCACTTGTAATATTAAGTGTCAGCATCCCCGATATAGTTTCCTGTTTAAAGTAGCTGCATCTTTTCCTCTGGGGATAAACAGCATTATCGAGCTAGCTGTAAATTAGACTTCAGATAGTCTGGCACATTGAGAGCAGGATAGGCATCATAGTTATCTGACAGAACCATGTCGTCTGTTCATGTTCAATATTTTAATTCATAGACGAAACAAGGCAGTTTCATCCCTTACTTTGTCATCTCCATGGATAGGTGAAGGTCCCAGATGTGAAGTTTAACTTAAACTGAAAACAATACATAAGCGGAAACCTTTTAAACCACATTTCGTCCATGTGTAATACAATGACCTGTACACTGCATTCCTAAGGTTGTCTTTTATACTACAACCCTAAGGTTGGCTTTTACACTGCATCCCTAAGATTATCTTTTACACTGCATCCCTAAGGTTGGCTTTTACACTGCATCCCTAAGGTTGGCTTTTACACTGCATCCCTAAGGTTGGCTTTTACATTGCATCCCTAAGGTTGGCTTTTACACTGCATCCCTAAGGTTATCTTTTACACTGCATCCCTAAGGTTGTCTTTTACACTGCATCCCTAAGATTGTCTTTTATACTGCATCCCTAAGGTTGTCTTTCAACAATTACTTTCAATCATTTCAACATGATGGCAGCTGGCATTATTCTACTGGGGATTTCAGGCCAACGAAATATACCAAACAAATGACCCCCGACAATGAAACACACAAAATATAGAAAAATCGAAATACTGGAACCCACCTTTATTAAAACAAGGGATTTGGGATTTACAAGGAGGTTATTAAATCTGACATATTCTGTCTTGCAAGATACAACAGAAATGGTGTTATGCACAATGCTCCAATAGAAATTCAATAAGATACACAGAAGAAACAATTACTGGATGTTTGTTGCTGTTTCGCACAGGGTATGTAGCCAGCTTGCTCTCAAATTTTGCGTCTTTGCTGAAACCCATATTAATGTATGTAATAGCTTCTTAAAATAATATTAAACTATCAGAATATTATCAACTACAGCAAATTCTAGCAAGTAAAATGAGAGGTATGTTTTGAGCAGTAACAATTAATTGTTACATGATAAAAGCATATGTTCTATATATTTTTTTTAATTATTTAGATTTTTGTAGAGTGCCTTTTGGATTTCATTGTAATGCTAAAAGTTATCGTCACTGAATGATATAAAATTCAACAAATCTTGATAGCAATATCAATAACTTACCCATTCGTGGACAGATTATGAACTCAACCATGATACAAATGTGAAGCACAGGTGTATAAAAATCAATTTAAAGTAGTAATTATTTTTTCTTTGTTTAAATGGTGGTCGGACTACCTGTTTCTTGTTTATTTCTCCTTAGACTACATATGAGCACATTCAAAGTAAACAACACACATTATATAACAAGCACAGTCCTGCTGGCCTGTTTCTTGCAGTGCATTTTTCTGTGTATGTTATATGCTACTTCACTTCTATTCAGTAGCAGTCAGGAGCAGACAAGTTCGAAGGTCTCTTTGTGAATTGCATTGTGTCCTATATGCAACCCCCCCAAAAAAAAAAAACCTTTCCCCTCCCCAGCACAAGCATTGTACTCCTGCAGCCCTTGAGATGTACTACTCCGAACAGGAGACGGGCCCGCGGGGAGGCCTCTACACAGCTATCAGCCACTTGAACCAAGCCAGGAAGACCATCCCTGAGATGCCGTCGCCATGGCTACCCGTCATCAACGCTCTGAAGGAGGCAGAGAAAGCGAAAGAGGAGTCCAGCCATTCCCAGCAATAGGGTATTTGTGAGCTGCCTGGAGAGCAGTATAATTTCAGCGAAACTCACTTGGGAGACCATCAGAATCTACTGTAGTGTTAACATTTTTCGACAAAGAAAGAGCAACACACACACTAAATAACCAAGCTAGTTTAGAACGTGCCTGACTGAAGCTTCTACCCACATTTAGAATTAATATGTATACAGCTCTTTTGTGTGAATTTTACTGGAAGTACGCTTGCGGCGTGGTGTGTATGTGTGTATGAGGGACATGTGAACCTTTTGGGAGATAATGACGAAAGTTCAATTTCCAGCGATTAAAATTTTAGTGCTAATTTTCATCATGGATTGGTAGGGAAAAATAGACATTTTCAAGACTTCAAATGTTACTCATTTTGCCTTAATCTTTCTCATGTTTGACATGCTTCATGCTACTTAAGCTAGGTTTACACTGCCAGTTTTAATGTGGCTCAGTTGCGATTTTTTTGGCATAACCTATACAGATCGGATTTTTCCCCCCCGAGTGTAAACAGCAAAAAAACACATGGGGTTCAATCTTTTGAATTCCCATTTAGACCACATGCATATGTGGGACCTGTGTGAAAATCCTCAGACTGGGGTTTTATGCTTTCAAGTGATTTTTCCTGTCATTCTCTGTGCTGCACATGTTTACATAAACTTCAAGAGCAAATGAGAAACGTATACTTATGTGGTGACATCACCATCACTAGTGCAAGGAGCACATATACTAGAGCACCTAAAATAATGATGATAGACTTAATTGCAAAATGTCTATTTGGCATATAAAAGTCAACGTTTTTATTTTTCAAAAGTAAATATGAGAGGAACCAGCTATTATTCTTGCAATGATTAATATAGATTTTGACTGAGCTGTTTCTGAGAAATGTGAATTTTCATTTGATTTACTGCACATTTCAGGATTCAGGTGGGAGATTGAATCTCAAATGATTCAGTTCACCATACTGGCAATTCTGGTTACCTGGAAAAGTTAGCTAAATGCTTTCTAAGTATTAACAATACTGAAACCTGTAGTTTGTACAATGTGACATCACATTTAGATTGTTTACTCGGTTTTTTCCTAATAAAGGAACAAGATATGCATTGACGTGAAAATTGCAATGAAAGATCACACTGAATCTTTCTCTACCTGCAAAAAAATGCATAAAGTCAGCCTGATCAATGAACAATTGTGATGATGGTTTAATCAAAGATTAAATTACAAATATGATGAATAGAGGTTATTAGTAAATATTGAACATGTAAGGAGTGAAGACATCATAGGAAACACTTGTTACATTTTTCCAAGTTAAAAATAAATCCTTGTACATCCACAAAAAGCTGCAATATCTTACTGATCTATGTAACATTATTAGTAATTGTATTATTAGTTCATTATACGCTAGATAAGTTCCTTCTCACAAATATGCCCACTGTGTTCAAGTCACCACTCTATTCATTATAGTGAATATCTGCTTAAGAATTAGTTAAATAGTCTGTGCAACACTGTCCGTTATTTTATTAATCAATTAATTGTTTTCTACCTATACCTAATTATGAGTGTGGCAGTGGCCAAGCTTGATTAAAACAGACTACTTGAAATTTGTTATAAGGTATTTGGTATGTATATTTTTCACATTAAAAAGATGTAAGCATTTGGTTTGTGCTAAAGATGTCGTAATTTAAAGTAGTTTCATGATAATCATTTGAAATTATATCTTGCTGTTTGTTTGGCCAGAATGAAACAGTGGCTAGAATGGAATCGTTTGTGTTCACCTGTGGTACGTATATAGCAGATCTAAAGTACTGAGAGCATTACGTAGATATTTCAAGTTTTACTTTTATTTTCATGCTGGCTGAATGGAAGCCAAGTTTTTGCGAAATGCAGTGGTTCTAGGAAAAGATGTGAAACTTGTCAACATTCATATTGTTAAACTCCAAAAGATTGCAGATATCTATAGATAAACTGGGCCCTTTAGTGGAATGGTTCTGTTTTGTGGACACCTACTTGTGCTTTGGTTTTAGATAACCATGGTATAGAGATATGATGTTTGTGTTTGTCCATGTTTCAGGACTAGGAGGGTAACTTAAGAGAAACTGTAACGCTTTAAGCTGTTACTATATGGTGTGTTTCATTTAAATTTATTTACTTATTCTTGCACAATGCTGTTGTCCATAAAACATTGTATTATCACGAATAGGAAGCTTTACATTCCTAGAAGAGAAATGCTCAAACGCATTTTTATACTCTGCGATTTCTTGTTGAACTGAAATGCTTTTAGAAATGCAAGACATTTGTGTGAGAAATTAAATGGACTGACTTATGGGTGTTTAGCTAACCATTCTAATGTGTGAAATTGAATCTGACTGCTAGTCATTTGTTTCCCATACCCAAGGGAGACAATACTGGCCACTTCTGAAAATTAATAGTGAAAAGGGACTAGGAATAATTTCATAATTTTAACTGAAAGTATTATATGTATTATTATGGATTTCTTTTACCTTTTCAAAGCAAAATATCATTTTATTACTTGATTACTTACATAATCTAAGGTTTTACTTTGCTTTGAAATAAATTATTTGCTGAATTGGAGAACTTTGTTTTCAAACAATTAATTAGAAATGAATGTTTGGCATGCTTTCTAAAAATTTCCATTAAATTTTTTCAAATGAAAGCAGGTGCATGACCTAAGAAAATGTCCATCAAACCTTTTTCAGTCACAAATATGCTTTAGCTTATATATTATTACTTTGTAATTCTGGCACAGAAAATCCCCCCATGCCAAAAGTTGGTAATATCATATATTTTCCTGATCTATACTATGACTGGAATTTGCTTTCTTTTCTAATAATAATAAGTAATAATACAAGTAATAAAATAATAGTATTTTCAGCTATCATTTTATGACATGAGGAGTTGCCAGATTTCCAACACCACCAAGAGTATCAGCAACAACAATGTGACAGTTTTCATGGTGTATTAATGCATAGGAAGCGAAGGATTTGTTTGCTTTTATGAGGAGACTGTCTGTCTTTGTACTTATTACCATAAAAATTATAGTAATCTTGTTTTAAATAGTAAAATAGCAGAAGACAATCATTTAAAATATACTGCAGATATTACTATTGCATTATTTTGAAATACTGTCAATTAACAGAGCTCATCTGGTCTCCAAAGTTTTTTTCAATACTTCAAGTGACGTCACAGGAAGATTTGTCTTCTAGCAGAAAATGGTCAGCTCTTTATTGGCTGTTTAAGAAATTATAATTGAATATTTGTACTGTTATGCAGTGTTCAGATGATTAGAGCACTTTCTTTGCTACATACAACTCAAGCAATTGGATGCATTTTCTGTTTCAGTTGAAATGTAATTTTTTGGTGACATAAGCTGATAAAATGCATTCTTGATAATTGATTTAGATTATTGATTTAGTAATGCATGATATAAGAGGAGAACATGTATTTATTTCCAGTGTATGATTGGTTTTAGTCTATGGTATAATTCTCATTTTCTTCCATATTTGATTGTCAATACTTTGAGGTTTACTTCATGGGTCATAACTCCATGCGTTCCATTTACCCAAAACTAATTATCTGTGTTAAGCTAGTGTTAGACAATTTTGGCTGTAGACTGGATCTCAGCTTTTTGGAAGTTAAGCTGTAAATGATGGAAGGGAAATTTCCCTTTGTGACATATTTCCTGAAACTGTAATTTGTGTACCTGTGAGTTTGTGCTTGTGGCTCATAGTTACAACATTTGTTACATACACAGTAAATGAATAATGTCTGTTTGTTCATTCATTTATTCATTCATTCAATCGTTTATTTATCTATTTATTTATTTATTTTGTTTGTCTATTTGATGGCAGAGTTTACATGTCAAAGATTAACATGAAGTAAAGGACTGAGATGTTAGACATTGCCATTAGAGTAGAGTTGTAACTTAGATGATGAAGCCTGATGCCCGATTCATTTGATCATTGCTTTTTTTTAACTAGGGTCGAAATGCTAAGGGTGACTTATGGCAAAGAATCATTTCTTTAACCTTTTAATACTAGACAGCTTGATGCACACTACTTAGGATATTAGCAGCAGCTGATCTGTCGATTGATGGCGTTACGTTCCTTTTTTGTGTTTTGTGTCATATGGAGCACTTTGCAGGCTGCTCCCAGCAGATGTGATCTTATTGCAACCCCTCGTACCCTTTTTTCGTGTCAAGTACTGAAGTGCCAAAGTTAACGTTGTGCTTTGTGCTTTGAATTTGTCAAAAATAAAGAAAAGATAAATGTCAACCTTTTGCATCAATAATGACATCTTTGTTTTTTATTGCATCATTACATAAGTGTAATCAAAACATTTATGTAATTATATAGTATCAGGTACATTTGGTTGAGTGACAGATTGCCCAAAAGTTTAAATATAACAGAAGTGATCATAACAATAATTTTTAATAATATTGAAATTGCAGTCCCTATCAAAGGGTATGTTTCTCAATCAAGTCCTCGGAGACCGACCAAACAGAGCATGGAGGGAGCAAAAACATGGACTGTTTGGGGTCCCTGAGGACCGGATTGGGAAACACTGTTCTAATGCATAAAACAGTGCAGTGGACTATGGTTAAATTGAAGGAAGCATGTATGGGATGTTTAGGTGAAAGGTTACAGTCTGAAGTGGCAGGGGGGGCCCTTCATGTTTTTTTCCTCCAGAAATATACATCGGTAAACATGTTTTAAACCTGTGAAGATCCAGCCTGTGAAGATCCATTCAAACTGTGGTGCAAACAATGACGGTCTTGATGAAATTGGCTAGCTAAACTCACGCAGCAGATGTAAACTGGAATCTTGGGCAAAGATGGACGGGAGTAACACAGATGCAGTCTCTGCGCCGTCCCGTGCTCATTTTTTTTGTCAGTACTGCGTCTGCTGCTGCGAAGCTGTCTGTATCTCATTTTCACCCTCCGTCTACACGCCGCCGCGCTCGGCTCTCAGACGTGTGACTGCGCCTCGCAGTGCCCGCTAATTAAATCAACATTGCCATTTATTTACTTTGTTCTCCACGAGTTGCTGAGTGACAGACTTTAGAAGCAGTTGGCCTTCGGCGTGGAACTAAATAAAGTGATAAAAAGTATTTATGAGTTCCTTTATGGACCACATGGCTGGTCAGTGCACTCTGTGCCGTGCCAGAAATGCTTATATTTAAGTATGGGAAAGATTACATAAAAATCATCTGAAAGCAGTAACACAGTTGATACTCTTGGAAAGCATTTGAAACACATTCCTGTTTCCTGCTATTTTTTTTTACAAGATCAGCTTTTAATAGTACAATAGCAAGATGGCATTTAATGAAATCCAAGCCTGTGGTGTTATCATCCACCTTCCCAAGGAGGAAGTTGGGATAACGATAAAGAAAAAGATTTAATTAAACATCACCTTAATCAAATACTTTTTAATCCCCTGTGGCAGTTCATTTCTCAAAAGTGGAGCTTCAGAGTTTAACCAATATCTGCATACTGATTTACGTGGCTGGGTCGACTTCGGGGACAAAGCGGCCATTACAATACTCACTGACAGAAGACCCTAATGAGGCTCAGGGCTACTGTCCCGGATGAAAGGCCGCTACTGGAATTGTGCCGCCGTTATTCATGGCTTAAGCCGGGACTTAAAATTTTTATTTCACTTTTCCTCTTCAATGTAATACAATAGCAAACACTGAATAGCTACGGTCTGCCGGATAAGTCTTTGGAAGGTGGATGGAAGGATGGAATATCTTAGGTTGTGGAAGCAGTTAGAAAAAGCGGCGATAACAAGTGGAGGAGCCCTTCTGCACTTCTGAGGCAAAGAAGAATTGAAATGGTACCTTCAACAAACATAAGAACCTTCAAAGAACACTGGAAGGAAGGTGGTGGGGGAAGCAAAGTAACTTACACATCTGTGATAACCAAGAACCCGTGGAACCGTTCCTGTACCAGTGGCATTTTCCTGAAGTGCATGCAGACCACTTTGGTGAAAGAGGAGCTTTGTGTGACTGCAGAATAGTGCTTCATCCTGCATATTTAAACAGCATGTAAACAATAAAATAGGATAGTCGTCTGTGTGAACGTATCAGAACACACCATGTACTGTCCTACTTTACAGTACCCTGAGTGCCTGTGTGAGTCTTAGCACTCATTTCAGTAGGAGGAATGCATGGTAATTTTCCTCCATACCTTTGAACCATGTATCTGTATGGTGTCTTCAGATGTCAGTATCTGTCTCTCTCTGAATCATCACTGGACTTTTCCACCTACACTAAATTATGTGCATTTCATATTTATAATGAATGTTCCTCCTTATTTGGACCACCAGTACTGTACTATATACTTTCTTATTATTTGTTTGTTTGCCTGGTATGTTTTTTATTTGTATTTATTTATTTATATATCTATCTATCTGTCTATCTATCTATGTGTTTATTAATTTATTTATTTGTTTATCTATGTGTTTATTTATTTGTTTGTTTGTTTGTTTTTGCTATACAACATAAGCAGAATTACAACAATACAAACACAGCTGCAGAAAATACATCAACACTATATCACTCCTATCCAGTTAACACAAACATTCCAATGAGTTGACCTGTTATGCGAATATGTTTGAAAATTTGACTTTAAACAGCTTAAATGTTTGAATTTTACCCGTGACAACAATTCTGTCAATTCTTTTTTTACTCTTCAGTTAACTCGGGTGATCTTGATGACAATAATTAAATTGAGAATTTTGAGTTGCAGCATCAAAGAAAAGGTGCAGAACTCTCTGCCTTGGTCTTACCCAGTGTCCTGTGGTTTCCACCCTGCACATGTCCCTGGCTGCCTTCAGAGAGGCGGGAAGACTGGCCTCCCTGTCTGGGGTCTCTGCCGGCAGGCAGACACGGAAATGGAGTAGCTGAGCACTGGTCTGACCCTGTGGGCCTCTATTATATGTGAGCTCAGTAGGTCTCCTTGGGACTGGCGCCACTAGTGAATGTCATACATTTCCCCTATTCAGAGCATCGGTATTCATTCATTCATTCATTCATTACACGGTTATGCTTTGATGGTGGGGAAAGTGGACACACCTGTATGTGCTGATATTATGTACGCTGAAATCCCTCACCTGCCCGGCTTTCTTGTGGTCTTCATTTACCAGTTATTTTGCCTTAAATTCCTATGAAATCCCCTTAAAAAAACAAAGACAAAGAACACAGAATGATCATTTGCGGGGTTGCATGGTAACATGCTGCCACAAAGTTTAATAATAAACCCTTTAATTAAAGTCTTTTTGTGGCTCTGCACAACCTCCCTTGTTCAGTCACCTGCTTTATATTATATTTGACTGAAAAGCATTAGCTAGTATTAACAAATGATTGGCATATAAGATGACTGCACAGCATATTTGTTATTTTTTCACAGTGCCATTTAGGTGCTTTTGAACACTATAGGTGACTATATGATTTTGAGACTTTATAATTAGCCGTATTGTCCCTTCATATTTAACTTCACTGGCATGTTTTGACCTTGTATATGTATGCATAAATATATACAAGCATATTACCACTCCGATTCTTATATTTCTGGGCACTAACCCACGGTGTTTATTATAATACCACATAATCTCCCTTCATTAAATGGGTTTTCTCTGCTTGCATGATCCGATCGTTGACTTCATGTCACAAAAAGTCCCAGATTGCCAAGACCCCGACTGATTTGGCTGACATTTATATTACAGTAGTTGTCATCATGGAACTAATTAGATGTAATAAATTCTCTGTCAGTTATTAAATTTGCGTTGCTCAGTTCTTAGTTAGAAGGCATATCATAGGAACAACATTAAAGAGCGATCACACTGGAAATTACATGGAATGCATAATAAGTCAATAAATGCAACAAGAGGCAGACAAATAAAGTTGTGCTGAGATGATTTTCCTTTCCTGTTTCCTATGTTTATTATTTTTCTTTTGGATTTGCAAGAATTTGACCTTTAACCGTTTGAGAAGGGAACTTCATTAATTCAGTGTAGCTGCACAAAATCCCATTTCTTCAGGGAACAATAATTAAAATGATTTTGTAACCGCATTCTGGAATGCAAAAGATTTAGCGTTGAAAATGAAGTTTAAAACTCCAACACATTTCATAAACAAATCGAATGGCTGAGACAGTAGATTCTTTGCAACACTTTACGAGTGAATGAAACCAATCTGAAAATTATACTGCAACCGCAAATCCACAATAGAATATAAACTCTACTCTCTGGACAGCGGACAGAATAATTAGGAAATCAAACTTTAACTCGCAACATATTCTGTTTCAATTTTAAAAAGGCCAAATTGCATAATGGGATGCAGAAATGATACTGACATTTAGGACCTTCAAACATAATCCAGATACACTTCAACCACACCCAAGTGTGGATGTTTCCATACACAAAGTGTGTGCAAACCTTTCTTTGTTTTGTAAAACAGCAGCTAAAGAACAAACCTGAGTAAATTCATAAACATTCCAGTACTAGCTGAAATATTTTTTAAATAAAGCATATATTTACAAATATAAACATCATACAACTGAAAACGAGCGATTTGGGGAACTACCAAATGTTATATTTGTCTTAATGAAAAACTAAATCCTGGATAAAAAAAAGGTATCATACTATAAATGAGTGTTTTGTAAGTAAATGATTGCTTCTGTCTAAACGTGTATCATCGTGGAGACTTCAAGAAAACTGCCAGATGACGCCAGCTGGGGTATTTGTCTTGCAGGGGGTTGGGGCTGGGGGGGATGTGAATTCAACAAAAATCGTTTACGGATATCATTATGGTTATTATACTCAAGCAATATGATTCAATGTAAAGGAAAACTGTTACACATCAGAATCTTAACAAATCAGAATCCTAACAAATTATCTTTCATCATTTTTAAGCTTTGATTAAGTACCACTTTGTGTGTGTATGTGTGTGTATGTGTAACACATGGATTTGTTCCAAGATCCTGCTGATGGAAATGGGAAACAGTGGCAGACATGCATGCCACTCACTTCCTTTCCTTTACAAAGGATGGCTCCACGTCGTCTGCAGCTATCTGGGTCCATCAATATGAAATCCATATGGAGTGGCTGCAGCGCTGTAGGGCTAGCGTCCATGGCAGCTTAGAAGAAAAACTGTGTCTGGAACACTGCCATCTAGAGGGGGTACTGCAGAGTGCAGCATTCTGTATCTCAGAACACAATGCAAGTCAATGCAATACAACATGCACTTCAGACACTGTATATGTCCCTCAGTATTTTTTGTAATATTACACATTTAATTTATTTGTGAAAAAATACATTTAAATATTTTGCCGGATTACTGTCCTGACTTTCAAGGTCATCACAACCCACATGTTCTGAAGATTGTGTTATACTTACTAGTAGTTGCACTTCTTACATGTATTATCAGGGTTCTATGAATATTGTTTTGAAAGAATGTCATGTTGTGATTTATATTTATCCTATATGTTTATATATTTATCCTATATGGATCGTTACATATTCTTTCGTTTATTGTGAATTTGTTAATGTATCTGCAATTAATTTTATTGCATACCCATGAAACATTAAACGTATTACTTATTACCCTTCTGTTGCCTTAAAGAATCCCCTCAAAAATATATATTACTTCTGTCCTCTACTTACTGATGCTTATTCTTTTTTGAATATTCATCAGGCTGTTTTACAATGTTGCCAGACATTTTGTTAAAGTATCGAAATGTGTACTTATTCTGACCCATGTTAAGCTGAAGTATAGCTATTAGTCAAACATTACATTTATTTAATGACATCCTACAAGTAAACTATTGCGTGATGCACCAAAGGGTCAGGCAATTAGCGTTTTAGAAAATAGCTTTGGCATCTTAGTCAACAACTGAACCAACATGTTGGTTTGATTCAGGTTCTATGGTTTCTAATTTAGACCCAGACAGGGGAAAATAAAACGTTTGAATTAGGCTGTGTCTGTAAAATCTCATACTGGAAGGAATTCTATTAAGCCCTGTCCCTGTTTCGCTCTGGCAGTCACTAGCCCCGAATTTCACAGCAACAGCTTGTCTGTTTTCGGGTTAAAATAAAATAAAAAAATAAATAACAGAAATTGACCTGGAAGAGAGGAGGAATTAAAATTAGCTGGCTGTGGTAAGAGTCGTGATTCATGTAATGGGTTAGCTCTTGAACCCATGCCTTTGGAAACATCACAATGATATCAGACGTTTGTGCAGTTATTGCAGGAGGAAACACTGCGAAGACAACAGGCATCCTCATATTTGACTCCTTGAGTGTTTGAGAATTATTAAGCAAAAGAATCAGGGAAAGAATCGATCGGTTCCAAACAGTGGTCGAGCAAACAATAAGAAGAAGCAGTCTCTTACAATAGGTGCCTGGAGCCTGTCTCGACTTGACCCCTCGCCATATCGCAGTGGCTGCCCTTCTATCGCGTGTTAATGTCTGTCCTCCTCAAGCGGCAGAGTCCCCCGCTGCGCCCCTGCATATTGTGCCGCCGCTTTCATTATGCGAATCTATGTTCCCGCAGCGGCTGGCAGAATGCGCGAAACCCCAGAATGACCAGTGACGGGTTCCTTGCGGTCGGAGGGGGAGGCCGTCCCAACACAGGAGAAGCTCGCCGGGCAAAGCCGACTCTTTAGCCTGACTCTCATAATCAGACAAAGCCATACCATACTGGATAACAAAGCAGGGATGAAAAGCCCCGTGCTTAAATAAATCAGCTATTTAAAGTAATTGAATTTGCATTTTATTACATTTGACATATATAATGTTGTTACAAAACTCACTTATCCCAAAAAAACTACAAGAAGTTCTCTGTCTTTTTTTAATGTTTGTTTCCTTCTCATGCATCTTATTTGGTTGCATATTTTCACCCGTAGGTCACGCAATGGTAGGCACCGTTAAGTAAAAGAAGCCAATCTCAGGGCTTTAAGAAAGGGACAATAAAAAAGAAATGACTAACAACTGTCAGCAAGTAATGAGTGCTGGCAATAAACTGTGACGCTCTCCAGTTGGCAAGCGCTGGGGAGAAAGTAAGCCAAGGATAAATTGATTGTCTGTAACTATTTAAATGCAACATTTAGCTGTGATTTATGCAAAGAAGAATGGTATTATGTGGGAACATTTTCCAAGTGTAGCAGCTTGCAACAATTTAAGTTATATTGGGGAAAAACCACTGAAATTAATGTTTGAATGCACTCCATAATGAAATGGATATATTTTTTTTATATGGAATAAATTGGCTCAAAAACCAGTAATAAATTCTAATTGTATCACGAGACTCTGGTTCTTTCATAGTAAAGATTTCACAAATATTTCAGGAAGAGGGATGAGGAAAGAATAGAATTACAGAAATCAATTCATGAAGCCTGGGAATATTTGTTTCATCTATATTATGATAATTGTGGATAGTATAGGCCTATGTATACTTTACAAAATGTCAAAATTGCCATTTCCAAAGTAGTGGTGAATGAGCCAGTGTACTGTATTCTTTGATTGATGTTATTAGTGAATTATCATTGCAAAGCTATGGTATGGTATTTTACCTCTAGTTCCATGAAACTATATGTATCATGTTTTAAAAATTTAATCTACTAGGATTATTTCTTTCCTATGTACCTGTGCTGCTAATGACAACTTGCAGTATAATTCTACGACAAAGAAATGTAGCTACTTCTAATGTTTTTTTTTTCTAAAAACATTGTCAAAATATACACAATTGAATCACTTGTCACAGAACTCAACACTTTGATATATGTATTCATTGGAAATTCACTGTCCCTCCATGATACTGGTCTCATAAGTAATAATAGTATTGGGAGTTGATGGCAAGTGGTTGAACTGGTATGCAAGAGAAATACAGAAACAATCGCAATGAGTACAAATGAGGCCTGTGTCTCATGAATGATCATAATGACTTTGGATCATTCACTTTACATGATGATTTAGTTGCGTTTAACACTCATGCCGCATTTTTAGACATCTAAATTACAGGCCTGTCAAATGGAGTGTCTGTCTGCGGCGACGTGTGTGTAACCTCTGCGGTCTTTGTTTCAATGCGGTGTTTTTCCTAATGGATGCCAACTGTCATTCCTTCCAGTTTTAATGGGCAAAGAAGTCACAATTTTACTAATACCCCCATGTTGCCGCCCCAGTCTATTGCCTGCTCTAATACACTGGTTTCATTCTCACACACCCATAGTAACAAGAAAGTGAATATCTTCCTAACAATAGTTCATCAAGCTTGTCAATATGTACAACTATGTTCATACAAACATACATAAGGCAGCGTGGTTGCCTCACACCTCTGGGACCTTGGTTTGAGTCTCTACCCTGGTTCCTTGTGTGTGGAGTTTGCATGTTCTCCCTGTGTCATTGTGGGTTTCCTCTCAGTTTACCCCCCCCCCCCACAGGTAAAAAACACGCTAAGGTGAATTGGAGTTACCAAATTGTCTGTACCTATGCATGGCATGTGTACCCTGCATTGGCTCCACATCCTGGGTTGTTCCCTGCCTTGTGCCTGTAGCCTCCAGGACAGGCTCTAGAACAAGTGGATACAGAAAACAGATGAATTGAAAAATATATGTCCCATTCAGTCTGGTTTCCAGAGTCACATTGGCTGTAATATGGACACATTTCATCAGATGTATTTCATAATTACATTTGTCAATATTAACACCTATTTACAATCTAACAACCAATGTGCTAACAATGCAGGATTTAATCTAGGATGCTTGGGTTGACCCAGATTATTTATTTTGGTATGTCTGAGTCTCTTGAAGCAGTACTGATATGTCAAGGCCTGCCCGCCCCCCCCCGCCCCAGGCTGAAGTTTAATTTCCCTTTACACACAATACCACAGTAAAGGGATTCATATTTACTTCGCATGTGTTAGCGATTACTAATTAGCTTTGGGCAGGTGTTCTGGTTATGCTGAAGAGTGCAAAGCTTGGCCCAAATACCACAGGCCATACAATTAAAATTTATAATGTGTTTGTTTTTCAATGCAAAAATGTCTTTGGTGAACCGAAACTAGTCAGTGGCAGAAAAACAAATGATTAGATAAAAAACACTTCAAACAATTCTGTATTAAGAAATTAGTACCTTGAGTATGCTAAATAAAACATTATAATAAACCAGACAAATCTGCTTTTTCCTAAGATGCTTTTACAATTTTATAGTCTCCCCACATCAACAAAAACTGCAGAAACAATCATGATGGTAATTGTTGTTGTGCCTTTTCTTTTATGGTATAACATCATTAACTGCAGATGGTTGTGCAGAATTTATGGGTCTTCCTTGTTTTGCAGGGCCTTGTGCTAGTTAGTCATACAATAATGGAACAAATTTTTCAGGACAATTTAGAATGTTTTTTTTCCACAATAATAACCAAAGCAATTGGCTTTCTCTTGTATTGCTCAACCATTTTTGTATTAAATGCAAAATAATAGCTCTAGTGGACTGCTATGAGCAATGAAAAACAAGACTGGATTCAACCGACAAATTTGTCAGCTACAAAGTGACTCCTGCATTTGCATTGTAAGTTGATATATAAGTAGCTGGCTTGATTGAATTGTCCATTATTTAACAATGTCACCGTTTCAAATATAATAGATTAGTGTGATGTCAGACACACAGTTCAAACTCATCTGTACTTATCTTCAGGACACAAACTTGCAATAGCGAGTATTTTTTCAGAAGCAGTATTTCATACACATGTTACTCATGTACTGTGCAGCTTGCAAACCCTCGCACAGTAAAATATATGAACATCAGGTATTTTTTGGGGCAAACTCATTTGTTTATCAGTGCTCTGTATGCACATACTTACAGTTGCCTCTAATTGCATCTGCACACTGTCTATCTGTCCTTGTGATGTAGGAAAAGCTAAGTGACAAAGTGAATTGTCCAAACATGAAACTACACACATCCCAATCCAGGAGTCTTGTGCCTTGTGTCCTGTGCTTCCTGTGACCCACTCCAGATTCACAACTGGTACTGAGTAAGCAGGAAACACAGACATCTGGTGGAACTGAAAATTAGATAGATATATAGATAGATAGATAGATAGATAGATAGATAGATAGAT
>JABFEB020000041.1:7192189-7206287 GCA_019775895.2 Stomatorhinus ivindoensis
TTGGGTGGGGATGCTGTAAAGCGCTTTGGGATGATGTAAAGTCGTGAAAATGCGCTATACAAAAATAAATTTGTTGTGTTGTTGTATAAAAGTACACCTTAACATCCTAACATCCCTTAACAGCTATAATACATTAATAACAAACATTATATAATAATTGCCATTTTACTGCCAATAAACAATATAATTGTATAATCATGTAATGTTTGTTAATAATGTATATTAAAGCTGTTAAGGGATGTTAGGATAAGTTGTACTTGCACGCTGCTTATGAATTCATTATGAATGCATTATGAAGGTGCACTGAATGTTCTTTGAAGGCATAATGAATGCGTTATGAAGGTGCACTTAATGTAAAGCATTACCGAATCTTGAATCTACTACTCCATACAGAAACATGGCCTGTGCTAAATGCACTCCACAGTTCATGCCTTTGCCCTAATTAGTATAATAATGCAGCAATACATTTTTGCCTGCCAGTAACACACACTGACTGAATCACTCCTCACTTGTTGCTTAAGCAAGACAGAAGCCTCATTTATGGCCCTTGGAAATAAGCAGGCAATTAAGAGCTTTCACATACAGCTAATTAATCTGGCAGCTATTCTGATCATACTCTTTGTGTCTATTGCTCAGGTCTGCATATATGCCATATAAAGGATCTGGGTTATGTGAACAGTGTATACTTTGCAGGCCGGAATATGAGGCGATACACAATGCACAGGCATTTCCCAGCAATATACAGTATGTACACAGGATCCTGTGGATTTTTTACACTGATAATATATTGATACATTAAGATATATTTTACTGACCCCAGGGGAAAATTCTTCGGATCAAAATCTGCGGATCAATATATCTGATTTCCATATTATTGATTATATGTAATATTACAGCCATCATATCATAAAAATTATCTGTCAGTATCCATCCATCCATCAATCTTTCAACCACTTATCTAGCACAAGGATTTTAGGGGGCCTGTTAATATTTACTATATCTATATAAATAAAACAATATGTACTCATTAGTTATTAGTCAAAGCAATTATATACAATAAACAAAACAGATATGTTTACAATATTGCAATAGCATCTACAATAACTTCAAGTATGTGGATGTATTATTTTTAGCTATGAAAAATTAAGAGCCACAAATTTTTAAATCTCTGTGTTGTGTGAATAATCGGTGCCTTTGTCAAAATTCCCCCTTGGCAAGATTACTTTCTGTAGCCGTTTACAAAATTTCTTTGAGGAGATTCATATCCATAGATGCATCCAGAATTTTTTTCTGCGTCCCGCAGACCATTTTGTGTTTGCAGACAGCTTTATTCATTTAGGAACACAATGCCCCACTAGATTCAAGTCCAAAAATTGAAATAATTTTGATTTTGCGATCAAGCATTTATTGGTTGATTTAGAAATATAATCAGAAAAATTTATTTCTGAAAGAAATCTGCTTACAGGCAGGCTTCAGCCTCCTGGCAGAGGGAGCAGGGTGTTTGTCCAAAATATCTTAGTGCTCACTAGAATTCATGATTTCATCTGGCTTAATAACGGCCCCAGGATGTGTGGATATATTAAAAGAGCCACTACCATGTTTACAATAAGCATAAAGTTCTTCTCAACAATGCCTTGGTGTGCATTAAAAAGTAAAGTAACAAAAATCAAAATGTTGTCCTGCCAGATCATAACATATGGTTCCATTTACAAAAACTATCATTGTTGCACAATTTCAAATCATTGTCCCTTTTATTGCAATCAGAAGAGCATTTGGAAGTATTGTCAATGACTGTGACGACCTCAGAATAATACAGTTCCAGGCTATTGTCCTTGAATTTGCCTTCTTTTTTGAAACATTGCCTTCCTAGTCAGATTTTACTGACAGAACACATAAAGCTTTATTTAGATCATGATATAAAGTTGCACATTGTATTAATTTATTAAGTCTTTTATGATCTGTAATAGGTTATAATAAAGCTGTCACAGAAGCCATGACAGCTTTCATATTATATCATTACATGCTCTTGTGTTGCCCTGTGACATTGTTATGAGTGCATTATATCAGCACAGCATATATTTTGATGTGTGTGCAGAGGTGGTTTGCTTAAATGGACACTGTGAAGAGCTGTTGTTATATATATTTATGAAAAATCACTTTTGGAACATGCTGTATTGTCAATGACATTACACAGAGGCATGAATTTTAAAATAAATAAAGTTTATATAAATGTACAAATTAATATGGATCTGCACTACAATCATATATAGTATTCTCAATTCCAAGTGATATTGATGAATAGCAGATCATGTGGTCAGATGTCACAATACATTGTGTTAAGGTTATGAAATACAATGTTTATCTATGTTTACTATTTTACACAAGAAGAAAACAAATATCCATTCACACAGATATTTATAAATATGTAACACCTTACATCAACTGCACCTTCATAATGCATTCATAGAACATTCATAAGCAACATGTAAGTATATTATATATTAACATCCTAACATACCTTAACAGTTTTAATATGCATTAATAACAAACATCATATGATTATACAAATGATTGTTATTATCATATAACGTTTGTTATTAATGTACTGTATATTAATGATTTTAAGGTACCTACATGCTGCTTATGAATGCTTTATGAATGTGCACTGAATGTTCTGCAAATGCATTATAAAGCATTATGAAGCTTCAGTTAATCGTTACCTTACAATCTTTGGAATAAATTCACTGTTGTTGCTGAAAGAAAATGAAACAAATTTTGGTGGCTGTGTTAATTTTCACGTAAAAAATTAGCTCAGTATTCTGTATATCTATAGATATTGTTTAAATAGGGTTCTTAATAATTCTGGAAATTGACAATAAAAGCCATCAGTTTCTGCTACTGCTGATACTGAAAATCAGATCTGCTTTAAAATGCTTTTGTTATGACCATGGGGAAACATGCAGGAGATCCAATAGATCAAAACGAGAATGACTTTCATGCAAGGCAGATACGGCATCTACTTCTCAGTCCTTAAATCTTCCTTGTAAGGCCATTAAAATAAACTGCAGGAATTGGTGACTAATTGATAAGGTTCTAATTAAAAGCATATTTTTAGCCTTAATTGAAAACATTAGGAATGACGATTGGATTTGTCTAGAGTTTGGGGGATTGAAGATGGTCTTTGATCTCCAAGCTTGTCAGCCATCCTGTTTTCCTTGAAGATTTCCTGGTTTGTTTCAATAGGCACTCGTCTGCTTGGGGGATAGGATGTCAGTGGATCAGTTAAAGAAGCCTGTCCTTTATGGAAGGCTAAGTGCTATCAGCTGGGCTAAAGGAATCTGGGCCACAAGGTTGAATTTTTGCAGAGGCAGACTATCACATAATGCTTTTGAGTATTACAGTAGCCTTTTCCCTTTTTGCTATAAGTCTTTTTTTTATTCCTGCAGACCACAAGTAAGCAAAAATAATTTAGGCGAACGGCTAAAGTTTTGTAGGATGGAACAAAATGAGAATGTGCCAAGTTCTGAAATGAGCCGTTCTATCAAGTTTTACTGTTTCGGTGTTGAAAGAAACATGTATGTTTAGTTACATTTCCAAGTTTGTCATTGAAGGCAAGGAGCATAGAATCTCAAAGTCAAAAGCTGTAATTGTCCAGATTAGTGTTTTGCATAATGACATTCTCATTCATTCCTAACACATTTTAATTGATAACTTGGGTTTTATGTTTAAGATATATTCAATAGACCATTAGCAGGATGTGGCTACTGCAATCGTTTTTAGTGAATGAGCAATAAAAATTTTAGCAACATGTGTTTTAAATTGCCCATTGGTTACAGAGCAGTTTACGAGTATTGCTCACTATTCACCAAGCCGTATTTTTGTCTGTTGATGAAGCACCAGGGAGGTATTTGTCAATTAGTCTGGCATTCCAAATTTCTGCAGTCAGCCAATTAAAGACCGGGATTGTAGTCATGTTGTTCCGCGCTTAATGTTCAGGCGACTTCTTTTAGACTACTTCATTCTGGAACATGTGACAGCATGACCAATTTAACAAACATTCCATTTTGATAGATTAGACTTCCTAGACCCTGCCCTCAACACATTATTTATCCTGTATCCCATTGCGTTATGCCCAAGAAACATGCATTCCATTACACTAATGCTGTGACAACTCATTTACCTAAACAAGACAGAATATTCTCTGCACTCATCGATCATTCTTCTGCTATGATCTGAATTTCATGATGCAATGTGCATACAAAAAAAAATAAATTTTTAAGAATATATAAAGGTACCTTCCATGTTATTATGGAATGATGAAGCATTTGATAAATTAGTAAATTATACCTGGTTTCGCTATCTTTGGCCCTTACACTGCAAACACTGTAAACAGCTTTAAATTTATAGTATAGCTGTATTCTAAATTAAATATTAGAAATTATTTGCATAAAATCTCCTTTTGTGTAGAGGAATGCAATATAACCATTTATAATTATTTACCATTTTAATAGAATGTCCTTCACATATTTGGATTGAATGCAGAGAGTTGGACAGCAGCAAATTAAATCAAAAGCCACAAAGGCTGAAGACAGGCTTACTGTAACTAACGGCAACTGGTCAAAGATATTGGGGCAGCTGGACATTCAATAAAGATAGTGGGCCCCTACTAGGCATGTAGATAAGCTACCCCTTAAAGAGGTTGTGCTTCACGTGATGTTATCAGATTCCAGTGGAGCTCCCCTTCAGACAAATACTTTTAAATGCCGCAATTCACATATGAGATTCTTTAACCATCTCAGCAGGCCCGACAATAACATGAACACTCAATATATCTGAACTATCACCCTTTATGATGTATCCCTAAAACGCTGTCAGTGGGTGGAAACTTTTATCTGAATAATTTGGAGCGAAACTTTGCAGATCACACTGTTTGGTTTTAGTATCAGAAAACTATTAGGATATATACCGAAGAACTGAAGGTAGACTTAAATCTTTGATGATTTCAGTGGCCTATTAAGAGTCAAAATGTTGGATTCAATCCAGTTGAAAGCATTCGTCTTCAGTTTGGTCTACTAAAAAGAGCATTTTATTTTCTTTGTTGCTTACCTCAGAATAATTAAAGCTGCAGTATCCAGTTCACTGTGTAACGCTGTCATTTATCAGATACTATTGGTCCTTAATGATATTTTCTTCGAGGCCCCATCCGATATCTTGAAAATCTAGAAATAACCTGAAGCTTGATTAAATACTCAATGCCCATTAAGTTAAAGCAACGTAACAAAATTTAAAAAGTTGCCTGAGTTTGTTTGTTTTTTTTAACTATATCTAAAAGTAAATCCAGCACAGTGAAAAGGGACTTTGCAGTAGCAACACGCTCTGACTCACGGAAGGAAGCACTGGAGACTATGAAAGGCAACCAAAAGCCATCCACAAACCCATGTGAATCCTAATGAAACCACGTGCATTGAGAAATCTTGAGGATTAAGCTTTGCTTTACTAAGAAACACAAACAGTTGAATATGTAGATGGATACTATTCATTACCAAATATGAATTGCCAAAGGCATATTTCCAAAGAAAATAAAATGTAATTGTTGTGAGACATGCACTCTATAATTATCCATTTAAATACAGTTATACTAAGTGCTATGCAGTAAATATACACAAACTAACAGAATGATGGTAAGCTAATACGAAAATAATATACTCTATGTTTATTTATATCGATATTGGAGGTGGTAATATGAACATTGAACACACAGGAAGTTAGATAGACACTGGACGTAATATGTATAGTTTTAAAATGTGGAAATTTTTAACTAGGGGCGAAGGGAATGATAAGATGGAGTAGATTAGTTTGGCTTTGTTACTGGAAAAGTCCATGTATATACAAAAGTGATTTCTAGAGTGCCTTAACAGAAACACAAGTCACAAATATATATGTCTTACATACACTTATAACCACAGATAAGCCAAAAGTCTGATATCTGCTATTACATAAGTGAATATTTTATGAAATATTGTCATCTATATGCTAATATGTGGGTTCTGGTATATGTTCAACACATGTTTTGTTTCTCATCAAAGCTAAGTCATCCTCCTGCAGTATTTCCAAACCATTATAATAGCACATAGCCAATTTCCTCCTAATTCCATTCTTAACTAGCACATTCTGGTGGTTTTTCTGACCTCTAAATTAAATGGGTTGCGGTGAGACTTCTTAAATTGTACATCATGGTCTCTCCATATGATTGAGTGATTCAGTGTTGGATCATGGTGGCTCGTGCACACATTTCACTTTATGAGGATCACGGGTCTAATTAGAAAATGAATGTGCTGTTCCGGTGGTTATCATGCAGTTCTCAAAATATTGGCAGGGATTCCAAAAAATGTACTTGATAGCTATGCAGCTATATTTATATATATTGTATTTTACAAAAAGTCTGTTTTAATGGTTTTGGTAACACTTTATCTGAGTGAGCACAAATAACTTGGTTACTCCATTTCCACACTAGCACAAATCGTGAATTAATATTGTTCCAGTATGAAATACATGAATCGTCATGACTGATTTACTGATGAACAAACTAACCCTTACATGTTAATTAGTGAATTAAATTAGCATGTACTACATCATTTGTACCCCTTCAGGTAAAGTTACTTTTGTTCAGTTGTAACACATATGAATTTTCTTCAATCTCTTAATGGTTGTTATTTGTTGCATCTTTGTTGCTTATATATTTATAACATCCACTGGCATTGATCATCTTTGGTCTTTTCATTCCCACACTAGACCATATGCAGATGAGAACATATGGTCTGAGTCTTTGTTTCATTAAAAGGGTCCAATATATCGCTTCAAAAATTAGATTTACAAATATTTAGCAGGATACACATGTTAATTTTCTGCAGTAAAGTTATAGCTGTACATTTGCAAATCGACCCCTATTTTGGGGGATTGCTAAATCTAAACTTGTTATTTGTTAGTTGTCAATATTTGGGTTTAAAGGCAAACAAACAAAAATTTCCAGTGTCTACTATAGTTCTGAGAAGGTCAGCTGATACGAAAACCATGTAAAACTGTGCCCAAGGAGAATCTTTTCTTAATGCTCAATTATGTAGAGGAGCCAGTCATTTCAAAGGCCATTGTGAACAGATGCCAGAGTTGATATAGGCCACATGTATTCTATCATACTAATTGAAGTGGTCTGCCCTTCCAAATCGAAGCCCTGAAGAACATGACAAAACGAATTGATTTAAGGAAATCGGAACAACTTTCAACTTTTATAGGCGTTTTCTAATGAGAAGCAGAGTTGTTTACTCTTTTGCAGGACTGCTGAAAATTTTTACTTATTTACAAATAAGTAAAACCCAAATATAGAAAGCTTTTATTTTTATGACAAAGGTCTGATCATGACTGCACTTTTTCCCAGATCACGTGATCATAAAGCATGCCAAGTCAATTTCACCATTTACCCAAATTCACCAAGTGTTGCCCATTCATTTGATAGTCAATAAGGACATGCAGGATTGTACACTGCTTTTTGTACCAATTAAAAGGTATCTATCTATAGTGATTAAATTGCTGCTGATCTCCGTAAATACATAGTGACAACTTGTTTCATAACAAACAACAAGATGTGTTTCCGTTGACTACAAATTATAACAATATGCTCTTTGCACATTTCATCCTTTTGGATTTAATTTAATCCACACGCAGATGATTACAGTACAGCAACATGGCTTACAGGAGGTCAGTCAGGTATCTTAAGGTAAAGACAGCCGAACACCGATAACTTAATTACTTGAGGCTGTCATTAATGTTTGCATACCTTCTGAAACGGTTATCATCCATTTATCATTCACATGTTTCTTATGCAATATCATCATCCAAGTGTGTAATAAACAGAAGATTCCTGCATAACTTTGCAAGACGTCCTGCTGAATTTCATAAGAAAATAAATGAGCCAAATCATCAGACAGCATGTCTCTTGTCACTAACAAGTCAACAAATAGGAAAAGATCCTTATGTTTTGCACATTTTATTTGCTTAACAAGTACAAGGAATAAATTCAGTGTTGCTGTTTACTTGGTAGTGAGTGTTTTAATAATGTGCTCAGACTTGTTTTTCTTATGCCCATTTAACATTTACTTAACTTGTTCACACTGTGAAAATAGCATCTAATGTATGAGCAAATAACTTTTTGGAAACATGGATAAGTTTATTGAAACAGTGAAGCTTTCTTCCAATGCAAAATCGTTAAATTATCTTGCTTTTTACCTTCTGTCTTAGATTTCCTCACCATCAGTATTCTTGTGTGTATAATTGATTGAGATTTTGTGAAATAAACTTGTTAACTGCAATGACTACTGGATTAAATAATTACTAAACAGGTGGTAGGTGATGTGCAATAGATAAAGGAGGACTGACAGGCATACGGGGAATAAAAGCATGAAATCTAACAATTGTGTTTTTGTTTATTGGGTACAGTGTTTATTTGATTTATTTTACTTGCGTATCAGTGTGCCAGTTTTTCAGAAGACACTCCTCCTCTTGATTTTATTTAATTGCATAGGAATAAAAAATTTCAATGTTTGTAATAATTCATTCAGTACAGAGATTTGACACATCTAGCTGAGATCCAGCATATGCACAAAAACAGATCATTGTTGTGGAATCTGAAGCAGCAGTTGATCCCATCCTCCGAAAAACAGCATTGCTTATTACCTGACTGTGTCATCATTCTATCTCATCGTAGCTCTTTCGTTTAGGAAAAAGCCCATTTGAAAATAAAAAGAATTGTGCTAGCGTTGGCATTATATATATTTATATTACTTTGAAAAAGAAAGATAAACATTATCAAAAATTCCCGATTTGTAAAACACAGTTTACAAACCTTTGTTTACACTTTACTACACAAAGTTTTTCTTCCTTGTTTTTAAGCTAGCTACCTCCAACTACCAAGTTGAAAAACTTTGTGGTTAAATCAACGGGCAGTCTTCTAGATACTCTGTAATTGTATGCAATTTCCATTGTATACTTTACTGGACAACGTGATGTGGAGGGAAAAGCTGGAAAACAATGAGGATTTCTCTTAAGCATTGTCTATCAGACAGTCTGGAACCAACATCCAACATCTTGATTATATGTCTGTAAAAACCACAGGTAGCTTTAGGGGGTTTTGTATATATTCTTTTTTCAAGCATATCAAGTAAAGCCAACATGCTGTGTATATTAAGTGCGTTGAATAAAATACAATGTGAAAAACTTTAGACATGTCTGGCTACTGTCAACATTTCATCCAGAATTTAACTGAACAGGCATAAAGCTCTTCTTGGATGACTTTCATTTCGCAGGCAGATATAATAGTCAAGACGTGACCTGGATTATGTGAACACAAACAGAGGAACTGTATAATGAGTAAGCCGGGCAACGTTCTAATACTCCTTGTTTGTTGGTGATTTTGTAAATCAACATGTCATGTACTGATGAAGTAAGAGAACAAATGGGCTAGTAGGCTGATGTTATGGCAGGGCATGGCAAAGGAAAAATGATCCACGTAGCGGCTCAAACAAACCAGGGTTTATTTTACAGAACAGAAAGGGGGAAACAAAAAATAAAGGGACCACAAGGGGTCAAGACTAAACTATGGCAGAGAGCAACAGTAGGAGCAATGATACCAGGAACACAAGAAGCTACAACGACCAACAGAGGTTAACTACAACTAATAATCAGCACCATAGGGAAACAGCCGCAATGAACCACTGAGGAACAGAACAAGAACAGGCACTTAAATACATTACTAACAAAACACGACACAGGACAGGTGAGAACCATAACCATATCAACCAATCACAAGGACTCGGGGCAACAAAGAACAGGTTGGGTATATTGCAATTTACAGGCATTAGAGGAAACATTAACAAACACTCAAGGTCTATCAACACTAGAAGAGACCAGGAACACAAGTAAAACAGAATATAAACAAGGCATGGGTAGGGTAGGGACTCAAATGCAAAGACATACCAGACATGAAGGCATAAAATAAAATCAAAATAATAAACAGAAAGTGAGACTGGCCTCAGATCAGCCTCAAACTCGTAACAGAGGGATGTCTATCGGTGAGCCACATGCTCATCCTAAAGTTACAAAGCAGCCCAGCAACTTGGGAAACACACAAGGCAAAACGGGACCAGGCCAGATGGGCGCTCACCCTGACAGCAGATATTTCAGCTGAACTCTGATATTAATTCTTATATAGTATAAAAAATCTGGAAAGAAATTTACCTTCAGAATAATGACTTTTAATTAATCTTATAAGAAAAGTATCTTTCATTATATTGTTACTGGGAAGAATCACTCCTGGTTATATTAGTGCCGCTAAAGGTTGTAACAGTTTCAATTGTGCATTTTTTGTATCAATTATTTTCTTTCATGTTGCATTTGTGGCTCTCATTCATTTGTCACAATAAGGGCAGCACGGTGGCTCAGTGGGTAGCACCAGTACCTGGGACCTCCAGGGTTCGAATCCCTGTTTCTCATGGAGTTTGCCTGTTCTCCCTCCAAATATTCCGGTTTCCTCCCCCAGCCCAACGGCATGCAGTGAGGATAACTGGTTTCTTTAAATTGTCTGTGAATCTGTAAATGTTTGTACTGCAATGGACAAGCATCCCAGGAAGATCTGCCCCTCTGAGCTATGTTTCTTGGCATAAGACCCTCACTGCTTAAGTGATTTGAACATACACAGATACAAAACATTAGTAAACTTCTGTCTGCTGGTTTCTACCCAGGTTGTTTCTTTACTGTTTGTAGGAGAGTAGTCCACCCTTAGTACTTACACCTGCTTTAGGCAACGTCGCTAATTAAATACAGGTGTTTGTAAACAGAAGGGAGGCTAATGCTAGCCAAGGGCTTTGTGGCTACTTGGTCCCACTTGTATGGGCAATTTTGTCCTTAAGAATAGACTTTTGTTACCTTTTTCTCTGTTTTGTCCTAAATACTTCTGCTAATAGAGTGGTCAGTTTCTTCTCAGCTGTCATTAGCAAGTATGGAAAACAAGAGGCAAAACTTTATAAAGGTTTAGAAATTAAATACTTGCACTTCAATTGCTTTTTTGTCGGAACATGCTGGAATTCCTGCTCACCCGATTTACCTGTTGCTCCCTCATGTGTTGCACAAAAGGAATGTTCACACACACACTGAAATCACACTCTAGTAGCTTGGACGTGCCATCACTCAGAAGCACTTTGTTGCACTCTTTTCCTTTCCCCAGTTATTTCAGCATTTTATGTCACACCACCTACGTCCATGAAATCTTCGATGAGACCAACCAGAAGAATCACCTGCCCCCTCTTCAAATTACACTCTGCTGAGAAATTATACTGATCCCTGCCCAGGTATTTCCCCATGCACATCTCAATAAGACCTTTAGTCACCAGATCTTCTTCTATAAGCACCACTATTAGACTCTTATAATGAAAGATCTGAGCTGTATTATAAAATGTGTCTATTCTGATTTGCACTTTATCTCTCAGTGGCAACCAGCCCAGCTCCCCTTGTTGTGCCCATCTCACCCCTCATATCTCTTGTTTACCTGTCTTTGTTCCTGCTTGTTTCATGTTCTAACTATATGCACTGTATTTCCTTTGTAAACAGCACCAGACCAACCAGAATATCCTTGTACTTGCACAGAAAAATCATTCCACCACAAGTCTCACAACAACACTGCTTCTACATGTGATGTCCAAACCGCATTGTCAAAGCTGGTCTCTTATAAAATGCTTCCAAGTATCCAGCAAAGCTGAAAACTTTACTTTGATCCAGTTCAACTCTCATACAATGAGTGGGGGGGAAGCCAACAGCCAGGCATATCACTTTTCCTTCTGGGTCAGTGGAAAAATGGCATAAATGAATTATTTATACTATCCTCATAAATACAGATTTGTGTAGGGAGAACATACATTTTGTTAAATGAATTTAATAGCGGTGTAATTTGGAGGCAACCTACTAAAGCTCTGTTGGTATGAAATTGACATGCGTACCTGGCTTATATACAACATATAAGCTAAACACGTTTGTTTTGCAGGGCACTGGGGAGCCAAAGATGTTTTATGCCCTATCGAGGAAGGGAAGACAGTTGTGTCTTGACATACCTGGATATTTTACTGGAGTCCTGAATTCTACATAAGAGCTATTTCCAGAACTTGAACTTGAATCTGTTAGGTCCATGTTGTTACCTAGCACACTGCATAATTCTGACAGTTGAGATTTATCCTATTATACTTTCAAAGTAAAAATGGCTAGCTATCGTTGTGTATTTTATCGCAAGTAATATATACATGTGCTGAATTTATGCTAAAATTTCCACCCACTAATATTGCCCTGCCCTGAATAGTTTTGTCTGTTGAATGTGTCCTACATATTTATTATTTTAGTTTTGTAGAAGTTTTGTAAAGGAGTTAATCAGATGTAACATAAACAGAACTATTCAAACTGAATGAGAGGTGGAAAGAATTTTCGCTACCAAATGCCTAAGCAGAGGTGAACTGAGATTGACTTTTTCCACTGAAGCGCAAAGTTAGCTATGTTATGCTGCTAGAGATCCAGCCCGAAATGGGTGGATGACATAGAACAGAAATAGAATCTGAATACTGAACTCAAACTGAACTCTGAATTAAAACCTTTACCAGAAAAGCCACTGTTGTTAAGTGATCCGTTGTTAAGGGAAATAGAGACATGTACATTTCGGCTGACACAATAAATGACCGTGTCACTGCTGAGTTTGTCATTAACTGAGCAGCCACTAGAAACCAGAGTGGAGAGCCTTAAAATATTATTTTAAGAGGTAACCCACTGAAATACATTTGTGATTATCTGCTATTCACTGTGCTGTACTTGAAAGATATTGGCATGAAATTTTCTTACTCTCACCAGAAAATGTGGTTTGAAGACGAATGGATGGATGGATGGATTGATGGAGATAGATTCTTAAAGTCATCAGGGTATACGATTTAGATCAAGGTCCTTGCCCCATTACATCAGTAAACACAAAATGGTATGTATCAATCTCTGAAGTTCACAATGACCTTACTGAAAGCACTCAACAGGTCTGACTACAGGATTAAAGTACTGTAAATAAGCCTAACACTTGGGTAAATGTGACCTTTATTATGACCTTAACTCATGGCAACCAGAAGAACAAATAAAAACACAACTGCTGTTAAAATGGTTAGCAATTACTTCACCGTTTTTTTTAATGGTTTATTGAAAATATATATCTTTTTTGGATGAATCTTACTGCTGACATGTTACAAAATCATTAACATCTGGTATATATGCGGAAAAATATTCTCTTTTTAAAACCCCAAAGCAAAAAATACTGTTTTACGTGCAATATGCAAACGTCCATGTTATTTCATTTCTCTCCATGCAGTAATACTGGCATTTCTGAACTGTATTTATGAAACAGTACAGTAGCTAATAGTAGATTTACATTTTGTTTTATATCTGTGTATTTGTAGTTTTGTAAACTGATTCATTGATTGTTTTAAGAACTGCAATAAAATGACTGGGCATTTTTGTACCTGAATCAGTCATATTCTTTTTCAAATTTTACTTATGAAAAGCAGTCTGGAGATGCACAGAAAATATAAGAATTGAAATCACAAAAATGAACTGGCACAATCATTTTCTTGTCATACATTGCTGTATGCTAAATTATGGATGAATTTGAGCCAAAATAAAATGCTAAATTACATTGACCTGTACAGTATACAAATTTAAATTTTCTCCCAACTTAAACATTACTTTAGCTCAATATTTGCAGCACTGTAATGTTGTGCTGCATTTTCTGAACAATAACTATCGGTATAAGATTCTCTCGCAATTGTGAGCATTCAGCTCTTAAGTACGTTGGTTTTTAATTTTTTTAAAAGCTTCAATTATTAGGAACAGATGAAATGCAGCATATGAGTGTGAACTGTGGGTGTAGTGTTTTCACAATACCCCACACACACACACACACATACACAGATACAGCTGGCAAAATGCTGCTGTGACTTCATCGGTCAGCCTTTGGCTACAGAGCCCCCCCCCCCCA
>JABFEB020000041.1:7206714-7225128 GCA_019775895.2 Stomatorhinus ivindoensis
AATAATAATAGTAATAATAAATGTCCTGACCCATGAGCAGAGAGGGCTTGTGCCAGTCATTGGCTCCTATCAAAGGCAAAAAAAGACAAAAATGGTTCCACTCCATATGAACTGCATGCTTAGAGAATGCCATCATTGTGAAGGCACTCTGAGAAGTGGCACATACGAAGTCAGCTTCCCATTGAAATCCTGAAAGGGCTTTTGACTGGAAATTGCTTTGGCAGGAGAGCTCACCTGCAGAGAGGGGTCTATAGCCTTTCAGGAGGCTCAACAGCTGCCAGCGCTGTAAGTCTGGGTACCTAGTGGGCCAAATAATGGAAGATGTAGAGCCCTTCAAAGCAATGCCACTTAGTAACAGAAGGCATGTGCCAAGCTTGCAAAATATGAATGAAAAGTGCCCTTCAAAGTTTACTAAATATCATGGGAAGGGGTTTTGTCTCAGCCCATTATAACCATCCTGTAAAGGACAACAACAGAAACAAAGACTCCTACAAGATATATCAGGGACAATTGCCTAAGAAAGGGTTAAGGACCTATCTGAAGTGTGGAAGCCATCAATTACATAGAGCAAAAGTTAACAACTCAGCAGGAAGGGGGCATTAGAATGCAGAAATGTGCTGGCTGCAGGCAACAGATGTCTTGCAGTGTGGTCAGGAGGACAGAGGCCTTGGAAATGAACACAAGTGACACGAACAAAAAAAAGAAAGAAAGCTGTTTGTTCACCCCTTTTCATTTCCCAGTTACAGAAGAAAAGAAATGCCTTGGTGGAAGGGATTTACTGTGTAAATATGGGGAATGACAACAATACTGCCAGTGAAAAAAGATCTAAAACAATAATTATACAGAATTGTTATTTATACAGACTTAACTGTGTGTGCATTACAACTGCAGTTTTCCTTACTTTGGGATCACATGGATGGTGCTGCTTTAGTGCTACTGTGCTCATAACATACTGTGCACATTCAAGGTAGATGCGAAATGAATGCATGCAATACAAGAAAAGCAACAGAAAGCTAGCTAGACGCTAAATAAAAATGAATAAATAAACACTAGCTTTCTGGGCATGGCTGTAACCTACTTCAAAGCACCCATGCAAATTGCAGCGCCCCAAGACCGAGACTGAAACAAGTGAGACCATTCAGAATGACTGCAGTCACCCAAATACCACGATTGTTGATCCTTCATCGCTCACGGTGTCTTCAATGGGACTCTCCCTGACACAGGGGCAATGTGCTGAGCACACAAAGACTCATTAGTTTAAGTATCTTCCAGCAGCTAATTTATGATGCCCTCAAAGCAATTTTCACAGTCAGAAAAGTGCAATTGTATTTTCCAGCTCATTAGGCAATGGCACAACAAAGCGTTCACCCTCCCAGCTCCCTCTGCCTGTATAGAAAAGTGTGATGAAAACCAAGCTTTGGTCAAGAATAATAATATTTAAAAAAAAACGTTATGTGCTTGCATTAGATCTTTTTAGTCACAGGATTTTACCCATACTCTGACAGAGTCTTCTCTACCTTTCAAAAGCCATGTCACTCATTCTGAAAGACAATTTAACGCCTGTTTATTCGGCGGCCCTTTCAACACACATCCGTTCCGTTCTTAGGCATTTCATGGGAAGAGTCTGAAACTGTGATCCCAAAAACATTCCATCCGACCTGCTTGTTTCAGGTCTTCCCTTCGGCTGGGCACAGTCAGTCAGGGACCATATCCATCAGTGTTGTTTTATGGAGGATGCAAACCAGCTCTGTTGATGTCATGATGCTTTAGCATTAAAACAGACATTTTGGTTATATGATGTGAAATACAATCATGCAAATATGTGGACTATTTGACTCCTGTCACATGATCAGCTGTGACAGTGCAGTTTGAAGGAAGTATTTATGAAACAATATTAGTATTTACATCTCTTATTTCCACAACTCTGCTTTTTGTATTTCTTGGTAAAACCAGGCATTTTGATGATTTTAGTGCAGTGTGGGAAAATAAAATGGTCGTGTATTTCTGTCAGAAACCTCAGAATAGGAGAATCACTGGTGCTCTGAATAAATTCTTTGCTCTGTTCTGATGTTCTGATGAACTATTCTTGTCTTAGTAGTTCCTTGTGTTTTTTCCTTGTAATGGACACAAATTCTCTCAATTCTTTTCAATGTGAAAATAGATTTGAAAAAAATCTTTCTATTCATTTCCTATTCTTATCAACGTGACGGAGAATGCACATGGAAAGCTGCCTTGTTTTTCACTTCTAGTCTTTATTTTTCTTTTATGTCTAATATCACAAACACAAAATATCACCTATTATATAGCATCACAAAATGTTAAAGGAAGGAATATTCAGGAATAAAGAATTCTTCAAAATGCTAATGATAATATGTGCTAATTTAGCCAGAGGATCAGCCATATTCATTCCTTTGTTCTGCCAAAACAAGTCTATTTACATGCTGCAAACTTACAATTGTTTCTAATATCTATGAATGCTGTGACTGTGACATCCAGCATTATTTAGTTAAATATACTTTGACTAATAGGCATCATTCTGATATTACGTGTGCAACAATTCACATTCTTGTGGCATACTGTCTAATGACACAGTCTGGCTGATTTATAAAAAGACAATCGCACAATAAATATATCCATTTCTGATGACGCCTGCATCTACTAAAGGCTGTACGAGTTTCCTGATCTCATCCGGGGAAGCAGAAGGTGCGAGACAGGGTACGGAAGAGATGCCAGTGTACGATAGGGCACATACCTGTGCACATAATCTATAACGTCTGTGTCAAAAGTTCACCTGATCAGCATGTCATTACTTTGAGGACAGAAGCCAGGGGACCTAAATAATATCCACATGAAATGAGGTTGACATGTATATTCCTCACAGATACAAGGGCGGGCTGGACTCAAGCCTGAAACCCCTGAAAGGTGAAGCAGCATTTTACAGTAACGTCCCTCTGTCCAACAATGCTGAAGTCTGTCTAAAGAGATTTCATTTCAGCTTGAGCTGGTTAACACTGTGGAATGATGTAGTATACGCATCTGATTCTGCATGATAAATATGAACGTCAAGCCAAGTTTAAATTGGGTCTGTTTATATAAAAAATTGCAGTAACTCTTCTTTTGTTGAGATGTGGCCTTTCATGTTCCATTCATAAGCAATTACCCATTATTGTATTTTGTTTATTTACAGATGCATATCGGCTGCGGTGAAAAGAAATGCATTTTACATTTTTTCAATCTTAAGTTGCATCATTCTATTTTTTCGTACAGCAAGCTTTTGTTGCCCTCCCCAATTAAATAAAAAAGAAACATCGGCGATTCATGCAACATTCTAGTAATATATGAAGCAGTTACTGACTTTGCAAAGTCAAAAATTTGGTTTAATCTATTAAGGATAATTGATGCTGTTCCATAGGCTTTTGTGAGTTTCAGCCACTCAGACTGTAGGAAATCCGGTGACATTCCTGGTTAGATTATGGTCACATGAGGAAGCCAGAATTTGTTTATGTTTCTACTCAAGTATTTTGATCATTTCCACAGAAAAATGTTTTTGAAGCCCTTTGGAAACTGCTCTCTTTTTGGTTTAAAGCTACTTCTGTCTAATTCCCGATAAGAAACAGGCAGATTACAATCAGTAGGATTTGTTTTAGCAGTTGTTTTAAAAACAATTTTAGGATGATTCTTATTATCTATACACCATCCAAACAATTGGTCCATTCACCAGGATCAGATCATATTTTACTGTCCTGTCTCCAATTAAATGGCATGAATGTAACGTCTAACTTTTACAATAAGCAGAGATCAGGAAATTGTTATATGCACTTTTATAGCACATTTACAAACATTGTTTACTAGGAGTCACCAACACCTGCTTGTAATAGTTGGCCTCAAAGACCTTTGCATAGTACAAAATCAGATACAGGAATACATCAATGGCAGGACTGGTGGAAAAAGCATTTTGCAGAAAGCTCTGTCAAATTTGCTGACTGCTTACTGTGTCTTTATCAGCTCTGAATGAGACATCACTCCTCTGACTTTGCATGTTGTTTATATTTCTAGAAATGTGCTTATTGAATAAGTTACTGGAAGATTCGGCTTTTTCTGCATTGTACAGCCACAGTGTCAACCTTGATAATATACATATACAGAAATTGCTGGACGGTTGTGCTAACTGGAGGCAAGGTTCCTGGGGCAAATGTTTTTTTTTTATGTTGAAAATGCCTTAGCTTATTGGCTTTATTCATTTTAAGGATATACAGTGATCCCTCGCTACTTCGCGGTTCACTTATCGCGGATTCACGACTTCGGGGGTTTTTAAATATACAGTAGTAGTAGTATTTCCTAATCTAAGAACAACATAAGTTTAGTGATCGGTCCAATTTTGCGTTAAATAATTAAATAAATATGGCGTCCCTACTTCGCAGAAATTCAGTTATCGCGGTCGGCCTTGGAACCTATCTCCCGCGATAAGTGAGGGATTACTGTACTATATTTTACCTCATGATAATATTAGCTCAGTATCATGAATACTGAGCTAATACACGCAATTCAGAATGAGCCCTGTGCATATAGCACCATCCTGTCACTAATACCATTATACAGACTAAAAGAACCTCAGTGAAAGGGTTTTCCAGAAGAGGCATATAAATATTATTTGTGTAAAATGTATAAAATAATTCTATGTTGTTTTGACAACTGCACATGCTTATAGTACAATACACACCTGTTTATGAGTAACATGAAATACAGAAGTCACTAATGTAAAAGCATCGGTTGGCATTATAAACACACAATAATGAGCATCAATTATGCTGCAATTATGGACTTACTGTGCATTTTCAAAAGAATGTTCCCAAAAAGCAGTCTGACAGTCTACTAATAAAATTTGGTACTCATTGTCTAGTGATCCTGTTGCCACAGGCAGTGCACCGGGGGGGGGGGGGGGTGGATAACACACCCAAACAAATCTGTAGATAGGATCAGGCTCATTGTCTATGAACTCTATTAGAGTTGAAGAAGAGAAAGAGAACAATAGCTACCAACTTTCATTTTCATTTAGTTTAAGTGATATTGTAATAGCCCTCAAGTACAATCCATGAGCCAGAGAATTCAGTCAACAATGCAACAATACCAAGATAATTCATAACTTGGCACAGGTGGCTTGCAAAAGAAAGCAGACTAAATGTTGGTCAACAAGATAGCCGCAGTCATAAAGACAAGTAAATAAGCATGTGTTCAAGTAAGTCCTTTTGAAGCTATGTTCCGCAGCATGACACATCTCAAATGTCTCTAAAATGTCAAAAGTTTACTGCTGAAAAAATGTAATACCAAGTTATTTTATTGTAGCCTTTGTCATTGTGTGAATAAACCTATTAGTGAAATAGAGTTTCTCTATGCTGACAAATTTTTGATCTTGATTGACAATTTGCTAGATCCACCATTGAGTAGTAAGAGATTGATCATGCTTGTACAGAAATTTTCCAAATCCATCTAGTATTTGTCTGCTATTTTGTTTAGTTGATGTTATGTTATGTAATGATAAATGCAAGGCTTATATCTATTTTGCTGTAAACAAGGAAAAAATCAGCAGTTAAAGATGCATGAAACTTTACATCTAAGCAAGTCAGTAGCTTGGAGAGCGTTATGTCCTTGCAGTTGTTAGTTGAGACACTGGACTTTTATTTAGGTCACCGATGTGCAATATCTGCAATAGATATAAATATATCATGTTTAGTGGTGGCTTGTTAATTACAGGCAGGCACTATTTAATTAGATTTGTGCATGCAGGAATTAAGGAGCTAGTAAACAAGTGCGTGATTTAGATGTGGTAATTAATGTAGTCAATTCAGTCAGTGTAACGAGGGTAAATGAATCAAGACACTCAAGATGTGGAGCTGCAACGACAATAAGACATCTGTAGGAGTTATGGTGTTATTATTATTATTAGTAACTGTAGTAGTAGTTGTATTATTATTGATAGACGTAGTAATAGTAGCAGTAATAGTAATAGAACTGTTACTATTGTTGTACAACAATAATTATATATAAATATGTCAAAGAAGGATTCAGTTTTGTATTTCTTTTTTTCTGTTTTTGAAATTATCATAGTAACGCTATGGCAATAGTCCCACTGATGAATTTCTTGAATTTGTTGAATTTAAGATGTAGATCCAAAAAGGGAAGAGAAGCACTATGGGCACGTAGCATTATCCATTTGGTTTGGGTAAACAAAGCAAAACTGCAGAACATTTGCAGGAGCACAACAAAGAACAATGTGAAAAAAATCCTATAATTAGAACTGCGCTGACAGCATGTTTGAGACGAAGCACAATGTCACAAAAGATTAATTACAGCTCTTGCCTAAAAGCACTGGGCATCTTTCAAAAGGATTTCAGTTGTACATAATAACAAAGCTCTCCAGTCAAACAGCCAATCATTCAGTCACATTAATCTCTGTAGATTTTGTCTCATCTCCAAACAGATCATATTATTGCTGTGGCATCATTTTAAAAATGTAATTTCAATCAATTTATTGTACAGATTACAACTCATTGGATCAAACATCATTAATACTGCTGTGAAAAAGCTTTACATGTTGTTACACTTATTTATAACCATCACCCTTAAATTTGACTCAATGAGAGGTACGCAACCCCCAGGGCTGTTACTGCTTATGGTTCTGTTTGTACTTTTCAGGTGTAAGTATTTAAGTAAGTGTCTGTAATTACCTTCAACCCCGACGGGGGAAAATCTGTTTTTAACCTCGAACAACAGATTCAGCAGATTTTTAGAGTTACATTTTCTTCTCTGTTTCCCGTGAACAACACCAAAATCTGATGAATTTGACTCATCAATACTATTCAATGCATGCTGCATGTATTTATCATAGATATAATTATGACTGCATCTTTTCAATTCTTATATTTTCTGTGCATCTCCAGACTGCTTTTCATAAGTAAACTTTGAAAAAGAATATGACTGATTGCACATGTTAGCTGCCACTTGGGGCATTTGATAATAACGTTTGCCGTAGTACTGAGCAAAGCTTTCATTTTTTTATGGTGCACACTAGAATCTAAATAGACGTGTAAACAAAGATCTCAAAATAAATTGTTTGACAATGTATATTTTTTATACTAATTTTCTGAGTGGCAGAATCAAAAATATTTTTTGTCCTGCTAATAGTAGCAAGATTGCTTGTAAAATGCTACTATTTATCACTCAGTTACATTGAGTACTTGGACAAAATCTAATGCCTAGCTACTAAATCTGCATCTGGCTGCTTGGATAGTATTCATGGGGGCTACATTACTCATCCATTCATCCATCCATCCAACTGTTCCTGCTGGTCTGGGTTGCAGAGAACCCTGGCACCACAGAGCATAATACTCTGAAGCCCTCTGGACTGGAAGCTTGTATAGTACAGGACACAAACACACTCACACGCACAGTCACACATTATGGGCAGTTTAGAGACGCCACTTAGCCTCACTGCACGTGTTTGGACAGCGGAAGGAGAGTGGAGCACCCCCAAGGAAAGCCTAGAAGTGCAAGGTGATGGCCTTACCCAGCTTTTGGTTTTTGTTTTTCACACTGGGATTATGGGTATAACAAAATGAAGTTTTATTCAATAACATACAATGATGAATTTGTTAAATTATGTAACACATAATGCCTCTTCTATAAACTTAATTGCACAGTCAATAATTGGTTATACCGGCTTATCAGCAATGACTGCAAGCAGACACCACCTGTAGATAATGCTCAGTGTTTCAGGGCACCTTGGAATTATAGTAAAGTCCTCCATACAGAACTACTCCAACTTAGTAACATCTGTTGACCTGTTCAGATGAAGTACTGCAATTAGATTTCAGTGGGGTCCATGTTTGGAGTAAGCCAACTGAAACACCAAATTTTGGTTGTTCCACCTTTATGATGTAGGCTTGTTAGTGTTATTGTCTTCTCCCTCAAGCCAGCTATGATTCAGTTCCTGCTTGCAAACAGATGTACTAACGCTGTCCTGTGAGATTCTCTGGTGCATTGAACAACTCACAGATCTCTCAACAATGACATAACTTTGGGCTCATATTTTCTCCCAGGCTGCTAATGGAAACAGATGCAATTCAGAGGCGGAGCATATTCATTTTTACAGGGTTTTATAATCCGGTCATTAAGCTCCATTTTTTTTTGTTCCTTTCTTTTATGTCCTTTTAAATGTTTTTAATTTACAGATTGCATTTACTAAATAAAAAACAGTTATAACACTCTGTGAGAAACATATTTCCTTAGGTATGGGACTTATCTGCTTTTCTAATGCACAACAACTTCTTACATGTATTTGGCATGAAAAAGAAACACCATATTGTAATATTGTAAAACATTACTTTGGAAATATTATTGTTACACATTCTTAACCACCACTATGTCTTTATATATATATATGTGTGTGTGTTTATATACATATATATATGTGTGTGTGTGCGTGTGTATATATATATGCACACACGCAAAATGGCTTCAAAAACATGTTTCTTTTTAGGTTCCATGTGACCTGTCCTGTAATGAGAATAGCATGTAAATGCTGTACACGTAACATGTAATAGTTAAATATAAACAAGAATATTTTATGATGGGAAAAAAAACTACTTGATATTTTAGCTTCCCACACAAAGCATAGGAGTTGTGGATCTAGGAGTTTTATTTTGTGGGTTATTTTTGTTGAATTTATTTGGTGCAGTAACACCCTGAAATTTCTTTTGGGAAATCTATCTATCTATCTATCTATCTATCTATCTATCTATCTATCTATCTATCTGTCTATCTATCTGTCTATCTATCTATCGGTCTGCCTGTCTGTTTGTCTGTCTGTCACCTGCCATCTACCATGAACTGTGTAGCCCTTTGCAGAAACTTTATCAATGCTATATGTCATGATGCCTAATTTCTATATGCAAGGAAAAAACAGAACTTTGCTTGCTTTTATGTATTTCACCTGATCAACCTGATCTACCAGAGGGAGCAATTATTAATGACCTACTGTATTTCCACCTTGATGCTACCATAGATAATCCCTATTTTTTTCTGTTCCTTTCTTTCATGCTAGAATTAAACAGAATAATGTGTACCCAATTAGAGGCAGTTGACTGCTTGTGGAAGACCCACCCATACATTTCCCATGCCAACACCCCAACGGAAGGACTCATGCACACAGAGGTTCACTACCACTGAGCAAAGCTAAGGACTTTCTTGGCCTGAGGGGCTGTGTAAGCAAAGCCCTAAGATCCTGGAAGCAGTCGGGTCACCACAGATAGGGGCCAATGGCCTGTGGAGAAATCATGCAAAAGGGGTCCGTCCACTGTAAAGGAAATAAAATCTAACATAGTAACAGCACTCTGCAACTGACTACATTTCAAAATTCAAGCCTGCAAGTGTAATACCCTTGTAAAATAATATTAAGTCAATAAAATGGCACGTAAACTGCTTTCGGAATAATTTTTTGAAGATTTTAATATTTCTCATAAATATTTTTGCTGTCATATCCAATATATCTTGCTGTGAATTGGCACTGGTATGGCCTCATATAAATTTCACATATAAGGGTTTCTGCAAACATATCCTAGCATTAAATGTATGTTCCTAATCAGTATGTTCCTTAAAAATGGTGTTACGTTCCATTGCATTTTTCTTCTCATGGGCGGAAATTGAAGTTGTCCTGATAGTATCGCTCTAAAAAACAAATTAGAAACGAAAATATGGCGTTATAAAATGACGCTGGGTTATTGAAGAGAAGAACCCATCCAAAAATGTTAATGTTGATACAATGTAGTTACTGCATTTGATGGCTAAACTGGGGGGTTCTCCAAAATAGGTGACTTGTTACTTTGAAATGTTTTACTGCATTATAAGAACAAACTGCCGATGCAATAGTTAAAGTCTATCTGCCTACTGAATTAGTAAGATATGTTCACAAAAAGAGCATTGCATGAATACTGGAAAAAAATAATGTCTGTAAATGAGAAACCTGCTATGCGATACAATGCTAGAATTGTGGCTACAAACTGAAAATGAACGACGGGAAACGAGCGCAGTGAATACGGTGCCTCTTCTCATTATAAAAATGGTGGCTTGATAACTTGCAGTTCAATTTGTGTTTTTTTTTTTTTTGGAGGGGGGGTACATTATGAAACTACATTAACTTCATGATAAACCCAGGGATCATTATAAAACCACAACCTCCACAATAGCACACAGCCTGCTTTCAGATTGGTCATGAATGACTGACTGTGTCTCATCACTAAACACACAGACAGGCCCTGGACATCACTATAACCTCTAAACATCCCTGTTGAATTTCGTAGCATCATCATGAATGACTGGCAATTTGTCTTGATATAAGATTGTTATATATTTAATTTGATAAAAAATACATATTTATTTAATAACCCCCAATTCACTTCCAAAAAAATTATGTACAAATAAAACATTTTTAAGAGTGAAAAGTGTTCTGATGAATAATCAAGTCGTTTTCATATTTATATACAATGTATATTATATATGTATACATTCAGTTGTGAGCTAATTAAACTGATGACATTACAAGCATCTGAATTTTTAGTTAAAAATGCGCTGATAGCGGCCTATACGGGTAAAAAAAACATCGCGTGAATTAGTGAAAAAAAGAACAGGAAACTTGAAAAAGGTGCATCCAATTATTATTTTTTTCCACCAAATCTAGATATAAAAACCAAAACGCTCTTAGGAATTACTACTTATGTTGAAGACAAATATACGCTTTGGTTTAATCTACTCATATTATGAAAGCAAATTTATATTTTCCTTCTTTTCGACCGTGCATATATCTACTACAACAACAAAAAAGAACTCATTAGTGGAAAAACTCAAACGGCAATTAATTCTAACCACAGATTATGTGAACTTATTGGGAAAATCATACATTATTATTCAAATGGCCATTGATTTTTTTGTTTAATATATAGTGGAGATATCACGAGAAATCATTTTGAACTTGCATTTTTAACAGATAAAGCCAAATTAAATTGCGTTTAATGAAACAGTCATTTAAATAGCATTTAACGACATCGTTGTTGAATTTTTGAATGCATTTAAAATTGGCTGTTGCTTGTGTTACAATCCTGTGTACCAGCTATATCAAAAGTTATATACGTGCAAATAAAAGCATAATGACGAGCTGTTTGTGTTGTTTTACTGTATAATATATAATGACATTCCTCCCGTGTTATAGATGCCTCAGACTGTGCTGTCTTTTTACAACAAAGCCAGTTACTGAATGTCAGGCTTCATTCTGAGTTGAGAGAGCGCGACAGGATTCCACGGAAGCGTGAATTGTAAAGTTCTTAACTTTCCGACTGCACCATTTTTCTCTCTTTTGCTGTTACTTTTGCAATATTAATGGCAATATACAATGCATGTTTTATTAGAATGTGGGAATATAAGAGAATACATTGTTTAATGGTTACATTATAAATTGTCCTTCGATTAAACTACATATGATGTGTTGTTGTTTTTTTTTAAACAAACTACATATTGCTCGGTTTTTTTTGTGGTTGCCCTTAGCTTATATTAAGAAACCGGTAAAGCATAACTGGCCATCAGACTGTGGAAGTTACGGATGCAGTGCCCTAAGGAGAAGTCATGCCAACATTTTACAGGAGCATGATTTAAAAATAGGAACGGGAAAGAAAAAATAAATATTAAAAGCCGTAGTTTAAATTCCGGAGTACACAATTCTCGTTTATCCCGAACGAAAATTGCTCGTTATCAAGGCTATGGGCTTACGGGATTTTGTTTCTATTGCGTAGCCTAAATTTATATAATATATTAATCTTCCATAATGCGGTGCTTATTAACATTCATCAGACTCTCTATAATATAGTATAGTGCATAGTATTTATAGTATTTGTTGTTTAAAGTAAGCTATGGTATTTAGTTGCCCTGAAGCTTACTTTCCTGTACACCCCCCTCATTAGTAAATAAATCCGGTCCTCCTTCGGGAACAGACAACATCGTCCAGGAAGACATATAATCATATCTCAATGAATTTAAATGATGTAAAAATTAGCTTTAAAATATTTGAGCGCACTTCTTAAATTCTGCGAACAATCTCAGTGTCTACCGGTTTAGTAGCCATTGATTAATCTGAATTAATTGACAACTTTTCTAAATTATAAAAAGCGTAATATTAATGCGAGGCGTGTGTTAGCAGAGTTTTGGCGCGATGGGAATGCTCTCTTACTGTGAGGACAGGCCTAGCACTGAATTCTCTCTTGATGTTGCGCATCCCGCCTTGATGTGTATAGATGCATGCGTCGTACACGTCTGAGGATGAAATATAAAAAGGCTTTTGAACAGACTACAGTTACGTAACACTAGAACGACTAGACAATCTCCCCACTGCTGGATGTAGTGTTTTCTTAAACACGGAACAAAAATAAATAAACAAATAAATACATAAACAAATAAATAGGTAAATAAATAAATAAATGTGCATGTATCAGCTGACATGCACTAAAATTCTATATTTAAAAATAAAAAAAACTAAAAACTGAAAATAGTTGATAACTTTATTTGATATTCCACGCCTGTGAAAAATGTCTTCTTTTGGTTGTTGTTTTGTTTGTTAAGACAATTGCTTATTTGGATTTTTGCCCCAGGGTAGCTTCCCTTTTCATCCTGCCGACACTGGCGCCGTCCAAACCATAACTTGTCTGGTGTACTTAAAGCTTTTAGTGAGCAATTGCCTCTTGCTTTTCACTTAGCTGTGCCATTATAAGGACCAAGAAAAGCCTTAAATAGCTGTAATATTGTGTGATAGGCTGTCATTGCAAGTTAAATCCCATTAACGAGTTAATGACTGATTACTTTAACTAGTGTCATTTAAATTGGTGTAGATTTATACCTTACATGTTTGTTTAGCCAACTTTTTGCTTGTTGTATTAGTTTTAAAACTAGCGTATATCGATATGGAATCTAAAAACTGAATTGAAATAGGCAATGGTTGTTACTTAGACAAATGTCTTTTTTAATGTTAACTCTGAAGTGGTGTTTTTACTGTAAATCATCTGTGTGGGTTCAACTAATGAGAAAAACGGGTCTGCCCTACTGGTTAATTATTCCAAAACTGGGTCTAGAGACTATGTTTCTATACGACTTCAGCCCCCTAGCTATCAACAAACATCTTCAGCAAGCCGTCTAAGATTACTCCTCTTTTTTCCGTATCTCCCTTGATGTGTTTGAGACGATAATTAGCCAATCAAATGAAACTCCGGCCACGTCATCAGCCAACGTTAACCAGCTGATTGGAAGGCGGTGAGATAACAGGCACTGCAGCGCTTTAAAAGCTGAAACTAAACCAGATGCAAAGAATCTTACTAACCGCTGTTCCGAGAAGTTGAGGAAACACGGGCGCAGTTCAGGACTGTCAGTTCAATTAAAGTTGTATGGCCCCATACTCTTGTAATATGAATCCTGTTCAGGGGTCTCCATCCCAAGAGCTAAATCTCCAAGAGAAAGGAAATTCTGAGAAGGAAGACATTAAACCAAAAGACAAGTTTTCCAAAGGATGTAAAAGTAAAACCTTTAGTCTTCCTTTCAGTGTGGAATCGCTTATTTCTCACAGAACGACCTGCAGGGCGCAATATTCTTCCTTTGACGCAGAATTGGGTGTATCTAAGCCTGGCGCAGAACCAACGAAACGAAGTCTTCCGAGGACAATATATACGGGGAGTAACATATCTGTGGACGGTTTTGCAAGTTTGTCGGACTGCACCAGAAATGAAAATGAAGAAGTTAACGAAAAGGATCAGAGACCCTGGATCGAGACTTCGTCCTATTCCGCTCCTCCTAGTAAGTTCAGTTTGCCCTGTCATTAGCGAAGAAGTATAGTCTAGATTTTGTTGGGTAGTTTTGCATATTTTTAAAATATATATATATGAAATAACTACAGCGATTAGCATATAAGAATATAACAGTCGCTTTTATCAGAATTTTGTTTTCGTTGTTGCCGTTGTTGTTGTTGTTTGTTATTGATGATGATGACGATGATGGTGAGAAGGATGATGATGATTAGTTACTTGTCTTTGTAAGTTTTGGTAAAATTGATCGAGTAAATACTTCGCTGGTTTTTAATGACGCTAGTAAACTGCAAGCTCTGCAGTTATAACATCAATAACTTTCCTACTGCCTTTCAATAACGGAACTTACTGGGAACTTAAAACTTATAAAGATTGAAAAGGTTGTGTGAATATCTGACAGGAAGAACACAACCTTCACTTACAATATCATTTTCTGACATACTGTACCTTGAGGTAATGTTTTGTTAAGTTTTCATCGGTAGTCTCAACAGCGTTCCCCTGGGACTGTAAACGTCTATATTCTGGCCCTCACGTTAACTGACATATAGCAATGATAATACACACATTCATCATTCAGATCCTTCATTTAGAAAAGGTATAGATCTATAATGTAATATCAGGGCATATAGTGGCATTTTAAATATTTGGAATGGATACTCAGAATCTTTGTATTACAGAAAGCAATGACGATGATTTAAATTTGCGCAATAACAGGTTTCTTGTTTTTATTAAACAGGGCATTCCAGTCCATCTCCGTGCCCCCTCAGGAAACACAAGAACAACAGAAAACCTCGTACGCCTTTTACGACATCACAGTTGCTTTCTTTGGAGAGAAAGTTTCGCCAGAAACAATACCTTTCCATAGCAGAAAGAGCAGAATTCTCCAATTCACTTAATCTGACGGAGACACAAGTCAAAATCTGGTTCCAGAACAGGAGGGCTAAAGCCAAGAGACTCCAGGAGGCCGAACTGGAAAAGTTTAAACTGGCAACAAAGCCCCTTGTACCTGCCTTTGCCTTTCCCTTTCCTCTTGGTGCTCACGTAGGATCTCCATCAGTTTACGGACCTTCTAATTCATACCCAAGACCTTCCTTGCCCGTTCCCGGACTTTTTGGTGGACCTGTGACTTATGGAATGTATTATCTGTCTTAAACAAGTCAAACCTCATATAAATACATAAAGTTTGTACAGTCATGTTTATGAGCTCATGTTGCCGGTGTGCGTAAAACACAGTGTGACTCGTAAAACAGTCAAAATCTAAATTCTATTTTTTTCTAAAGAATGTAAGAACGTTACAAACCATTTATGAGTTCATATGCATAGAGTTTTTATACACTATATAATTACAACGAATATAAAAGTGTTCTTTTCTTGGAACAAGGAAATCGTCTTTTCGGGCGTGTAAAATTGCAGGGGGTATTACACATAACCTTACGGACTGCTCACATTCTTTCTATTTTTGCTTTTTAATTTTTTGGTTAAAGTAATTGTAACATAATATATACAGTTTTGGACAAAGTAGTTTTTGATAAAATCTAGGAAAATATAAAATTCTAACATATAGGTTACAGTAATACCTGCCTAAGTGAAGACGCGTCTAAGATCACGTTAAACTTTTAACTATGAATAGCCTATATGAACACACCTCGTAAATGACATGAACTTAATTCTGACTGAGAATTATCGCTTGTATAATGTTTCGATATCCTTAGACTGAGAACCAAAGCCGACTAGGTATCCATCTTAACGCAGTTTTATCTTCTATTGTATGTTTCACCAGCAAACGAAGGGCATTTGAGTGAATCTACGGTGAAGACAACGGAAAGTGGCAAACTGAATTGCCTTCTAAATACGTTTTCTGCCTAAGCAAAGACTGTAACATAGAGATAAAATTATATTTTTTGAGTCTAAAGAGGCAAATCGTTTGAAGATGTATTTTGCAGGGGAAGTGCTTACATTATTTAATATGTACCATTTTGGAACACTACCGTTTTATGACGAATACAGCCGTAGTCGCACTTGTCATTTTTTTAATGCTTGAAAGTCTTTGCAGACACTGCTATGCAGTTAGCGCATTAACGTCTATTTGCTACATATTTTTTAAATGTACAGTGTTGTACTGTTTCGAAGTATTTTGATACATATTTACGATTAAGTAGTTTGACTGGCGCTGAAATTCAAGGCAAAGATGACAGCAAGGGAATCGCACGTGTGTAACGCCCCTAAGCAAGAGGGCCATGAAGTTCAGAGAGCCGAAGAGAATACAGATGACAAATTTAAGTAACTGGCCTGATTTTTACATTTAAAGATTTGTTACTGTTAATTGCACATTCATTTTCCTTGAGGAATCAATGGACAGCCCTGGATTTCTGCAAAATGTAATTCACTGTATTACTGTAAACAATAGACCTAGACCTTGGCTGTTGTCTGTTTCAGAATCAAGACTGATTGTTCATATTTATAGAATGTGTTTCATATATGTTCATGTATATATGTTAATTTGTACAGATAAACCTTGTGTAAAATAAATAAAGCATTTAAATGTATGTAGTGGACATACTATGTAGTTGGATTTGTTTTCTAAGAATTACAGTGTGTATATAAAAAAGATTTCTCCCACGAAATGGGAATCTGAGATGCCATTTGGAATTAAAACAGCACAATATATGCAATATAGGATTATATTTTCTATGCAGTTATACATGTGTTTATAAGATAAGGCATACAGACATTATGCTTTGTAAAATTCAGCTTTTATTACAATGAATGTATCTGTTTATTACAGGCCACCATTGGTGGTTTATCACAGTATGATTGTGTTGCTCACATGTACAGAAAAAAGGACCAATTTGTACCTTTAAGGGTACAATTACTTGTCGCTGGGGCTGTACGCTCAAGGGTCTGACAATTGTAGGCAAATGTATCTTTTATGGTACAGAAATTGACTTTGGGGGGTCATTTTTGTAGCATTGAGGATATATAGATGTTATTTGTACGTCGAGGAGCAAATCTGCACTAGGCTGTACCCTTTTTTCTGACAGTATATTGTAGCCTATATAAACGCAAAAGTTATACATTACACACTATATCCTTTGTTTTCTTATATATGTCTGCCCATTTAAAGACATTTTGGCGTAGTTTTTCAGTGAGCCTTTGAACCACAATATAAGAAATAGCAAGAAACGCTCCTGGAATATCAACCATTAATTTAAGGCATGTCCTAGTATCAATAATCTCATGCAAACAGCTAACTTTCTGGTTAAGTAAACTGATTATATACACATATTTACATATTTAACTGTTAGAAGTAGTTAAACATATGCACATAATTATATTATTACCAGCAACATTAAAACAAAAAGTAAATGATAACAATCAGCAAAATCTTAATTAGTAATAGTTCTAATGTTCTCCCTACATCTTTTCGTGGGAAAAATGTTTCCATTTTCAAAGTGGTCTTTATTATATTTTATTTTAAAAACTGTAACAGTACAATATATTTGTATTTGATATTCTACAATGGCCCGTGACTCTGAATAGGAAAAGTGGTTTAAAAAAAGGATGAATGAGTGGACAGATGGATGGATAGACAGACGTACGGACGGATGGATGGATGGATGGATGGACCTGTAATGCTCCTTAAGTGTTAGGTGTTAGAATTATTATTCACGCCTGGAGTATTTAAGTAAACTTGCTTTTGTATTTTATTCTAAATGAACTCATGAGCTCATGATCAACTTCACGATAGCATTATAGAAAAAGAAGGTGTACGTTGCAGCCTTTTAAATGTTATTTTTCAATAGAAATTGATTATGGATGATCCATTGCAGTGCAGTTTAAAGTGGCACGAAATGTCAGCCTGCAGCATGAAATAAGATGGCTTTAGATGGAACTTTCGCAAACACAGGACCATAAATATTCACTTGTAGCTGTAGTGTGGCTTTTGGCAGCAGCAGATCCTCACGGTTTATGTCCCTCATTTCTTGGCAGCATCATTCCTGTAACCGGCCAAAATAGCATTTCATTTCTGGCTCGCAACGCCAGGGGAGCTGCCACTTCAGAAATCTCTATTACTACTTGTACTTCACTGTTGTAAGTTCCTCCTAATGTTTTTTTTCCATTTTCTTCTTTTAAAATCCAGAAAGTCCTTCCCACAGTCTGTCGACTAAATAGGTGGTGGATTACTGCTGCAAGTTTACACAAAGTCCCGAAGCTGATATGAATTATTCTACAAGCATATATTACCTGCATAATTTAGCATTATCTGTAGGATTTTAGATTCTTAGTACTAGTTTTTAAATGTATACAAAGACAGGTCAAGAGCTGAGGTTTTTGAGTGTGTTGTGAAGAATTGTAAACTATCATTTTCATCAAAACTAAATTACTCATTGTACATTCTACTTGCATAACCGTCTAAAACATTGTGGATTTTTGTATTAGAATGGCTATTATTATTATTATTGGTCGATAATATACCCTTACTAAAGAATAGCTGCTATGAATAACACTCCTTGTTCTGTAGTGA
>JABFEB020000041.1:7225228-7238113 GCA_019775895.2 Stomatorhinus ivindoensis
TTATTATTATTATTGGTCGATAATATACCCTTACTAAAGAATAGCTGCTATGAATAACACTCCTTGTTCTGTAGTGACGCTTGAAAACGTAGTTGCCAAATTCAAACAGCAGATGGTAGCATAAGAAAAAGAAATATGCATACGCACGCACATGCGTGTATATATATATGTATGTATGGTATATATATACGACCTTAACCCCTACGCAGCCCTATCCTTAATATCATAAGTAGCCAAACAAATTACGAGACTTTTGGCATTTTTACTTTTGATTGCAGCCACAGATATTTGTGGGAACCTGAAAAATGGTCCCCACATTGTTAAAACGCAGACACACACTCACACACACACACACACACACACATATGCACATTGGTTCTCCAAATTGCTTGTGCATTTCTCAAAACAGTTTGTACACTGTAGCAATAAAATAATTTGAGTAACCAGCAAAATGAAGCAATTCATTCAAGTTTCAAAACGTAGTTTGCTTGTTAGAGATTCAGTTAATATGTTGCGGTAAGAACGAACCCAGTGTTTTAAGTAGTTATGTTGGAAAGAAGAAGACCAATTCTACATCATGGGTTGTTCAGTCGCTACTATACTCGTCTATTTTTTCCGACATCACATCTGATATTCTCCCTTGCAATAGATTAAGGGGAAAAAATCTTCTTGCTGGGATGTCATCACAGGTAGCATCCTTGCAGCGAGTAAAGAAACATGGTTGTGTGGCTGGTGACGAGCACTTTCTAATTTTATCGTACAATAAAACATGTTTTGAAAATGTTTCCCTTATACTTCACCATTGAAGGAACCTTTCAGATAACTGTATTAAGATTTTTGCATGTGGCGACTTACTCCGTGCATAAATGTTTTACAGGATAGACGTAAACAAACGAGAAGAATATAGTTCATTTTGGCGTCATGACTAATACAACTGATTTTGGGGCTAATTCAAAGTGAATATTCCTAATTCTACAAAAACCAAAACTAAATAATTTGTTCATGAAGGAAACAATGAGAAATGATATTCTGTGAGAAACTGACCTATTGGTGTGCACATGTACATATGTGGTTATGAGAAGTACCATTTTCATTTGAGAGTTGGTCCAAACCAAAAAAAACCGTAATATTGATACCCGGAACCTTTGAAAGGGGCAACATGTTGTTGGCGGAATGACATAGCGTCTGCACCAAGTGTTTTGTTTAGCGTTCGCGCTCAAGTGCTGTCGGTGGGATGTGCTTTGCTGGACGAGTGGTAACGTTACCGGCCTTTCTATAGGAAATGTAAGCATCTCTACTACTTTATATAAATTTATCACGTTTTCTTAACGCTTTATGTCTGTACATTTTACGTTTGTGATAATTGCATTATTTGTTAGTAATTTTAATTAGGTCATCACAAGATATCGTTTTAATATATTTAATTATCTGTTTGCGTTAATAGTGTTGGCACACAGATATTATGTAGTACATAAAGTTTTATGCACTGTTTAAATCAGCTCGATTGTCTTCGAACACTGGCTGTATACGCTATAGCGGACCATGGCTAGCTGTCTGCAGTTACCCAGCCATTGAGATGTCAGTCAGATGCTACCGCTGATTCCTGTTTTCGAGTCCGTTTGCTTTTCAGTTGTTGAATACCCAGCGGCTTAACAATGCTCCCGATCTTATTTTATCAATTCGAAGAAAATGAGTGAGTTCCGAATACATCATGATGTCAACGAGCTGCTCAGTTTGCTCCACGTACGAGGAGGCGACGGAGCTGAAGTCTACATCGACTTACTGCAGAAAAACAGGACTCCTTATGTCACCACCACGGTGTCGGCGCACAGCGCGAAGGTAAGGGCATAAGCACGCGCATGGCCTTCATTCTGCTCCGTGTTTAGGCAAAATGACCAAATCGAGCTTATTTGTGAAATGTACCATGAATGTGTAGATGCATATCTTGCTGACACCCCCCATCCCATGATCTATTATATTAAACAGGTGAAAATTGCAGAGTTTTCTAAAACCCCGGATGACTTCTTGAGGAAGTATGAGGAAATTAAGTCAAAGAACACCCGCAATCTGGATCCCCTGGTCTACTTGTTGTCAAAACTTACAGAGGATAAAGAGGTAACAGCTGGATTTTTGGGGAAATAGTATGCTATTGCATAAGTCATTTTTGACACCACTATTATTTACATGCCAACAAAAGGTTAATCTTCCCGGACATATCTACATTGCCTATATTTTTCCCAGACCCTTCATTGCCTGCAGCAAAATGCAAAGGAGCGATCGGAGACATCCTCCAACACTGCAGCCAGCAGTAGCACGAATTTCACCATACCTTCGACCTCTACTAAGATGTCCATACAGGAGCTGGAGGAGCTACGGAAGAAGCTCGGAACTGCCACTGCCAGCTCAACAGTCCAGCAGGTGTACTGCCGTCGTGTGGCGTCACGCTGTTTCTGTGGCGTGTCACCTGTGCATCTGCACCCAAGCTGTCAGATGTCAGTCAATGCATTGGTTTAACTTTATGTGTTGCGTTGCTATTTAAAAACCGTCTTCCTCGTAGTCAGCTGAAGTCACGCGAAAGATGTTGCGGGAAAAACACAATAAGAAGAACCCCACCATGCTGAATCCTGTGTTTCCGAACTGGGTTTATGAAAGACCTGCGCTGATCGGCGATTTCCTTACTGGTGTGCCCGCAGCCATCGATCCAGCTCATGCTGTAGGTGAGTGCTACTGTGTCTTAGGTGTTCATAACTCCTTTCTTAAAGGCCCAGCTGCCTGGGACATATACAGTGCAGGCCTCGTTTCAGCTGTGCTTTGCACTTTCCTTTGTAAGTATTTCTGTCCTACGCTGTTCAGTTTCTCTTTAAAAAAAAAAAAATTCTCCTAGGAACTAAATTTGTTGCAGTGCCATTGGGGAACCTGTAGAATACTGCAGGCCAGCAGTCTCTCACGTGACCCATTTAAAAGCAGACTGATGGAGAAAGTAGAAGGTAGTTTCTACGCCATGGTTCTAACTTCCTGTCTCCCATGTTCCCAGGTACCATGCCGCTGGCAGCCCAGGAACAGGCGCTAGTTGAAGACCTGTTGTACGTGCTGTTAGGAGTCGACGGGAGGGACGTCGTAGCACAGCCCGTGTTGGGTCGACAGAGCCGTTCCTTCATCATCGATCCAACCTTAGACATGTCAGTCAAGGAGCTTGTGAACAGGATCTTGCCAGTTGCAGCCAGCTACTCCACAATCACCCGGTAAGGAATTTGGAATAATATGAGATATCGGACATAGAAGGCCCCTTAAACCCGCTTCAGCTTACTGTCGATTAATCTGTGTACTACCTACACTTTCTCAACAATATTATATTATTTGCGCATCCTGTATAACTACCTTATCTCTGTATCGCATTACTTATTTATTATTGCATCTATGAATTCTTATACTGCACAGGTTCATCCTCTATTGCACTGTGGTTTATTCTCCCCCCCCCCCCCATGTCCTCGTGCACCCTCTCTCATACCCCTCAACTGTGGCACAAGATTTTCACCACATTCCTCAAATACATGTGACCATAAAACCTCCAACTTGCAGCTTGAGTTAAATAGCATCTCCTTATTTGCTGCATTTTTGAAATATTTGAGCTAATAATAGACAGTAATTAGAATTAGGTGATCAGTGATCGTTGTTGACACACCACAGCACAACAAAAAAAATGTCTCCTGTATTTTTCCCCATGTGTGACATAGCAGGGGGCAGCTGTGGAGCAGTGCTTGGGGGCGGTATCTTGCTCAGGGTGCATTAGTGGTGCCGTGCTTGGCGGGGATTCGAACTAGTAATCCTTCAATTACAAGTGCGCTTCCCTAACCATTAGGCCACCACCGCTATCCTACCTTATCCTGCTTGTTTAAAATTCATTACCTTTTTTTTTCGTATTATCCTATGCTTTCTCTCACCCAGCTTCATAGAGGAGAAGTCGTCTTTCGAGTACGGCCAGGTGAATCACGCCCTCACAGCCGCCATGAGGACGCTGATGAAGGAGTACCTGATTCTGGTAACGCAGCTAGAGCACCTCCACAGGCAGGGATTGCTCTCGCTTCAGAAGATGTGGTTTTATATTCAGCCAACCATGAGAACCATGGAGATCCTTGCTTCCATCGGTAAGCCTGGCTGTCTATATGCAGAGATCCACGTGCGCCCGACCTTAGCGTTCGCTAACGCTATCTGTTCTCGGTTCCTTCCCAGCCACCTCTGTTGACAAAGGCGACTGCATGGGAGGGGCCACATTAAGCCTTCTCCATGACCGCACGTTCAACTACACCGGAGACAATCAAGCCCAGGAGCTGTGCCTGTACCTCACAAAAGCGGCTAGCGTCCCTTACTTTGAGATACTCGAGAAGTGGATCTACAGGGGCATCATTAAAGACCCATACAGGTATCGAGTCTGATTCATTTACAGCCGATCTTTTGAGCTTCCCTGTCATTAAATGTCGATATGATATTAGTTCACAGCTATGTTTGGGCCATAATTGCACAGCTTGCACAGAGTTATTTGGAGTATTAAGGTTTTTTTTTTTGTTGACGAGCTTTTTGTCCTAAATTGTTGTCTCACTAGTGAATTTATGGTGGAAGAGCATGAACTTCAGAAGGAGAAGATTCAGGAGGACTATAACGATAAGTACTGGGATCAGCGGTATACAATCGTGCAGCACAGAATCCCATCCTTCCTCCAAAAGATGGCCGACAAAATATTAAGCACTGGTTAGTGCTTGTTTTTGGGCATGCATGTGTGTGTGCATGTGCGCGCGTGTGGTCGTGTATGCTTGTGTGTGTGTATACACACAACTATGGAAAAAATTGAGACCACAGCTTTTTGTATCACTAATTTCTAATTTTATGGGTGTACGTATGTGGATGATACACAGATTTTTTGCTAACTGCAGCCTGGTTCTTTCTCTGTTTCTCTATAATGAAGGGCTCCTTCCTTGCTTTTTGGGACTTCAGTCCTGCTTCTTGGAGCTTCTGCCCTTTACCTGGCTGGTTCCTGGCCACCAGTGTCTTCTGCTTCACATTATTCTTGTGTACTGCTGTCTTAGAAAAATTTTGGACCTGGAAGCAACTTGCTCCTCAGCATAGCCTTCTGTCAGCAGATCCTGGACTAAACCAGTATTTAAAAATGCAGATGTTTTAAAATATAGAGTGGTCTCTTAATTTTTTCCTATGTATGTATCTGTATCTATGTGTGTGTGTGTGTGTGTGTTCATTCCATAATAGTCCATTTTAATTCAGAAATTCCCAAAAAAGTTTTAGCGCCATTTCGATTAAATTTGACCTGTGAATCACACACCGCAGGTACCAAAAAAAAAAACCGATGTGTTTTCTTGTGAACTGTATCTTTATTGTAAACTTTTCTGAGCTCTGGAAGGTATGTGTAATTAGCATGCCAAATTTAATCATAATCAGAAATGGTAATAGAAAGACCATTTGTTGAATTACAATGGAATGTCCCATGAGGCTTTCTTTTAGAGATCAATAGTGTACCTTTTCAGTTTGTCATGGTTGTTCTTCTATCAGTGATATTACATTAACAATGTTAGCAATAAATAATGGAAACTTTGTATCTTTTTCTATTATTCTATAATGTGTGGTAAAGGAAAGTATCTGAATGTGGTGAGGGAGTGCGGTCGAGATGTGACGTGCCCGGATGCCAAAGAGGTCCTGTACACTCTGAAGGAAAGAGCCTATGTTGAGCAGATTGAAAAGGCCTATAATTATGCCAGCAAGGTCCTCCTCAACTTCCTGATGGAAGAGAAGGAGCTCGTGACAAGACTCAGGTAAAGGGCTCTTGTGAGATTATGATTGCATTACCGATCGAGGTCTTCGAGTGCATTTTCTTGTTTTAATGCTATTTTAATGCTATCTTGTTTTAGTGCCTATCCTACGCCTCGTTAAGCTTTGTCTTAAGTATGTTCTATTCGCTTCAGTCGTTTCCTATTTCACATACTGTGTGTTTACTAAAATTATTCAAGTTAATTTACCCTTGAGGACATTATTATTGCTGTCCTCCTGCGGTTTGAACTGGCACAGGAAATTACGTCAAGTCTACATTAACACTGGCCCTCCTTCTGAGATGCAGAACTGCTTTCCTCTGTAGGTCGATTAAGCACTACTTCCTAATGGACAAGGGAGACTTTTTCGTTCATTTTATGGACCTGACCGAGGAGGAACTGAAAAAACAAGTGGATGACATCATTCCACCCAGACTGGAAGCCTTGTTGGAGCTGGCTCTGAGAATGAGCACTGCAAACACCGACCCATTTAAAGATGACCTAAAGGTGCTCAGTTTGTTTATGCTCGATCAGTTATTTTCCCCCAGGATTGGCGACCAATTTATTGAAATGCACCTTAATAATACAAAAAGCTAAGGTATACTATAGCACTGGTTGCCTTTGGTACTTTTAGCTGGAATTAATAGGGAGAAGGAGTTCCAAGACTGTCCACATGGGTGCGCCAGTTAGCTTGCAGTGTGACATTTCTGGAACGAACGGTTTGTTTTTCACCAACAAAATTGACTTTCCTGTCAGAACAAAAGTTGTTAACTGATTTAAGCACACAGGAAATGATGAAGCGCATTGAAATTCTCTTTGTGATCATGTTAGTGGAGGCTATTGTCAAATATAGGAGATAATATATGAGAATTTTATTATATAATTTTCATATCACTAAATTTAAAAACCCCTTTTCAAGACATGTAGCAATGTGTGAGTTTATCTGATTTTTTTGTACCGTAGTTGTTGTTTTTGATTTTTACAGATTGATTTGATGCCACATGACGTCATCACACAACTCTTGCGGGTCCTGGCCATCGAGACCAAGCAGGAGAAGGCGATTATCAACGCGGACCCAACGGATGTCGCTCTCAGTGGCCTGGAGGCCTTTTCGTTCGATTACATTGTCAAATGGCCGCTGTCACTCATTATCAACAGGTGTGTAGTGTGTGCCACTTGATGGTTCTCTGGAATGATCCACCAGTTCATAATTCTCTTTCAGATCATTTTCAGTGTTTTTCTTATGCATAGTGTTGAAACAATATATATGTAAAAATAATGTTTAAAGATAACGACGACGTCAGGAACTGCATTTTTCAGCACTGGTTATTGAAGACCCCAGTACCACAAAGCTGCCATTTATTTTCATAATTACAGGAAGGCCCTGACCAGGTATCAGATGTTGTTCCGGCACATGTTTTACTGTAAGCATGTGGAAAGGCTGTTGTGCAACGTGTGGATTAGCAACAAAGCAGCTAACCAATATTCTCTTCACTCAGCCAAGTGGTGAGTCTAAATACAATGTAGTATCATTTAAGAAAGAATAAACAGTGATGAATGCATGCACTTTATTCGCTGGATAACTATTAAGTTCCGTAGCTATATACATAAACATTTGTTACATAAACAATAGATGTCAGATAAATTCATGTTTAGAAAATCCTGCGTGCAACATTTATAAATTACGTATTGCTGCAGTAATTATCACCAGATTGTGGTTGTGAGATTATCCTATCCTATCATTTAAAAAAAAAAATGTTTTCCTCTGTACAGGTTCGCTACAGCCTTCGCACTAAGACAGCGGATGCTGAACTTTGTCCAGAACATACAGTATTATATGATGTTTGAAGTCATGGAGCCAACGTGGCACAATATGGAAAACAACCTGAAATCTGTAAGTACAAGCTGGATGTTTTACTCATTTTATTGCAGTTTACTTCATTCACATCTACATTGTCTGTACAGGCATCTGCGACATAGAAAATTCAACAGGAAGATTAATTTAGACTTACTTTTGGAAGTTGTAACTACACAATATTAATTGCTCCTGCAGGAGGTCCGCAATTAGAAGAGATACACATAGTATCTTCTTTCCCGTAGGCGTCAAACATCGATGATGTCCTGTGCCATCATACCAGCTTTCTGGATAACTGCCTCAAAGACTGCATGTTGACCAATCCTGAGCTTCTCAGGATCTTCTCGAAGCTGATGTCCGTGTGTGTCATGTTCACAAACTGCATGCAGGTGCGTAGACATGAAGGAGCAGCTTCAGGTGTTGCACTGCACCCACATTGAGTTTACATATTGCCGTTTCTCATAATGCACTGGAAGTTCTGGAAAGAGGACAGCAATGTTGGCTGCCAGTAGTTTGCTGAGTGAATGAGATTCGTGTTGATTTTTGACTTTGACGCAGCGGTTCACTCAGAGCATGAGGGTGGACAGCGAAATGAAACGGCTCACTCTTGAGCATGGGACGATGGACGGCCCCCCCACAAAGAATGAACGCACTGAAGAGGCAGAGAAGAAAAGACTCACCTCAAAGGTGACTCCCCATTTAGATATTTCTCCTTGAATGACAGCACACCCCAAGAGATTTCCTGAAATTTTTTTTTTCCCTTTCAGTTCTTGGCAGAGCTTGTCGATGCTCTACAGTCTGACTCTGGTTTTGAAGCAACAATCAGCAAGTTTGACTCTAACTTCAGTAGCTTGTTGCTGGACCTGTTGGATAAACTGAGCATATACAGCACTAATGACTGTGAGCACAGTATGATCAACATAATCTACAGGTACACATTCACTCCTTAACCTCCAATTAATTTTGTTTTAAAAATAACAAAAAACGTCAATGCTGGTTATTAATTAAATGTCTTCACCTCAGGCTGGATTTCAATGGATTCTACACAGAACGCTTAGAGCGAATGGCCATCGAAAGAAGTCAGAAGGCAGCTGCTTAGATTAGTATGCAACCTCCATGAAGTCTGCTGATTGAGCGTTTTGAAAATATTTATGTCCTACTGAAACATGTACTTTATAATTAACTTCGTAACTCAAGCTTAGCTATTGAGCATGCCTTGTGATTAAAAGAGACTTTTATCAATATTGAGAGATGGATCGTACATGTTTTTGTTTCAAATTAAGAAATTAAACATTGTGCTACAAGAATTTATTACCCTACCCTGACATAAATAAGCAGCCCAGAATATCAATATCAATGTGGACCTGGATGCTTAATTGCTGTATTAATTGTTATTAAAGTGTAGAACTGTTTAATTATAACCGACCACTCACACTGTATATTCATATAAAAGTATCGTGGGGATTTTCAAAGTGAATCTCGACTTTTCAGGTGTCTTGCTTTGTTTTGACTTTGAATTCTGGAGCTATGAATGTTTAACGAAGTCATTAACCACATCCCACCTTGTAAGCAAAAATCACCCCTGGTATGTAGGAACCGGGAGGGACAGGGATTTATGTCCCCCAATACTTTATTTACATTCATTTTGTATCCCCCCCCCCAAAAAAAGACGTTTGCATCATTTAAATGACTAAGTTGCACCCCCCAATTCAAACTCACTCACGTGTCCTTGTGTGGTCCCTTCAGTCATGATGGTTCACAGAAATGTATCTGAGTAGTTGAAGCTGACTCGGGGGAAAAAAGTACTGGAATCAGAGCGACTTCCTGAAGTGAGTCACGGCCTGTAACTTCCTGAACGGTCAGATCACGGTTCCTATGTTAATCATGAAGGAACTGCACGCACGCTGCGCTCCAGTACTGCTGCCGAGACGGTACTGAGCCGCCGCCTGCCGCCACCATGCGCTTGTGGTCCTTGGATATTACTCTTTTAGTGATTGTATCTATAGGTAAGTAAATTAGTACGTGGTGTATTGAAAGTGCCCCGTATTTTTTATTTGGAAACGCAATATTCATGAATGTATTTACATGTGTACCTACTTTGAGATATGTTAAACTGAACAGATATATCTACGTTAGTGTTCTATGTTAATGCCTTAAGATACTTTCAGGTTCATTCGTCACAAGTGAACGCAGGCTTTCTCATGTGAAGGACTACACTGTTGTCAGACCGCAGAAACTCGCCATTCGTGCCAAACGAACCTTGTCCTCCGAAAAGGTGCGTGGTTTTAATTTAGATACTGGCAGGTTGGATTACCTTATGCTTACTCAACATCACGCGTCCTTAAAGTGTGGATTTTTGTAACTTCTTCCCGTTTTAAAATAATAATAAATTATTATTATTATTATTATTATTATTTAGCCACCGTTGACTACGAATTACCAGATAAAAAGCAGAATCTAAGCCCAAGAACCGTATTCACACAAATGTTTTTATGATGGGAAAATGAGTATTCGGGTGTTTCCTGTTGCGGTGGTTCTATCCCCAAAGGACCTTTTCATGGACCACAATATGTTTGTGTTTATTTATTTATATATTTTTTCCGTACTCATATTCACCCATTGAACATATTTTATTACTTTAAAAAACACATGTGTTACGTATCTATATCTATATTTTGTTTAAATACCGGTTTAACTACTTAGGACGGCCGTTCCTGCTTTTTTGCCTCAAGAGTAGACGAGTTAAACTAAAAAGACACGACAATCCGGACCTATTTGTCCACTTCTTATGCAGGAATATCCAGACAAGCTGCGGTATGCATTATCTATTGAGGGAGCAGACTATATATTCAACCTGGAAAAAAACAGGTAAGATTTTGATTTGTTAAATGTTTATCTTACGTGTCTTCTGAAAAGAATGAGTATTTTAAAAATATATTTATCTGTGATAGACAAAAGTTTGGCTTTATTCATTGTGATTTTAAATAAATAAATACATTTATTATAACAATAACAATATAATAATTTGAAGGCAAGGTGTTCGTTTATTATGTCATTTTTACAGTGACGTTAACTTGAATCAATGAAATAATTATCAACCATTTTAAACTTTTAGGTTTCTGTTAGGAAAGGATTATACAGAAACATACTATTTGGATAATGGAACTGAAGTCACAGTATTACCAAATGATGAGGTATGGATGTTATTTCATTATGCAATAAACAATCCACCCATTCTTCGGCTAGGAGTATCTATTCTATTTGATATATGTATTAAATTAGCTTCATCTAAATAATTAGCGGTCTTTTGCTGTTGATGTAAGAAATCTGCCACACTAATGAGAGATCGTCTGCATCTTCTTTTAGGACCACTGTTATTATCATGGGGATGTTCAAGATATTAAGGATTCCACAGTTAGTGTGGGCCTGTGCTCCGGAATGAGGTGTGTCTTGATTATCGGTTATATATTGTTGTATGGTAGTAGCCCCAAGTGTGATTAAAAATTGGATGTACACATGGGATGTCCCTGAATCCGGCCTCTGTATGCCTCTGATACAGGAGTTAAAAGTGCGGCATCCTACCATAAGTCTCTTGTCCTCGTGCTGCAGGGGTTTCGTGAGGGCTAAGCAGACAGTATACTTCATCGAACCTTTGGCCAACTTCACAGAGGGCGACCATGCCGTTTACAAAGCGGAGCATCTGAGAAGAAAGAGATCCTCGTGTGGTCACTACAACAATACTTACTATGACCATGGGCCCAGAGTCTCTGGGGTGTTTAAGCCCAGTGTTTGGGTACTGTTACTTCTTTGACATGTACAGATCAGTGCCAGTCATAGACCCTGTGGCGCCGTAGTCAGTTAAACTTGCTGACTTTGGATGCCAGCAGTGACTAAAGGTGATGATGGACAGGGCAATTTTTTGAGCAATGTTGCTTAGCAATTACCAACCAAGTGAGACACAGGGCAACTCATTTGGATCTGGATCATCACAAAAAGTTGCCCACTGCCAGTCACAGTTTTTCAAACAGAAATTTGTTGCCCAATATTAATTGGAAAGAGCCCAAGCAACATTGCGCAAAAAGTTGCCCTGTGTGTTACTCTGTCGGCACCTTGGCAACCAATATTAAACTAGTGTTGAGAGAAAAACATCTTTTGAAATATTTTCTTTCAATACCATTCATGTGCTTTACACATAAAAAAAATTCTTTCTTTTCAGAAAAGCAATTCACTTTTCAATGGAGAAAAATTTGTCGAGATGTTTTTGGTGGCTGACAATGCAGAGGTTTGTACTTTTTTGATGATAATTTTGAAAATTTAGGAACCAATGATGGATTTTGAATACTGTGATATCTTTGTGAAAGTTTTTTTTTTTAATAGATTTTCGTTGTTTTTCGTTTCAGTATAAAAAATGTGATAGGAAGATGGAAAACGTAAAAGCAAGAATGCTGGAAGTAGTAAATCATATTGACAAGGTAACATCCAGACTTATAATTTGTCATCTGTGTTTGGATGAGTGTGTTTAATTCAGTTAATTCCGTTTTTGATGGTGTAAGCATTGCGTAGTACGGCTCTAACTGCCAACCAATGTATGTCGTTTCAGCTGTATCGCCCTCTAAACATTCATGTAGTGTTAGTAGGTCTGGAGGTTTGGTCTCACATGGACAAGATTTACGTCAGCACTAATCCTGACACAACCTTGACAAATTTTCTCCAATGGAGACAGAACAGTCTTATCGATAAGAGAAAACATGACAATGCACAACTTGTCACGTGAGTACCTATTTATATGATATATACTGTATGCTTATGATATATGGTTGTATGCTTCAAGCATTAAAGAAAAATAAGGTTTTATTTATTTTTATGTATTTATATTAGTTTAATTTAAACATACCTTTTCTTACATCTTTTCTTGTTCCTATTTAATGCAAATAAAAAATTCTTTAACATAGAGAAAATTACACATTAAATACATTAGTCCGAACAATGAAAATGCCTAATGAGAGGTGAGTTTTACTTGATCAGTTGCAATTGACCCAGCAGCACATCAAAAGTACCCGCTCGGATATTCTTTCATTATTTGGCTGATTCTTCCTCTTCTTTTCACAGTGGTATTGATTTTGATGGAGATACTGTGGGTTTGGCAAACAAATTTGCAATGTGTGAATACGGTTCTGCGGCGGTGAATCAGGTATACACACACACACACACACACAC
>JABFEB020000041.1:7246185-7265268 GCA_019775895.2 Stomatorhinus ivindoensis
ATGGCCCCCCCCCCCCCCCCCCCCCCATTGTCATTGGTTCTGAGTCCATGATAGAATCCAGTTTTTCCAAACTCATTTCTGTGACACAACTATAATTTTAATTGGTAGTGTATCTGTACATGAGTAATACCTATAATTACTGAGTAATTGGCTTTTTTAATCATTTTACACACATCATAGAAAGAAATTGTGTCAACTCTCAAATACTCTGCAGGTGAGTTGAATACATCTGACTACTTTGTGCAAACACACTTGTCTCGATCTGTAAGAGCGATTGTGAACACAGGAAAGGTATGATAAGTGACGCTGAGGAAGTTTCTTCAGAAGATTTTTTGTTGTGCAATTTGTTTTCATCCTAACTACTATCATAGGATTAAGTAACACAGCAGAAATAATAAACAAGATAGTTTGATATTGATATGAAAGACTTCAGCAGAAATTGCGTAATTCCGCCAATATATTATTGGGTGTGTGTTGAAACAAGATTTTTAGGGTGGCAAAGCTGAACATCACAGTTTTTCTCAAGATCTCTCTCGGCACAGTGTTCAGCAATCATTCCATAATCAGCATAAGAATAGAACAATTGTGTTAGTATTTGTTAAATGTTTACTGAGGATGTGCATTAATTTTCATCAGTGGCAGTGACTATGTCAGTGTTACATTGCAAACAGAATAGACATTTAACTATATAAAAACAAAATTCTCAGACAATCATTCCCATCAGTCAAAAATGTAGCTCATTTGTCTGGCTAACTAAATTTATTCATTATTTTATTGAGCCATTAATTATTATGATTATTTGCATTGGACAATCAAATTACTTACTTTTTCCAAGATAAGCAGGGTAATATTTTCAGCCACTCTAGTTGACCATAAGTATTTAAGTTAGATTTTAAGAATTTAACAATGTGTGTGCATCGTTACTGATTGTCCCATTCTTACTTACTCATTTATTTATCCATGAGCTCTGACAAACTAAATTGAATCTATCTCGAAGAATTGTGTTATATCAATCATTAATCAACCAAAGCCAGTGGTGGAATGTAACAAAGTATTTGTACTTTGTTACTGTACTTAAGTACATTTTTATGTATCTGTACTTTACTTACGAAAAATAACAATGCATACTTTTTATTTTACTTCATTACATTTTGCGGCAATTATCTGTACTTTCTTCTCCACTACATTTCTACAATTTATGACGCTAGTCGTTACATTTTATGAGTACAATTTCCTCAAAATCTCACTTAAGTAAGATTGTTGATGTAGCACTTCCACTTTTACTTGAGTACATAATTTCCGTTATATTTGTACTTTTACTTAAGAACTAAGCTTCAGTACTTCCTCCACCCCTGACCAAAGCATGTGTACATGAAAGTTAATCAATATTGAAATATATTAAAATACTGAAAGGCATGAAAAAACAGGAACAATCCATGAGAATAACTGCATAACAAAAACTACCAGAATAGTTTATAACATTTTGATAATGGCTGTCACTTAAATTCTCTTACTAAGGATAAGATTACTTTAAGACTAATGAGCTCTCTTCCACGGCCTTTTGTTTGAAGATCCTACAGATGAAGGCAATCAGGCTGATGGAGATAAAGGATTCACACACTGATTCACAAATAAGCCTCCAGGAAATATGGCATGGAGACCGTTCTCAGGTATTGTGAGCACTGATTCTATGATAAGACTTTCACTTTCAGGATGTACTGCAATAAGATTTAAATGTAGAGTTTTTGTCATTTTTATTATTTGCTAATGTAGTTGACTACAATTACTGCACGTTGATAGCTTGTCTTTTATAATAAGCTGCATTTGGAAATGGGAGGTTTTTACACGTTGCATTGATAAAAATGGATGTGCCGGGATGTAATGTGCCAGGATGTAGTGTCTGCGTAACTTCAGAAGCAAGCTGAATCTTACCACAATTTCTTGTGGAGGCTTTGACTACAGGATGTAAGCAACCTTCATACCTTCATAGGGCTTTGGCCAGAGAAGCTGGTATTCGTTATACAAGACCGGCGATACAACAGAATGTTGTAGGGTCTCACAGAGGTGTGGGGGCGCATTGGGGCCGTGGGGAAGTTCGGGGGTAGGTGCAGGTATGGGTAGGCTGAGGATGAATCCAAAGATAGCGGTTACAATCCTGGTCAGGCTCCCTGGTCTGTGCTTAAGTCATCTAAGGGAAGAAGAATACATTTTTGGTGTTTGTTGGTAAACCTGGTTACCCTTAGATCATCCAGACCCTTTTACATCATTGAAGACACTCTGCCCAGCACACCCAATGCACCATCCCATCATGCTGCAGCATATGTCTGCAAGGCCTTTGTTCACACAGCCCAAATGGGAGGACTGTGCACTGCCAGTGTCCATTAGGGGTACTGAACACAGTCTTCTCTCAAGCCTTTGAGATCAGTGGTACCTGCCACTAGTCCGTGGTGAGGTCCACTGGAGATGAACCAGGCCGCCCAAACTATTTTATCAGCAAAACAAAGACACATCATTCCGTTTCCAGAGGTCATTACAGAGCTGGAGAGCTACATTAGGAGCTGAATCATGCTGCTGAGAAAAAAGCATCAGTAAAGTATATGTTCCTTATTCTTTGGATATTGTATTTTTTGTATATTGTGTGTAGAGTCGGCAAGTACCATATTGTGAAACATTGTAACATATTTGATTACACTGGTCAATAGTACAACTCAGAATTTTACTATCACCCATAGTTTTTGAGTGATGTCATTTTTAGGGTATAGTTAGGTTTTACTTAGTTTTTTTATTAGGTTATAATTAGATTATAAATCCTTATTAAGAATGTTCGGATATATGAAAGTTTAATTTAAGAAATAATACTTTTCATTAAATGTATTTCTGAACATTTTTAATACCATACAGAAGGGATTAATGTACCAATTGGTGATAAGATGTTTGACTCTTAAAAGGGATTGTCCCTGAGGCCAAGTGCAGCAAAAATCATAGCTTCTACCTTTTACTTGAATGACGTCCACCATGCACATATACTATAAATATATATATGTGGAATAAAGTTATTGTTTGTCACTCAGATTACCTGCATAATATGGATTCTATAAGATCCACCTATTGTGACTAAAGGAATATTTTGTTGACTATCATTATTACCAATCCAGATGTGTGATATAAGTTATCAAAACAGTCTACTAAGTCAAACCTGCAAGGCATGGGAAGATGAAACAATCAATAAAAGCCAAGAATATTTATTGTGTCTGCAAAATTTATGTTGGATTATGCTTTCTTCAATAGTAACATGCAGAATTAATGTTCATGCTTCTGGAAAATGGAGTGCAATAGGAATTCAATTTTTAATTTTACCTAGCTGGTCCACAAAGGCAGCAAATTGTGTGAAGCACTTTTCTTTTTTTTTATAAATGTCATTACTACGGACCCAAAAAGATCATTCTGTCATTAGATTGTTATTAATATTACCATTAATGCTTATTACAGAGTCAGTAGTTACCTGCAATACCTTTTACTGTCTAATCTCAGTCTGAAAGGTGAAATACTTAACTGATGATAAGGCCACTTTATAAAGCATGATGTCACCACTAAAGAATTTCAGCAATATATAAACTGCATTTCATCGCATGCCAGGCGTTTGCTTGAGAATTACTGTGCTTATCTGCAGTGACATGTGACATTACCGAAATGTGCTGAAAGAAACTGTCAGGAAATTTTTAGATCCTGCACTGGTCTTCATATAAATTATTATTTTTTTTTTAGCATTTCCACAAGTCTCAATGGTGCTTCATCCAAACATCTGTCCCCTCATAGATAATTGTTATATTGCAATAAAACAAATTTTAACAGTAGTAATGATCAGTGACTAGAGCATGTCCCTTTTTTTATTTGCTCCATAGAAATGAGAGCTTTGTTTGTTGGTCTCCTACTGTGAATTTCCAGACTGCAACCCTTTCATTTTCAAACCACTAAGTAAAGAGACAGAAAGGCTCTACCACCCCCAGCTGCTCATATTTATGACCCATTATGACCGTCTCATAAGCACCTGTCCCCCTGGCGGCTGGGAAAAACAAAGGAGACGCTCTGACTCACAGCCCTGCCCTCACCCGGCGCTCTTCCCTCAGCGCCATGGATAAGGCCACAGCTGGGCCAAGAATGTGGATGTAAGGAAGGGCTGGACTCCCACACTGCAGACCGGGGGCCAACTCAGCGCTGATTCACAGCTAACGGGTGATTTAAACCAGCCGCAACGCCATGGCGACCCAGGCTGGAGATAGACTCAGTGGATTAGCCGAGCATGACGGATGCTACAGCCATTTAGGACCTACCAGAACACATTCACTGACATTCTTTGAGCAAAGATCTAAGCTGAGCAAGTCACGTCTTCGTGAAACATTTACATTTCCCATCACACCAAAAGTAAACATGACAGAACAATAATTCTGTTGTTACAGTTCTGACCAAAGATTCATTCTGGTGACTGTCAAGGCACAGAAAACGGAAGTCACAAAAATTGGAAGAGAGATTTTTGGGATTACATCTCTCTTTTAATATGAGATTTCAGAAAATGTTTGATAATGTAGGCCAAAGGTGATTTTGCAGTGCTAAATGTCATTCACAATTTCGGCACTTCGTAAGAGCCAATCAGGAGAGGTCACACTGGGAGGTGTAAATAAACATACTCATTTTTATGTTCTAGCCATCTACTCCAGAGAGACACTAATGTTTGCATCCATCTGTCTCTTTTTCACCAGTATCTGTTCTAGTGCCAACAGTCCATAACATTTGAATTTCCGGATGTTTATGGAATTGAGGGAGTTCATTCACCCTGGCATAATTTATAATTTGAAGAATGCTGAAATTTTAATGGAAGGTCATTTAGAGTAAAAATCCATTAGCCCATTAGCATCTTCTGCATACATTGCCAGCTCAAACCAGTCTCAGCAGCTTTGCGTGCAACCATATGGTGCATATTATTCAGTACCAGGATTCAAACGACACATACAAAAAACTGCATGTGAAATATATATAAAAAAACAAGTTTACAAATATTTTCTTAAATTCCTAATGTTTTTATCCCCAAACATGGATGATATATGCTCAGCAGTCATACAGCAGTAATACCCACAATTTAATGACTCAGGCCATAAACTGAACTCACTCGTCGTTAAACAGAAGAAAACAAGCAGCATTCCGTCGCCTGATACGTGAATTATAGTCTGACCTACTTTCTGAAGACTGCCCAGATTTTTTTCATAATTAGGGTCATTCTGCCAAGTATTTCACAAGCACAAAGGATGTATTTCAGTAAGTTCCTCTCTGAGGCAGTAGCAGGGATTTCTCACAAAACACGTTAAAGACTTTGGGCCCCATAAAAGCATATTCAGACAAATATAGTTATTTGGAATTGTCCTAACTTCCCCACCCCCCCCAACCCTCCACACGCTACATACTCCAGACATGTTTACTTACGGTGCATGCAAAGAGCACATGCTGCTCACAGAGAGATAATTTCCTGTATCCAGGAAATTAACTGGTAGCAGAAAGCAGTAGGAGTACATGATATTTACATTTGAATATGATGTCTGTATGTGTGCACTGTGGTGATTCTACTGGTGTTCACCCTGGCCTAACTATCTAATCTATCTAGTGCTTCTGATATGCTGATTTGTACCACATGCATCCTGGGATAGGGGTCTGGATCACCAAAACTGACTACATAAGTGGTCACTCCGCTGGCTTCTTTTTTGATGTTTTGATGCTGAATTTCCATTTGTGTGCTTTTACATGAGCCCAGGGCCCTGTTTCAGAAAGTAGGGCTTCTTGTTTAGTTCAGGCTAGGTAATCTACCTAAAGCGAAGCAGGTTTGGGCCTGGCCACTACTTGGATGAGAGACCAACTAAGAAAGTTGGGTTTCTGCTGGGGAGGTGTTGGTTTGGCCAACAGGGGGAGCCCATGCTGTGGTCTGTGTGGATCCCAGTGCCCCAGTGCAGTCATGCGATACTGTGCTGTAAAAGTGGTGCCGTCCTTTGGCAATATTTAAGCAGTAGTACTTTACAATCGAGACAAGACCTAACTTGATATGCACATGCTTTCTAGTCCTTGTTAGGGCTCATGCTGCAGCATTTTGCAGCAACTGGAGTTTGTTTAATGATGAGGCACACCCAACCAGTAGGGCATCACAGTATTCCAGTCTAGAAGTGCATCTCATACTTGACGGCTGAGCAGCCAAATTAATGCAGCCCCTTCACTCTGTGACCTAGATCTGCCTGTGACTCCAACCCCTCGGTCTGAGTCACAGAGACAGTCACCCCAGTGTCTGCGACTCCTACCCATTATTCCTTGTTGTCTCTACTAATCTGATCCCCCCCAGGGTATTCTCTATTCTGCTATAAACACAGGGATCATTTGGCTACAGAGTGAAAGGTCCCATTGTCATTCAATAATGTATCAACTTTATGTAGGTAAACTGATAAACAGTCACAGGCGCTTGAGGATCTGATACCATACAGCAGACCAAGCTATACTTTGTCTTAACGTGCCTCTGTTTTTCTCCATGTGGGTCTTACATTTTAACGTAACCCCACTATTCGTTACATTTAGGCTGCTCGCTCCTTAGTTTCGCACAGGTTTAAAATAAATGCTCTTTGCTGGTTTTTGATTTAGATTATGATCTTTCACTTGCCAAAATCCGAAAAGGGAGAGAGAGTATTGTCACAGTTAGCATGTCCACTGGGGCACCACGTGAAATTTACATGGGTTTCCAGCATCCAAACTGACTAGGGTTGAGTACAGCCAAGTTCCTGGGCTGTCACTGCTGCCCATTTGGGCTACCAAGGAGAATAATTCAGCTTTAACTGGGCAAGTCACATTGGCTGTTTTGTGGGCTGTCTCAGGGGTTTTTTTGGGTCGCAAATGGGCAAACATAATTATGTAGTGAGTTCTATATGGGTAACCACAAGTGAGTTCCTTGTGGGCTATTTCATTGGCTGTATCTGTGTCCCATTTGGGCAAACCATGAACAGATTTGTGCTTTAGATACAGAAACCCAAGTGGGATCTCTTTGAGCTACTGTATTAGCTGTATCTAGGTCCCACTTGGGCAAAGCATTAATACAGTGTTTTAGATGGGCAAACCTAAGTGGGGTCTCTCTTATGTTACATCATTGGCCATTTATGGGTCCCGCTTTGGTTCAGCATTAATACAGGTATTTTTTAAAGAGGCAAACACAGACTATGATCTTTTATGCTATTTCCCCTAAATGGCCTAATGAACACATTTTACAGAGTAACCTTTTCTGTCTGAAACCAGAAAAGATTTCGAGAGGTAGAATAATAAATACTTATGTGCTTCTTTGGGAATTTTCACAATGAATAATTTCCCTTACAGTGAAATATTTACCAGTGCAAGAATAAACTGAATAAGTGGCAATGGAGACAGGCAAAGGGATTGATTTACTGTTTCAATCTTCCATCCATTTTCTGAACCACTTATCCTTCTGGGTCATAAGGGGGTCCAGAGCCTATCCCAGATGCTGCGGTAAGAACCCAGGATGGGGGGCCAGCCCATCACAGGGCACTCTCACACACCATTCACTCACACATGCACACCTATGGGCAACCTGGTAACTCCAATTAGCCTCAGCATGGCTTTGGACTGTGGGGGGAAACCAGAGTACCCAGAGGAAACCCCACGACGACACAGGGAGAACATGCAAACTCCACACACATGGAACCCAGGCGGAGACTCGAACCCAGGTCCCAGAGGTGTGAGGCAACAGTGCTAACCACTTCCACCAGTTTTAATCTTTCTAATAAATATTCACAAAGTGATTTTATTCCACAAGGAGAAAATGGCTTCAGACAACAAGCAATTCCATCCCTCCTGGTTTTCTGTCTTAAAATATTATGACTAGTTTTAAATCCTTCATTATCATTTAAAAAATGTCCTATTATCAGATGGGGCTGGTCACTCCTCCTTATTTCTGGTTCTGTCATGCAATAATTCAAAGAATTCCTGTCTATTTATAGAATGAATCAAAGGACAGACGCATGACCATTTTAGGCCAGCGAATGCACAGACTGATTACATTCGGGCTACATTTAAACATGCATCATCATGTAAACCCAAACAGCTGAGTTAATATTGGTCACATTAACAAAAAATCAATCACAAAACAAAAACATAACTGCAAAATGGAAATTACATACTTTAAAGCTATTAAAATATTGCTCAACTCAGTATGAGTACAAATAAAGTGACATTGCTATGAATGTGAGGACTAATCACACAGAATTGCATCTGCAATTGCAGAATTGCAGTAATTAAGCTCAATAATGTGTCCATGTGCCAGTCAGAAGTTAGTGTTAATTATAGTCAGGCGCGCATGCTTAAGTAACGAGGTTCACCCAGCATGCATAGATTTTGTATTTAAAGGTTAGCTTTACAAGCCCCCCGGATTTGCTCTCTTAGGTTCAAGCTTGCAAAAGCAAGCTATTTCATGTGCTTTTTTTTTTGATTGTTTTCATAAGATCCATTTGTTAGCCGTTCTGAAAGAGCAGTTTGTTAGACTAGTTGCATGAGATGTATTTTAATCATATTGCATTTTTTTTATTTAACTCCTCATCCTGATGACCTGTTGCTGGTCATAAAGCATTGCAATATGTCAATTTCTTTCTTTTATTGCTGTTCTATTATTTTTAGAGAGTTGTCTCCTTGTCGTTAGCCATCTCTTTAGCACCAAAGCTGTCTCGTGTCTTTGCTGTAGCGCTGCCAAAGGCTGCATTTCCCGTTAGAAGTCTCATGATTCAGAATGCATCATCTGGCACTAGTCCCTCAGGAAGCTCACTGTGTGGAAATTCACCCCAGTAAGGGAAGGGATATTACACAAACTTGGGGAAATTGAATAATGGTATAACTTTGTCAGCATTTTATTTTCCTTGTAGGACTAATTGCACACAATGCTTTTTTTTCCCCAAGTGGTCCTGTACAATATCAGCTGGAGGTTTAAAAAGTGCCTGCGATAATGAGTTTTCCTCAAAATCATTCTCTTACTATCATTGTTTATGAATTTCAAACCGAACGTTTGTTTTATGTATGGTGTGACCTCTTGCTCTCTCCCACCTTAACATTCCTGGCTTGGGGCTCTTGAGATAAGAGCCAAGTACTGACTGTGAAGAACGCTCGCTAATAAATCACGCAGCAGAGTTCTGCTGGCTGAGTAATGGCAGTGTATTCTTTGGGTGATTTGAGCTGGTGGTGGCATGCACAGCTGCGCCAGAAGCAGAGTTTCAAAGTGGAACGTTATCTGCTATATGGACGACAGCAGGAGTGATAGTTGCCGACTTGGCAATGAGTCAAGGTGGATGAATGTAGTGATAAACGGCAGATCCTTCCTACTGCTGCAAAACAGAGATGGAGATTAAATGCATTAAGTATAGTAGGTTGTGCATATAACCAACAATAAAGGTAATCAAAAGATAGAAGATAACACATACATATTTGCATTCCTTAGTGAGTCTATCACAAATGAATAGATGGTTATGACTACAGGCCTGTAGCTTTCTGCTTCAGCCATGCTGTTTACAATTTCCATATTGGGAGAGATTACAGTCACTGAGCAGATTCTCTCCCACCTTCACTGTTTATCCTTTCCCAGATTCCTTGGGACTTTTTTTTTTTCTCTCTCTCTCTGCAAGAACACCACGCTTGCAAAATCATCCTAGAGACAAGAACCAAAAAAGCATCATGTTTTAAAAGGGCCATCCGTGAGAGATCACGGTCTCCGTTTCATCCAATAACAAAATGCTATTGGGTCATTTTTCAGACGCCAGCGTTATGAAGAATTCAAAACGGAGACCTCTAAGAAGATTGAGGGTCCCAATGGGGTTTTGGAGTTAATGTTCAGGATGGACTCTTTCTTTGTTGCACTGAAAAGGATAGCCTTTCGATTTCGGTGTACCTTGTGCAGTAACAATAAAGCCATTCGTTCCTTCATCTACGATAGTTTAACTTGTAAAAATCCTATAGATTAGATTAGATTAATTTAGATTAAATTAACTTTATAAATCCCAAAAGGGGAAATTTTGGTGTTATAGCAGCAGTTAAAAATGGGATCAGACAATACACACAACATAAAAGCATTAGACAACCAAACAGCAGCCAACATCTAAACCCTGGATTTCACTATACAAAGTGATACGTGCCAGAACATGTAAACGCAGGCCATGAGTACTTTCTCTGGGTACTTCTGAGTACTTTTTCTGGGTACTTTTTGTGCACTTTGGTTTTTTTTGTGCACCATGGCCCTGGAGGAACGATGTTTCATTTCACTGTATACTGTGACTGTATATGGCTGAAACGACAATAAAACCTACTTGACTTGCCTGGATGAGGTTAGAAATGGCACTAGCAATAATAACAATAATGACAACCACAACAGCAGCAACCGTAGTAATAATGCTGTGTTAGAAGTCCTTCAGGCTGGCCTGCTTGTTTCTGGTACTACGGGGGCGCATCAATGCACAGGCTTCCCCAGGCTGAAACTCAGGGGCCTCGTGTGAAAGGCCACCCCCTCACCCTGTCGACAACATTTTCCGTAGCCACCCCACTGACATCCACCCGTTGTAATAGTGGGGCGGGGGGGGACTCTTACCACGTTGCTGCACTTCTGGATACTATGCTGATAGTGATCTGCTTTAGTGATCTAAAATATTATTCATCTACAGTACTGTTCACTGATCGTTTTAGAGCGTATTTTTTCCATTTTCCCAAAGCTGAACATGCACACCAGTTTGAGAGGTCTAAGAGTACACCTTCTTCAGGCTTTTTTCCAGTTACAGCCTCCGTGCTTTATCATGTGATGTAACACACGTGGAATACAGTGCTACTCACTTTACCAGTGTCAGTTCCGATCTGATTGCTGGAGTCATAGAAAAAGACAAAATATCCCCAGTCCATAAAACTCACTTGAATCAATCTGTCTTCCTTGAGAGTCCTCGCAGCAGAAAGCTAATGGGGCAGATCATTGATAGAGCATAAATCCCCACTACAGCATACACCTCATTTTAACTGCTCCTCTAATAGGTGTCTTTTGTTTAATTAGTGCTTTTAATCTATTTATATTTAAGATCACATTAAAAAGGAATAATAAACTAGAAACTCAGAGTTCTTTTTTGGGGGGGGGGAAAGAATATTAGATAATTCTGGATTGTCATGATTCAGCAGATCAAGGAAATTTTCAGTTTTATTTTAGTTAACAGACAAATGTATTGGTGCTGTCATTTTGAAATGACGCATACATGTGGCTAGCTGAAGTAAACCCAAACTCACCATATACATCTCAAATGCTTTCCCAATGGCTGTCAACTTTAAACCAAAAAACAACACAAAATTCCAAAAGGAAATGCATTCAGTGTGCCTTTGAGATTTTTTTAATTAAAACAATATAGCACAGTAAAACCGACTAAATGGTTTATACTTTTTGTGTGTTTTAAATTACATTCTTCAATCTGACATGACTCACAGGTATTTCAGCATGTAAATGCTTTTGATTTGAAGAAAAACAGCTCCCTCTATTGACTCACAGATCTTAGCAAAGGTCCTGTAAAAATCAAAAGGGAAATGCTTCTAGATTGTGAAGTGCAGAAATGTCCCTCAGCAAAAAATCTATGTAGCTAAACTTGAAAACTCAGTAAATAGTAAAACAAAACTGCTATAAAGGGATAGAAAACCTGCTGGATAGTAGCTCTCCAAGACCAGAGTTAGAGACTCCTGGTATAAATATATTCAGTTATCATTCCTTCTTAGACATGCTTCAGTGGCATAACTGTAAACAGACATAAGCATGCATGTCAATGAAAGCAATAAAAACCAAAATGTACCGAATTATTTCAATAAATTGAACTGACCCCTCAGTGGTGCTATTGTGACTTTTAACCTTTTCCATCATTTCATTATGTGTAAGTCAGGTTTTCCCACCCAAATTCTTTAACTGAAATCCTATGGGCTTTTCAAACCTTCCTTATCAACGGACAGAGTCCATTCTGGAGGCCTTGCCTGCAGAATGTGTTCATTTCCTGGGACTCGCAGTCTTGTCCAGAGACCTATGCTGCTCACTTGGGCCCAGCTCTGCCTGAGTTCTGCCAGAGGGGGCACTGTTGTCAACAAACATGCTTGGAATATCCTGGCCAAAGTAGATCTTGCTGCTGGCTGCAATCGCCTGGTATTTCATGAGCTCCAGGTACTCCGGAGTCAGTTTCACCTGAAAATGCAGAATGGTGATTGGCAGAAAGAAAATCAACGGCAAATGTTATAAACATTATCAAATATTACCAAAACTCGGCTCCGTGCAGCTTCAAGATTTGACCAACCAGTTGAGTCACAGTCATACAGTCATAATGAGTCACAACCCGAAAGAGTCATAGTCATAGAGTACTCAACTGGTTGGTTGAAACAAAATCTTTTTTACGTTCTGGACCTGAACTTTCTGCCTCTGCCAATTATTAACATTATAAATATTTTAAACTTAAATGAATGTTAGCAACAAAACTACTAAAACATACTAAGTAATGAGAGCAAAAAGAATTACCCTATTAGCCTCAGCAAGCCTTTCTGCAGTGTAGTACTCAGCATCTGCCTTCGCTCTTTCTCTAGCCAGGAACGCCGAGTCTGTAACAAACACGTCACTCATTCGGACACGGATGTGTGCCAGCATTTACAGGAAGGATGTCTCTGTGCCTGCGCATCAGTGTGGCATCTAAAAGAAAAGGAGCCAACCCTCTATTTCTGAAATCTTCTTTTCCGTTTCTTTCTCCATAACTTTCTGCTTAAACCGAATCTCTGCAACTTGGGCAATCTTCTGGGCTTCTGTAAAAAAGGAATCAGAAAGAACAATTCAAAAGGAGCTTACAAACAACGTCCACACTCTTTTGCACAATATTTTCTGAAATCGGTTTGATGAGTAAATACCGCCTATTGCTCATATCAGTTCTGTTACGTCTTTACTTCCTCCATACAGCAGGTTTTAAATATGCTGTATTAGAAGCTAATGAAAACCTATTTTGTTGCTCTCCATTTATTTAGAAATCCATAAGCGTTTACTAAGTACCAATAATGGCCTTCTTCCTCTCTGTCTCTGCCTCCTTCTCGACCACTTTCTGGGTCTGGGAGGTGATGAGAAGACGGCTCTTCTCAGCTTCCCTGGGGGGAGTGAATGCAGTGACATAAGCTTCTAGCTCCAGTGCAAGATTATTATGGGGGCGAGGTCCTCATTTCTGGACACATGTCCATGCATGCAAACAAATCTAGAAGACCCCCACCCTGGGAACAAAACAAATGAAACTGTGCTGACTCGTGATACGGCATAATCTTGCATTCATCACGGCGGGTTGAGGACCCCACCCATTAAGCAGCATGCATTGGTCAGTTTAAATTATTGGGGAGGTTACAACCTGACCGTAATTTAAGCCAATATGCAAGTGTACGCGTGTCACTGCTTATCTGCAATTCCCTTCCGAACTGTAGTTCCCCCATATATGTGATTCTGCTATAGGCAGGCCACAGTGTCCACGATGGTGCAATACTGGTAATACTGCTGGTTGGACAGTAGATGGCATAATAAACTGCACCACAGTTAAATAGTGGAAGACTTAATTTCTCACTACATCTTCATTTTTAAGTGTTACAACAGTTCACAAGATGAGGTTGTATATATAACGCTTAGTTTCTGGCAGTTTATAATACAATGTAACATGCATCACTAATTTAAAGTAATAGATCAACAGCCTCCTGACCCTCCCTGCAAAGGCTAAATACAGCTAAATCCCAGAACTGCAAAAAAATAATTTAAAATTCAATTTTAGTCAATCTTATTTAATTTAAGCATTGATTTCACATGCCAAGACTTTTTATTAATAAGCTGTACCCAGTTTGTTTAAAATTCTGTCCAATAGCATTTTGTGTTTTTATAAACATTTCATTAACAATTACTGGCATAATAATATTCACATCAAATTAAAAAAAACCAAGTAATACTATTGTACTCACATTAGTTCAAAATTTCTTCTGATGGTCTCAGGGATTTTGGGCTTTGTAACACGGACGGCCTTTAATGAAATATATAATACAATCAAATACGAAGCTGTTACTCACTGTTGCTGACTATATTTATTTATTATATAAATTGTGTATTACAGCTGATCTGATTCAGCTTTGTGCACTCCACTACTTGGTATAAACTCCCCTATGAACCTGACCAGGATAGGTAGTTAGAGAACAGATGGATGGATGGATGGATGGATGGATGGAAATTACAACTGAAATAAAATTATCCAAGACTGAAATTCCATAATCAGCACCAAATGTCTTATGTACATGAGCTTATATCCCCATACTTTTTATTTGAGCACCATCACTGATATAAAATTAATTCTACCAAAAGTCCCTTATATAATACAACTAGTATGACTCATTTCTTTTTTGTGATTTTAGATTTAATATTTTAACATCTGATGCTTCCATCCAAAGCAGCCTGCAAGTTTTTGGTATTCATTTGTACAGCTGGTGCGCATTGCAGCATCCAGTATAAGCATCTCGTGTGAAATACCTCATAACATCCTTCCTGAACCTGACTCTGCAGCTTTTCGGTCAACACTCTGTGTCAATGTTTCCCAACCTGGTCCAGGGGGATGCACAGATGATCCACATTTTTGCACCCGCCCAGTACCCTCCCAGACAGTGCACACGGACTGTCTGCATGTCTGCGAGGACCAGACTGGGAAACACTGCTCCCCGTCACAGACGACCTCGCTAGCTGCTGTCTTAAGTACCTGAACTGTGAGACCAGGTGCCATGACGTTCAATTCCTTCTGGAGAGCAGTCTTCAGGTACTCATCAATAATGTCTATGAAACAGAGAAACAGGCAGCCAATGCAAAATGAGTCTTCAAAAACACAGCAAACAATAATTTGTGGTAAACATGTCCAGACACCTATTTTCGGTAACCGCTTATCCAGGGTTGTGGTGAGTCCAGAGCCTATGGGTGCAAGGCAAGGAACGCATGTCAGGGCACACTCACACACGCACCATTCACACTCACACACGCACCATTCACACTCACACACGCACCATTCACAGTCACGCACACACCATTCACACTCACACACGCACCATTCACACTCACACACGCACCATTCACAGTCACGCACACACCATTCACACTCACACACGCACCATTCACACTCACGCACGCATAATTCAGACTCTCGCACGCACCATTCACACTCATGCACGCACCATTCACACTCACACGCCATTTACACTCACACGCCATTTACACTCACACACCATTCACACTCACAGACACACACTATTCACACTCACACACAGGCACCATTCACACTTACATACACACGCTATTCACACTCACACATACACATGCTATTCACACTCACACAGCATTCAGACTCACACTCACACACCATTCACACTTACAAACACACCATTCACAATCACACACAGACCATTCACACTCATATGCACACCTAAGGACAATTTGGCAGCTCCAGTTCATCTTATCATGTCTTTAGACCGTGGGGGGAAACCTGCATACTTGGAGGAAACCCCACAATGACAAGGAAAGAACATGCAAACTCCACGCACATGGAGCTACGCCAGTGACTTGAACTCTGGTTCCTAAGGAGAGGAAACAGTGCTAAACACTGCGCTAGCGTGCCGCCCCAGTACACATGTCACTATGTATATATGTGTTTTACACTGCAAATGGCACGAAAGGTTACAGTAATTGTAGTACTACTCACCAAATAATTCAATATACACCTCTTGGAGTGTGTGCATGCTGCAGAACTGATTCAGCTCATGGTGGATCTTGTTAAATATTAGAGTCTTGTCATAATCGGCAGTGTAGTTCCTCACAACGCTCAGCACTAAATGAACAGAAGGACAGAAGGACTTGAACTGTGTCAGAATGGATGCTGAAGAATCAGGCGGCATCACAGTACTTACCTGCTGAGGGGACCAGCATGTTCACCACTTCAATACGGTCAAAACAGATCATGACTCCCCCACTGTTGAAAAACAGGTCATTGAAAAATTGAAAGACAACAATTTGCATAGCTGTTCAACAAGATGATCAATTCCTGTGTATTCATCCAATGCTATATCATTCCTTTATTTTACACAGTTTCTAAGACAATATACAGTATGTGTTGTAACTGACCATGTAAATGAACAGCATGACTGTTCTATACATTTATTCTAGGACATTATTTTGCAATATCAGTTTCCACTGTACTGACTAAAGATCACTGCCATTCACACATCTTTCAAAAGCTATAAAGCAGCTCCAGACATTTTTCCAGGAATTACACTCGTGCCCAAAACTGTGGACACATTTCCAGTTTTTAGTGATGCATAACTTTATTTATTGTTGCTCCAATTACTTAATCATCCAGTGTATGGTATTTGTAACATTCTCTGACCATTCATAAACATTACCACCAATATTGGTGTAGTAATTTTTAAAGAGTAACGCCAAAAGTGCAAGGTTTTTCCACAATTTTGGCCACTAGTGTAAGGCAAACAGAACTGTACCTTGTCCCACAAGGCACATTTTTCACTTCATCAGTCTGGAGAGTCGTCTGGAATATTAAGACAGTTAAGAACAATCATCTGCAGAATGAGTATCAAAAATGGCACTTATGGTAATGGGAATGTAAACATATCACAAGATGGGAATGTACTGTAGCACAGTCTTTGTCACTAAGCTAGTGAAGATAGTGGATTGGAATTTAAAGCATACTAAACCGTGATCTGAAAAGTATGCATAATAAAGGGAATTTCTATATTTCTATATTTTTTATAAAGGTTCCACTTATGGGAATTGGGAAAGTAGGAACAAGGACTAACAACACACTACAAAAAAGACAGAAGTAAGGATGAGAAGTTCCTTTGTCTGCACTTAAGTGCATTGGTTTTTGTTACATCAAACATGAGAGAAATGACAGATGTCATCTTTCTGATTTTGAAATACTTCAAAATGAGAGTAGTCCTCATGAAATACCAGTATAATTTAACATCTGCACGAGCTGTGTTCCACGTTTGGGCAGACCTGGACAGATCTGTAGGAAGTGATGAACGGTAACATTATGTGATACCCTGGGCCATTAGGAAATGTCAGCAAAGCTCCACCTCTGAAATAATAATTTAAAAAATATCATTAAAAAAATTCAAAAGTATAATTATAGTGTAGATAAATTAAGCAATATTAATACCATTCTCCACATAAGTTTTTTTAAAGATATTAAGTATTGACTAATATTGCAGTTGCTTACCTGTAATAAACTGCAAGGTGACCCTCTTCTATCTTATGTACGGAAGAGTGCATAAGAAAGCCTAAGACTCCTACGAGTGTCACGATTAACGCGCATGCGTAAGTCATCGTCGTCCGTGTCACAGCATCAACCTGCGATACATCGGTAGCAGTTTTACAGTCATACTGTACATGTCGTGCGTTTCAGATCATAAGGTCAGCTGTGATGCCCAGTCAAACCGAGTCAAAAATACATCAAAGTCCATTCTAAATTCCTTTTGTTAATCAGTGGTTTCAGTAATAGCCCATCTCATTTTTTATTTATGGGCCTATATTTTAAATAGTTTCTTTTTAGAAGTAAACTTAACGTATCAACTTTAATTCTATTCCCAATGTGCTAAAATGAGATTTACAATTAATTCTGTATGAGGAACACGGTTACAGTACACAGACGGCTTTTAATGCTAGCCATTTACGACAATGAAAACTTTTCGGCTTGTTCTAAACAGCTACACATTTACAACGAGAAAGGAAAGCACATTAAGACTACATTGTAAAAGGCAACTGATAATGCATTTATAGAGTAGCACGCTGTAATGCAACATTTAAGATGACACATGCAATGTAACATGCGGCATTGCCTATAAATTTAGCTCTACTTAGTGATCAAAGCAAGTGGGACTGGCGTGCAGCAAAAATAACAGACCACGCTCTTCTAAAATTACCCCAAAGAGTAAAAGGCTTCACCCGATATCGTATCTGTAGAAATGTTACTCCTGGATGTTAAAACACACTTTACCAGAGAAGAATTCGTTGTGTTACTTTGCTGACTAGTTTTATAACACCCAAAAAGGTCACTGCACAGATAATTTTCAGCATCTGCGAGGGGTAAATATGCCGATAATCTCTTAATTCAAGTTGTCCCCAAAGAACATGCACGAAGCAGTACCTGTGCCAGTTGGTTGCCTGTTTCCATATGAAATTTAAATACATTATATGTGCAAAACCGTCGCTGCAAACAGGAGCAGATATTTTCCGAAACTGGAAATTCATAGGCTATGTCCGAAAAAATAAACTGCTCAGCTCTGGCTTACTAACAACAGTGTAAACATATATAACACCCCAAGCTGTCTTCACTTGCCTAGAGACTCCAAATGTTAAAATGCAACGGTTAACACGTTCCCACCGGACAGCACAGAGCCCATGCCCATTCTTGGCCGTGGGAGTTTAGCGGTGGTGGGAGGTGATCGCTTAACGGTATTAATTACGTTGTGCGGAGGTCGTTGCGTGCTAACCTATCACATTATCACGGCAGTCTTGGGAATAAGTGCTGCCAGCTTCATAAGGACTGCACTTCACTGTCAGAAGCAACAACAAAAAACACGTACAACGCGTGGTTGGCAGTCAGCAATAATCCCTCGGCAGTCAGAAGTATTTAACGCAATCCCGTTTATAAATGCTGCATTTACTTCCTACTACCTCTTCCCCTTGCACGTTGTACGATGTCAGACTTATTTGCAGAGGTAATGGGGTATAATAATCGATTTACATAACACGTAAAGCTGTCTGTGGTCTCTCTCTTTTACTCACCAGAACATTTTCAGTGGCAAACACTTGTAGTTATATAAGAAGAAAACGGACAACATTTTGCGAACTTCTTAGGCTCTTAAGAAAAGTCTTCAATCTTGAAACGGGTGTTTGTGTGTATGTGTGTGTGTGTGTGTGTGTGTGTGGGGGGGGGGGGGGGGAAA
>JABFEB020000041.1:7272999-7292503 GCA_019775895.2 Stomatorhinus ivindoensis
CTAACCTTACTAAAATCAAGGCATTGCAATTGCATAAATTAATATTAAAGTTTCAAAGAATAAATCAGTTACAAATTCTGAAAACATTTATTTTCCGTTTCTGTGCTGCTTTACTCGGCCGTGTTGTTTCGGTGATAAAAATCTTTCGGCCAAAAACCGAAAATTCACTTTTGGGCCATTTTCGCCCGAAAATTTTCGGTGGCCGAATATTCGGTGCATCCCTAGTAGAAACTCTAGAAATCTCATGAAGACTGAAATCTCTGTATAACCTGATGAGTTCTTCACTAATCAGAGACCCCCCCCAAATAATCAGTAAACATAAAAGAAATTACAGAAGTTGTCAATAACAGTACAAATTATGCAACAACATGCACCAAAATTAAAAACATTAGATCGGTGCTGGTCTTCAAAGTAACGCCATAAATAAGCAGGGTTTGTTTACGCTGGCTTTTTGAAAAAAATCAGTTGTACCACTGCACAGGCTGCAGGTTATGCAGGAAAGGACGGAAACCACAGCTGCATTCGAAGATCATGGTGCCAAAGCTCCAATAGTCTACTGTCACTGTGTAAGGCTTGTTCTCAAACAGCTCGGGAGCCTGAAGCAAAATCATAAAATAACGTGTTTACATAAAGTCCAACAAACTTTACTTAAAGCAGTTATTGTAATGCATTATACATAACTTCATATGGATGCCTTCATAATGCATTATAATGGCTAGTATAAGCCATTGCAATGCATTATTGAGGTATTTATGGAACATCATAGATGAGAGCTTCATGGAGGAATGTAATGCATAATAAACATGACTATAATGAATGCCGTTTTATAAATAGGTATAGCCATTTTTATAATGGTTTATAAATGCATTATAAAGGTATCTATAATGCATTATGGATGGATGCTTTAAGTAAAGCATTATGCCAATTTCTCAGTGCAACATCCAGAGAATGACAGGAAAGAATGACAGAAAGACAACGGCAGGATTAAGAAGTGCTGCCATCTCACCAGATACTGCAGAGTTCCCACAAAAGATGTACAAAGACTCCCCTGATCAAGATCTTTGGCATATCCCAAGTCTATTATTTTGTGAACCAACTGTGGGAAAAGAACAAGAATTTGTCATAAATACCCACCGAGTCTAAAAATAACTTCCTGAAAAAAGGAAAACAATAACTCTTCAACTAGAAATACCTTTCCATTAATTTCTTGAAGCACCACGTTTTCTGGTTTAAGGTCTCTGTGTATTATTTTGTTTTCGTGCAAATACTGGATCCCCGACCCTACAACACAAAATGCAAACACAAACCACTACTGATGTTTATATAAAGAAACTGCAGCCGACAAAAATATCCTGATCGTAAACTGAATATCAGCCATTCAGTAAATATAGTCCAAAGGAAACAAATTCATGACAGCGAGACAAGTTCCATCCGTACAACGGTGTACTTTTAATACCGTACCAACGTCGATGAGTAAGGATAGCACTTCACTCTCTTTCAGTCCACAGCAGTTTTCCGGCTTGCTGAGCAGCTACAGGCAACGCCAAAAACAAGAATGGGTGATTAAAACAAAGGTACTTTATCAACAAGTGACTCTGCCATTATACCGATGGCCTAATTAGTGTCATTTTGCTCCATACCTTTCGGAGATCTCCTCTGGAACAGTACTCCATCGCTAAGAGTGGGAGATCATTCAATGCTATGTGCTTAATTTCGTCCGGCACATCTCTAGCTGTTACTACGTTGATGTGATTTAACCTGCATCACGAAAAATACTGAAAGTTAGGGGACATAAAACAACATACTGATTCAAAGAGTCCAGAAATCCATAAACTGAGACTGGACTCCTGAGACCCCGAATCTTTTCCAAATCACTGCAGAGACACACAGAAAATACAATAATTAGTCAGCTGGGGTTTCAGCAACATACTTTTTCATGATCTGGATCTCACGACTCCATCTCTCTTTGTTCTTTGGGGTCAGCTCAAGGCGACAAAGTTTGAGTGCAATTTTTTCCGAGGTTTCCTTTACAAAATAAATACAATTAGGTACAAGCAAACAGGAAAAAATAGACCTTGTGTAAACAAATCTGTCTGTATATAAGCATATTGCTCTTGCTTTTCTCCTTAAATAAGAGGTTACTTATTGCATGCCACGGTCTGCCCCATGCCTGCCAAAGGTACTAAAGGCATGTTCTTTCTAGATTCACACACCGCTACCTGCTGTTAATCATTTATACACTGTGAGTCACATAAAAGGATCCCCACATCCTCACTCACTAGACAATCATCAACCCTCAGATACCAGGCACATCCACAGCATGAATAGATTGATCCGCCAACCCTAACACCAAATAGACCTCAAGTCACACTTTTCCCAAGTATAAACTAGTCATTTATCCCAAAGTAACTTTAAACTCAATGTGTACCCTTAGATTTACTCCACTAATTTTCTAACTATAGACTAAGCATGTGGAATTTACTGTAAATCTACATTATCACATAGCCACAGAAAAAGACTGATACTCCATTATTAAAGTTTTCGTTGTGTTTTACATGGTTAATTTGAACTTTTTCTCTAGTTACCGGATACTGACTCCAGTGGTGTTTATCGTGTAATCAAGCAGTTGTTACATTGTTACATTTCCTCACAACCCTTACAGACTCACAGCAACTACTCCGCAGTTAGACTGAAATCCACGATACTGAGAAGCCGCTTCTCTTAACGCGATGACCAGGAAAGGTGCAGTGAGACTGCAGCCCTCACCTGGTGCTGGTAGAGATAGACGTGGCCGAAGCCTCCGGTGCCCAGCTTCTCCTTCATCTCCCAGGCTCCGCATTGCTGGCTCTGTCTGAACGGCGGTCTCTCCATTTGCCAGCAGTCAAATGTGCGATCGAACCCGATCAGCCTGCTAATACACCGCGTTCATGGTTAAACTATTGATCCTGTGACAGTTATCAAAGCACAAGAATTAAGGGATCGGCTTCTATATTTCCCCGACTGCGCACTCACAGGCCGGAAAAAATGACTAAACGTCTAAGCGAAAACGAAAGCGCACGAAGCTGCCCCTTATCCAGCCTGGGCCCGGGCTTTAGCATGGTGGCCGGCTAACCGGAAACCAGCGCGCCCTTGTTCACCCCCTGCTTTCAAAGTAAACACGGCACAGAGATCGCACTTCGCCTCCTCACCTCTCAGTCTGTCTCAGTTAGCCCCACGCCTTGGTGAATCCCACATTTAGGCTCGGTCGGGGAGCGAGATCCGTAGCTAAATCAGTTCAACCCACCTACGGCGAGGTGCATCCCCGCCCGATCAATCGATGCGAGCCCGCAGCCTGCTAGGCCTGCGAACTCCTTGACTAAGCTAACCGGTTAGCTAGCCAACGATGTGTCAACTAAACTTAGTACTCGGGGAAGGGCATAAACTCAGCAGGACGGCCCGGTCTAACCACGCATACTCCGGTGAACACAACTGAGCCGAACAGCCACATGTCCCCACGGAGGACAAGCGTAAACAAGACGGAAGCTATGTTTCCCCCCCGCTTTGTCTTATTATATAAATACTCCCGATCGCCGACTAACTGAGCCCCACGCCGCGTTATACGCCCTTCAGGTCCGCCACGACAGCAGTGACACCACCGGAGTCAGGGACTCAGATGCCTGCAACAGCGCGCACACGGCCGCCTTCCCAGCAGTCACGTTACCCGTTCGGGAGTCACGATTAATAATAACGAAAAACAAACAAGTGTCAAATCACCGTCCCTCCGCGCAGTGTAGATCGATCCTTACCTTTTCTCTGCTTGTCGCTTGATAGTCACTCTGTATTTACGACCTTTCCTCTAGTCAGACATGATGACTGTGTTTTCTTCTTTATATAAAGGTTTTTGCTACAAAGGAGGTAAATTTGCGTGGTATATGTAGTTGGTGAGCTGGATAAGCCGGGCGGATGTTTTCGCTTGCACTTATTTTTCTTTCGAGTTGTCCGTGGGATTTCCAGCACGCATCTTGTTAATACCAAATGTATAACTGTCATGCAGTTCAGCAAGATTTCCCATGTCTTAATTGAAAGTTTTTAATTTCCTTTGTGATTTTTAAATTTGCTTTTTGTTCTTAAACGTATTATTATTTAATTTCATGAATGCACTTTAATGTTTATTGGTTCCCTTCATTTAATTTTTTTCCATATTTAGAATATCTGATTATCTGTCAGGGCTTGGATATATATAACATCTAGGTAATATTGTGCAATACAGATCTATTAAATATAAAATGTACGTTCTTGTTTTATAAACTAATATAGCAAAAAAATAATGACACCTGTTATTCCGGATTATATTAAATTTCATTTTTATCGTGTGTATACCTATATGTACTAGTGTGTAATCTATAGTTACTAGATGATAAATGTATTTTACAGTTTGTTTATTACTACTGTACTACTACTATATTTATTTATTACTATTATTATTATTAGTAGTAGTAGTAGTTTGTATTATTATGATTATTATTATTATTATCATCATCATCATCACCCATGCATTATCTATACCGCTTAATCCATCTGGGTCGTTGGGAAGCTGGAGCCAATCCAGCAGTATAACACTCAGAAAAAAAGAGTATCAATTTGTACCTTTGCTTGTCACAGGGGCTGTACCCTCAAGGGTCAGCCAGTTGTACCTTTTAAAAGGTACAGAGATGGACTCTGAGAAACATTTCTGTACCATCGATGGTACATTAATGCTGTTTGTACCTGTGGGATGTTCCTCAGAGTCCATTTCTGTACCTTTTAAAAGGTACATTTACCTGTAGCTAAGGATACAATTGGCAGACCCTTGAGGGTACAGTCCCTGTGACAAGCAAAGGTACAAATTGGTACCCTTTTTTCTGAGAGGTACAAATTGGTACCGTTTTTTTCCTTCTGAAAAGCACCAACGTTTAAAAAGATCCCCTATGCTGAATGTTTTGCCTGATTGGTTTTCAGTACCATCCTGTACACTTTTCTTCGTGGTAACCTTAAGTTTGTCAAGGAAGGAATATTTAAATATTTAACCTTCCGAATTGTGTTAGTCTTCTGTTCCTATCTCTTATGTTAGATGGGTCGGTGCCGACCCATGTCTTAAATCAGCCATAAAATACCCTCAAAACAATTATCATCCAATTTGTTCCTTATCTCTTGGTTACCTTGTTAGGCTTCCTTATCCATGAAATATATTAATATTTTTGGTGAGACTTTGTGGACCTTTCTTTTGACAGCCTACCTCTGATTTTCAATGAAAAATAATGGTAAAATAAACCTCAAGAGAATTATATAAATAAAATGAATTGGTTTTATCTTGCCTTGCGTTTATGGGCATGCCTTGCCTTGATTTTGACTGTTTAAATAGATATTCCTGGCAAAGTCAAAAAGCCTTGATGCAGTACACAAATTTAGATGGTGCGTTATGCATTTTAAACTTACAAACGGGTTGGTGCCTTCCCAAACACCACAGGAAGGTTAACAAAAAAAAAATCAACTGCAAAAAGCCGTCCTACCAGGCGGTCACATGATGATCCCGTCTCACGTTAAATAAAGAACTGCTTCAACCACATGAAGACATCCATAATAGACAAAGCATCACGCGGATTTCATCTCTGATCTTCTATATTTGTATGTGGTAAGCTTTCTCAGATTTTAAATGTTAAAATTATAACTGTCCTGAGAAGATGCTTCGTGTGAGTGTATTAAGATACAATCCATAATGAGATGCATCTGCAGTCTGAACTGTTTGATCACAGAGATTCCATTACAAATGTATTGTCTGGGATGCTTGTCATTATATTTTATTGTACTTTGTTACATAATAGTCACCTTTTTGTTGGTTAGGTTAGGTTAGGTTAGGTTAGGTTAAGTTAGGTTAGGTTAAGTTAGGTTAGGTTAGGTTAGGTTACCCTGGAAGTCATTTGTGGGGCAGGGGTTTTGTTAGACATAAAGCTCTACTGAGGCCCCCCACCTCCTGTTACCCATTTGACTTGAACAAGAGATTTTACTGTGGAATAGCAAATAAATACTGGGGCATGTGCCCCAATAAAATGGGTCTAGTAACACCCCAGGCATGGAGTAAGGGTTCATTCATTTTAATGTGTCTGAAGATTTTTAAGATGTTTGCAATAAAAGCATCTGCTATATGAATAAATGAATGAAAATGTAAGTTGTCCGCCTGCATTATCTGTCCACGACGTCTACATTGCTGATTATACTCCCTGTTTTGTCATATAAGATGTTTAAAGAATCCCTGTGCGAAGCAATTTAATAAGATTAGGAGGAAAATATGAATAGGAAAACCTCAGCTGAGAATGTTTGTGAATTGGTCTGTCTCTGTGTTTGTTTAGATTTTTCTAAGAGAGACAAGGAGCATCTTCAAAAATGCTAAAACTCCTTCTGTTCTTAACTGCAAACGTGGAAGTAATTTTCTGTGCTGAGATGGTAAGTGCAGATTTCTGGGCTGTCAATGCCGAGAAGTTTCGCCACGCCGTGGATGTGGCAACGTGCTGTACCAGTACATACTTCCCAGCCTGACCTGCCCTGATAATGTCATACTTTCTTATTTTCCCTGTCTCTCCATTTGGGAATATGACTTAGCGTAGGAATCAGAAACAGAAAAATAATGAAAGACATTTCCGCCCGCTTGACAGTCTTTGTCTTCTGTGCAGAGTTTGCTGACACTCACGAGACCACGTTTACTCATACATTCAGCTGAAGTTTCTGGTAATTTCATGTCTTTTCACTGTTTATTTTTATATTCTCTGCCTCCAAAGACTGGATTATATGAGTGAATTTGTTTTGGTCTCTGCACATGTCTGCAAATGATAGGTCAATTTTCCACCTGCTTAAATGGAGGCACTTCCATCAGCATACCCTACCTTTTTATCAAAAGGCATACGATTTGTATCTGCCCCAGAGGATACAGTGGCCGCAACTGTGAAATAGGTGAGGACCCGTCTGTCATTCACTTACTACCTTGGCTATGCCGTCTGTTCAAGTCAGTTCCTTGAGGTGGAAATTTCAGGTCCACGAAATAAAAATCCAGACCAAGATTTTGTTACAACCAACCATTTGAGTACTCTGTGACAATGATTCTTTACACTCAGGTGGTTGGTTGAAACAAATTCTTGATCTGGACTCTCTGGACCTGAAATTTCCATGTCTGCTTACAAATGCATGCTGCCATTTAATAGGTGCCAATATAGCTGTGAAGCCGTTTTGCTTATGGTGTTGTTTTGTTTATGATGTTGTTTTGCTTAGAGGAATCAGCTAACTGCATCATCAGCAATGGGCATCAGTACAGAGGACATGTAGCCATCTCAGGAAGTGGACAGAAATGTCTTGTTTGGAAATATGAGCACAATCAACAAATATTAGGAATGGATGCACTGATTCTAGGTCTTTGGAGCCACAACTATTGCAGGTAAGAGTGAACTGAAGATCATTCTTTGTTCTTGGAATATGAAAATTATATCTAGTGAAAAGTACAACGTATCCAAATTTTTGAGAAAAGTATCCCCAGAAACTCAGACGTATTTCCTTGAACTGGTTGAATATGATGGATGAATAAATTGAAACCTATAAAAAACACTTTTTCATGCCTTATCTTTGTGTTTAGGCAAGGTTTCACTGACGCAACAAATGTTTACACAGAAAGACTAGAGTTTGGCTTTTCTTAAGTGCATGATTCTCTGAATCTCTACTGTAGACAACAAGAATTGCTCTTCATCTGGGAAAATCTTGCATTCTTTGACATCTGTGTTCAAATTGTTCGTCCCCAAGAAATCCGGACCACAGGGAAAGACCCTGGTGCTATGTGAAGCAGGGACACCAGATTGTACAGGAGTTCTGTGACATCCCACACTGCGGGACACCACCAGGTGAGCAGATCTCATCCCCAGTGATGTGACAAACAAACATCACCTATGGAGAGCATCATTCCTCATACCATGCACTTGACTGATGCAATCTAATGTGCTTGAGAGATTAGAGCTTTCATTAAATGATCCCTTTAGTTATCTGTCATTTCATTACTTGAACCAGTACATCCAATATTTCTGCTTCCCCAGTATCAATATATATTTTTTTTGCAAAAGACAGATATCATAAAAGTAGGCAAAGTCAAGTATTATTTCTAAGGTGGTAACATGAGACCTTTTGGGACGTTATGAATACCGATAGCGTTATTCATTATGAACACTGATAGCGTTACTTGTTAGGAACACCGAAAGCGTTACTTGTTATGAAGGCCTACCGCAAGTATCAATTTAATTGTTGTTGTAAAGTAAATCCAGCTTTAATGTTTTTTTCCTGCACTTCATGCTTTTGTCCAAAGCAATTCAGCTTTTGCCTGTTTCAACAGCTTGATCCTTCAATGGAGCTATTGAGATTACTATTCAGATTACTATTCAGATTACTATTCAGATTACTATTCAGATTACTATTCAGATTACTATTCAGAGTACTCTTTCTTCTAAAGAGTACTACAGCTGAGGCCCTTCTAGGACATGATCTCGGAGTTGACATCCTCAAGGCTGTCAAAATGCTTCTAAAGCCAATGAAAGTCATAATGTAACACCACCGCATCTTCCAGAAGCACCAGCGTGTGGACAGAGGCCCCAGAGTCTGATGAAGATTGTTGGCGGGACGGTCACCGCGGCACAATCGCAGCCGTGGATCGCGACGATCTTCTGGAGACGTCAGGCTGAAAAGCACATATTCCTGTGCGGGGGCAGCCTGATCTCACGTTGCTGGGTTCTTACAGCAGCCCACTGCTTTTCTGACAGGTGATTGGTCGACAGCAAGTTAACGGCATGCACTCTGCTCTGACACCCCATTAATGTCACAATAAAGACTTAAAAAGCCACTCATAAAAGTTATTAATAGATCTCCAAGTAGTTGTTGACCTTTAAAACGCAATATGCTACGTATGCCATGAAAGATTATTCCATTTTAATCGCCCAGGATTTTGTTTTAACTATGTGGATTTTTTCTTCCCCCCAAGCTCCTTGAACACTCGCCACCTGTCTGTCTTTCTTGGAAAAGATGCTCTCAATGAGACAAGCCTGGGAAAAGAGCAGAAATTCAACGTCAAGAAAATCATTATTCACCCAGGGTTTGACAATAGTGATGGGAGTTATGACAATGACATAGGTGATGGTCATTTTCAGTGGGACGTAGCATTTTTAGTACATTTTGACACAATGGCTATGGAGATTGTACTGATTATTATATGATAACTCTGTGGGTCTCATAGAGTAGATTTGTAAAACGTGCACAGTCTATTAAGTGAAATGGGTGAAATCCAGAAATTGTTGTCTGTTTGTGGTCTCTCTCAGGGCTATAAATACTGTGAGCCAAGGTCATTAACAGCTGGTGCTGAAAACAAGATGATCCGAATGGGGTCTTCTCTGGGTCCATCCAAAACCAAAATTTGGGCTGATTTGTCAAGAGATGGGGGCACTTGTCACTTGCACCGTTAGGGAAACTTTGACAATGAGAAGGCAGAACAATATGTTTTTCTCAAGACGTTTTACAGCCCATTGTCTTCTTCTGGTATTTTTAGCGCTGCTGAAGATCACCACAAACAGCAGAACATGTGTGAAGGAGACAGACTTTGTTAGGACCGTCTGTCTGCCCCCTGCCCATTTGATGTTGCATCCTGGGGACTCTTGCTATATTGCTGGCTATGGGAAGGAGCGGGAAGGTCAGACCTCTCCAGATGTTCCAAACACTCATCAACCAATGTCCTGATGTGTACAACCTAACTCACAATATTGTTATTAATCACGACAGGATTATGGCACAACTCACAATACCTAAGAGAGGCTAGAGTGAACATTTTGCCTCAAGAGGTCTGCACAAGTCGGAATTACTATGGAAACCTGGTGACGAAAAACATGTTTTGTGCTGGCAGCCCTGACTGGAAGGTAGACTCGTGCAAGGTGTGGTACATTAATGTTTTTACATTCCCCAATCACTTTCATCTACAGACTTAAATAGCTGTTAGTGTAACTGCATGAATGGTACCGATACAAAGAACTCCAGATTTACAGCTTATTGCAGTTAAGTCATTAAAATAAATCAGTTGATCTGTAGTTCAGTTGATCTTTAGTTTGGCCCCTTGATTTTTTTTTTCATTGAGAAGAAAATATCACTTAAAATTAATAAAATCCCTCATAACCTTCAACCTCAAAGCCACAGACTGAATGACTTGGTATGTATGTTGTATGCATCATCCTGCAAGAAATGTGCAAGTATGTAACCTATGTAACGTAAGACGACTTTGAAAAAAAAAAAAATAAACAAGTAAATTATGATAAAATAAATTTTGGGCAGCAGTATGCCTGGTTGCCCTGTGCTACCTAGTGGACGCTGTCCACCTTTTGATATTTGTAATAGGAAACTACTGTACTGGGGTAACGCTTCCCAGCACTGTGTTTGTTCGCAGCTTATGTAGTTAGCACAATTCACTTGCATGTTTCCAACTACGTAAGTAGGAAACGTTGTTAGCTAATGTTAGCTAATATTGCTAGCAACTGTGCTTTTGGGAAATGTACCTCTGTATGGTAATGCGACCATCTCAGCCTCACACGCATCTTACAGTCTCATTCTCACACCTAAAAGTCAGTGCGATTGATCTATTCTGACATGCGTCAACTTCAACATACAACCGGTCTGTTGATGTAGAAGACAGGGGACATTCTGTACTGATCAGCCTTACCATTGTCTGTTAGTAGTAATAATGTAATATGGAATGGATAACTAGAAATGTCCATTATAATTCTCCTTAGAGGAATGTAGCTTAACCTATCTGTCATCTCGTCCCCTACAGGGAGACTCGGGGGGGCCTCTGGTGTGCGACAGAGACGGTCGTTTGTACCTTTTTGGTATAGTCAGCTGGGGCGAGGGCTGCTCCAGAGAATTCCGACCAGGCGTCTACACCAGAGTGGCGAATTACAACAAGTGGATCACAGAGAATGCAGGCCTGCCATAGAGTCTGAACACCGACTCAAGCCATTCTTCTCCCCCGGCTCGTCCTGTGGGAAAGGGCACAGGCAGCTGTGTGAATGCATAAAAGAGAGCAAGGAGCTGTTCTTTAGCCATGACAGCAACTTCACATCCATTCACATTCCAGGGGTACAGTCACCCGGGGAGGTTCTTTGCTTTATATGCTCTCATCAAACTAGCATTCTTTTTTTTGCCAAATATAAAGGCTTATAAAGTATTTAATCGTCAATATGCTTTAACCAACACCCACTTTATACTTCTCAGAATTTTCGACTGGACATTGTTAAAGCTTTTATTTTACTTGTAAACTCTCAATGTCTCCACTAAAGTCATTTGATGGGTTTTCAGGAATAAAAAAAAGAATTAAATCCAAGTAAAAGAACATCTAGTGCTTGAAATGGAAACGCTAAAAACAAAACAGAAAATACAAAAAAGTAAGAATGTCATTGAATGCATGCATGTCTTTGTCTTGATCTGCATTTTACCAGGCTGTCAGAGCAGATGTTGTTACATTTATTACATTTAGCTATGCTAGTTACATCTGGTTATATTTGTTATATATTTGGTTATATTTTTTTTAATAACCAATATTTCCAATTTGCCAAATTCGCATTTGCTAAGGCAGAAAGTTTTTTTTTGTTATCAGGTTAAAATAAATTTCTTATTTGTTTTGAAACAGGGTTATTGTTTTATTATGTTTAAATATGGTTAATATGTCAATAAGTTTATCTTCACAGTAATAAACTTTTGAATCTATTGGAAGAGTACATACTTTTACTGTAGGTGTTTAATTTTTTCCCTTTTTCTTTGTAGTACATATATTGCAAAATATAACAAGAAAGTGCTTTATGCCACTGAAAAGAAACTAACTGTTGACAGTAGAACTAACTCGTTTTAAATTTATCGTTCCACACGAGGGCGCAATAGGGTCATGATAAATGGTAACAATTATAAACGTATATGTTATGTGTACGCATAGTCTTGTTTACAGGCCATGCTGAGATCATTTAAACACGTTTATTTTTAATACATTTCCTCTTTAAAACTATAAAAATGTAATATGTATTCACATAGAGAAGTATTTTAAGGACCAGTACAAGGTGTATTTAAACATGTTGTGTACAGAAACATCTGTAGGACTTTCACCAGTGTTTAATAGGCTCCCTTACCCCTGCTTGTACCAAATTACTGTTTTGCTGATAAGATTAGATTTCTGAATCTCATTATAGAAGAATGACAGATCCTCTGAGCCAGATGTCCCATGATCTTTCCACTCCGGCCAGAACAATATATATTCTGATCTTCACAGGAAAAGATGGGCGAGGGACTAGTTACCAAACAACATAAACCCTTTAATGTCTGGCAGGTGGGAGATTTCACTTTAAACATTCATTGCACACCAATGCAATTGGTTCCGGTATGTTTGACGTCGTAATTAATGTATATCACATTACACTCCTCTTCCTCTTCTGCCTGTTTCATTGAATTGGTTAAATGCATTTGCCTTTGTGTTGTTTCACACATTAAATAATGCCCAGTAAAAATAGCTGATAAATCCTAATTACTCAAGTGTCAAGTGAATATCTCATTATAGTACTTACATTTTGCCATAGCAACAGTGCATACAAGGTCAGGTTTTGACAAATTTGTCTCCATATTGGTCATCACAATTAATCATTGCAGATGGAGTGGGTCCAGTTCATTGTAAAACATGTTATTTGCCCATTATATGGTGTTGTAAGAGATACCTCAATATGGATATTCTACTTATTAAATACTTTATTCACCCCTTGAAGAAATTGTCTGTTTCTCCATAGATTTTCCATGAGACAAAGAAGATCAAGCTTGGGTGTCACAGAGTTGCCCAGAGCTCCTAAAGCAATCGGGGGTTAAGAAACCTGGGAAGCACAATTGTAATTGAATGTTTGCTGGTTCAAATTCCCGACCAGCAAGATACCACCTCCAAGCACTTAATTAGCTGCCCCTTGCTATGTCACATATGGGTTAAATGCAGGGGACACCTTTCATCATTATGCACTGTGGTGTGTCAGCAATGACTAATCACTTCCCCTTGCCAACGGCCGTGTGGTAGCATTAATCTATTGGCTTTGGGATCAGAACCGGCAACCTTTCGATCATGGGTACCGTGTCCTAACCTGCTCAACCACACACCATCCCACAAGTCTGATAAATGTTCAATACTGTATATAAATGTTATCTTTTGTGTGGACTGAATTTTTTTCAGAAAGAAAATAGCTGTGCTAACATGCAGTAATAATAGTTATAGTAATGCCTTCAAAATATAGTTTTACACACAAGAATATTAACTTAGAGCTAAAATATGAAACTACACATTCCTTTCAGAGATCCATAGGACAAGGTTGATCTTATAGAAAAACATCTACCAACCAAAAAAGGAACATTTTGGACCTGCAAAGCAGCTGGAATATCATTTATATTAGTGGAATATAAACAAAGTATTATACCAAGTGACTAAACATTAATGTGTGCTTTGTTAATACTGTTGTGCTTATTAAGCTTTAAAAAAATGACTGTGCATGCCTCTGATTGGCTGAGAAGCATAAAGAAGCGTTCCAAAAAAAAAAGAAAAACTAAACGTCGTGCATCAAGGCCCCAGTGTTTACATGTGCTTCCCCTCAGCCTGACTTCCTTGATTCCTTCTTTTGGTACTCTTCCTTTTTAGGAAGACCACTGCTGCCCCGCACTCTCTCGGGGCACACTGTGCACATTCCTTTGCAGGTTCAACTGGCAATCTTTTTTTAATGCTTCAGTTTTGGTGTTGTTGTATTGCAATCCGGAGGAGATGATGAATATTTAAGGTTTAGGGCTTTACGCTTCTCACAAAGATATCTATATACTGCCCATTATTGCTTATCATTGTGCATAAATACATATCCACATGTCTATCCCATTTATTATTAATGTGTTTGAAACTATTCAGACCATATTGGGACAATATACTGTCGAAATGCTACTATATGTTTACTTTTGCCAGCACAACTAAAGTGTGTATATATGAAAAAAGTTACATGAGATTCTGTACAGAACAGATATCTGGTGTGTGTGTGTGTATGTGTGTGTGTGTGTGTGCGCGCGCGTGTGTCTTGTGTTAGAGCCTTAAAGGGAGATGTGTGATGTGTAACTTTTATCTGGCCAAGGACCATTTTTGGACAAGTTTTGCACCTTTTCGATCAATACAGTCCGGAGAACAGCAATAGACTGTATTCCATCAGAATAAAACTACTGGTTTTTAACTTGACCTTTACAACTGAGTTCTAGCTTTAATTTTAATGTGCATCCCTTTAAGCAAGAATGAGGTGTGGCATTTACTGGTACCTGCTTACATTTGGACATAAAGCTGTGGTCTGTATTAAAATCTTTGGAAAAATTAAAACGTCTTTGGTGTACACATACCACCCAGTGAGTATTGTCCGAAGGCGTCAGATGTTTTTCACACTGCATAAGCAATTAGAACGTGACTATTCATTCAGTTCCACTTTGACATCCTTAATGAAATGACTGAGCGCATAATTCAATCATTTATAAAAGCTATTTAACATGGTTCTATTACTGGAAATGTTTTAGTTGGGATGTTACTACTACTGCTTTCTTAGGATAATCATCAATTAAAACAAATTATTGGAATACCTAATAGGACACGGCTCCCACAACGTCGTTTCCAAATACAATAATACGTCACTGTAATGAATGTATTCCTTCATTACTTCCTATCATTCCTACTTCGTCCGTGCGGTTCCAATATTTTCCTTTTTAGGGCATGAGAATGTATTACGTAATCGGGAGAAGCGCTCGCCTCCCCGGCAAACTCCGCCCAAAATTAGGGCGGGGTTAACATAAGCTCCGTAGTGCTTGGAACGCACCAATGGGAAGCGCGCTTTCCAAGTTAAAGCTCTTTCTCCGATTGGTTGTGGGGTGGCGATGAAATCAATCGACGCTTGGCTTGTTTCGCACGCAGCTTTTCTGGAGCCGAGTCTCACCATTGATGGTTTTGACTGGAAGTGGAACTTTCTTTATCCCGCGAAGTACACCCTGTCCGGCGATCGCTGTTGGATTCCGTCTTTTAAGTGGCGGGGCTCATAAAGTAACAGCAAGCCTTCAAAGCGAAGACGATTTTTCCCATTCTCGGATAGCGGGAATAAGTTTTCAAGATGCCGGTTTTCCACACGAAGACGATAGAGAGTATCTTGGAGCCTGTGGCTCAGCAGATATCCCACTTGGTAATAATGCACGAAGAAGGTGAGGTGGACGGCAAGGCGATCCCGGATCTCACCGGACCCGTGGCCGCGGTGCAGGCGGCTGTCAGTAATCTCGTCAGGGTAAGTGCTCTTTGCAAAACTCGTCCATTACAAGGTTACCTGTGGCTGTTTTTAGACCGCAGCAACTGCCCGCTGCCTCCAACTTCCATGAAGCATTCTGAAGCAGTTTTACTAACTTACTGGTCCTATTCATAAATGCCTTCCCCCTGTGGACCGTAAAACAACTTCAGCGTGGGCTGCTGAAGCAGATCAGAGGAGTGCTGGTGAACCTTTTCCCATACTTGCCCTGCCCTTCTCTTGGGCAGTAGTAATGTGTGTAAGAGGAACCCCACCCCAAATATTTAATTTGGCTTCACTCACACAACCCCCCGAATGAACAGATCTTCTGCATTAAGTTGTGCGCCCCCATATTTGTTAATCTGGCAACTACAATGTTTATAAGAACACTTGTGTATATAGTGTTCTCTAGGTATGACACACTGTGCATGAATTATTATATGAATTTGTGTGTTGCATGTAAGTTTAGTCTTATGTGGTAGTTATGTCTAGTTGTAGTTTTGGACTGATTTACTTAATTTGTAGAAGGTACAGAGATAAAAGCCAAGGTTATGTCGTCACCTATTGGGTTCTCATAAGAATTACGCTTTCTGTTTTTTTTTTTGATGGTTTCGGAAGATGTGCAAGGTTTTATAGCTGTGAAGCAATTTCCACCTATTATGTAAAATATTTTACATTTGATGTTCTGAGTGCTTAGCGCAGATGTGTTCATGTGTTTTGTATAGCAGGCAGTTCGAAATGTCCCTTGTGGTTTGGTTGACTGGTCACACGGAGACCGGTTCTTGGCAGGGCTAGGAATTCCGCTTTCTGCAGCCCCTTTTGTACTGTTGGGATGTCGAAGAATTGTGGTTTATGCGCAGCATATATTTCAGCAGTGTCCACAAGCATAAGCGGAAGCTGATAAGATCCGAAATGCTTTCCATAAAAGCTAGTACGTTATTGGGCGATACATTTGTTTGACTGTGTGTCATGGCTGTACTATTCATTATGGTTTTAAATTGCCTCTGAATTACTCGCTTGACTTTTAATTTGTTTTTATATAGCATCATTTCTAACACTTATGTCAAATACTTCTGGACAGCTATGTGATTAGTAGGGCATCACATATTGAGTTATATTGGCCAGTGTGTGGCTCTGTGGGATAGGACTTTGCTCGTACTCAGAAGGGTGCTGGTTTATATCCTGTGACTGGGTGAGTGATTTCACCATTGAGCCCTTGAGCAAGGCCCTTAACCCCAACTGCTCCAGGAACTAACTGACCCTGCTTCCTCACTTATTCGTTGCTTTGTATAAGAGCATTTCTAAATAATTATAATGTATAAAATCCAAGTGGAAAGAGAAACTGGCTGATAAGGAGGAGGAGGTAAGGAGCGTTGCCGCACCCAGCACACGACAAACCACCTTAGGGATGAGAACCTGAGGTTTTTTTCCAATGGCCAATGGCTGGAGTGTCAATCACTCTTTCTTGATATATAATAGACTAATTATCTCCATGGTATTTGAAAACGTAGTTTGAAGGAAACATCTTTGAACTGGAGGCCTCATAAATGTCAGCCAAAGGTTTTCAATGCTCAGTTATCTGTTAATACAAGATTGTGTCAATGGTTAAATTGGGATCACTGGAATGACATTTTAATCTACCAGTGGGAGATTAAGGCCCCCTGGAGTTGATTTATCTGGATATGCATGCATCCAATTGCCTACTACCTACGCATGTCATGGGAAGCAATACGTGTTTCATTTTTGCTACCAGGATAATATTTCACTTCATTTTCAATATTATTCAATAATAATAACCGTGAAACAGCTGTGTGCTCTTCACTGTAAATGTAAACTGAGTTTACTTGCTTTCTGCCTGATATAATCAGGAAAGTTTATCCGTGCAGCAGTGGCTCAGACACACTGCAAATGGCAGACTGCAGAGTTCATGGTTCAGGGCTTGTGGTGGTTCCTCTGGAATCTGGGATTTCCTCCCGGGCTCGGCCTGTGTTTATAGCCCTCTAAAGCGGAGGAAGGACATGACTTCTGGTCAGGCAGATCAATGAAAGGTCATTCCCTTTTAATTAAGTAATAGCCTTTGCATCACTGTATTTGATTTTGATAAGATTTGTTACCTTTTGGTTTTTTTTTTATTTCTCTTTGCAAACAATTTGTAGTGTTTTCTTATTAGCACTATATTTTTTTCTATTAAAGCTACATAGCTCAGCTAAAGTTTATTGGTAAGCTCACAGACTAAATAACCATGGCATGGTTAAATTCAACTTCTCATTTTTTTTTTTCAAGGTTCATCTCAACCGTGGTTAAGTTAAAGGCTTGTAGCATTTTTTTGTAATGTATGTGTGGTGGTATTATTATTATGTATTTATGAATATATGTATAACACTGACCTGATTCTTGGTCTCCTTCCTGAGATAAATCAGGAATAAATCACCCCAGAATTGAAAAGATGGAAAAAAATGCTAGTTTTGCACCTCAATAAAGGCATGCTGGGTGAGGGGTAGACATTTTTCACTTAAAGGGGAAGAAAGTGCTCTTTACCTGTCTTCAAACAGAATAAAATAGTTGTTATTCGAAGGGTGTAGGAGTTACAAGGTTTTGAACTTAAAAGAAATGAGTTTCCTCACATAGTGATGCTTAGTTTGGATGAACCAAGGACACTAAGGCATTCGTGGGTGACACTGTAAGTAAAGTCCTTTAATCAAAGGTTCCTGAAATGTGCTCCCACAGTATTCAACGTTGAAACGTTTACAGAGGATCCTCAGCAGAGTTTCCATTGCTATTATGTTAGGGAGGCACCTCCCGCCCCCCCTTGAAGGTTAAGTTAATTTTACTTTCTATATAGCTCCAGATCACAACATCTATTCCTATAGAACAGGTCTATACATTGTCCTTTTATGAAACAAACTAAATAGCTTTATCTTATTTACACAACCGCTTGTCATTTTTTGTCTCTACACGGTCACGCGTTTACAGTTCTGTATCGGCATGGCGGGGTTCTGCCCCGATGACAGGTGAGCAGACAGAGCGCACATCGGAAAATATGAAAATGTTTTCGTAGAGATGTTCTTCCAGAAGGAGACACTGCAGGGACAAAAGCTGCACACATTGTGGATAACTGTCATAAAAAGAAATGTTCTGATGTTTAGTTCAGTTGTTATATTGACTGCCGTCTTTAAAAGACACACATGAACACCATGAATCCTGTTGGTGTCTTTGTGACTTGTTCCATCTTCCTTTGCCTGGGAGTGATGTAGTGGAATAAATTACTTCTCGATTCCTCCATCTTACTGTCTTAGGATTGACTGCACATTTTCTCCGCTGTTGGGACAACGGCAGAATTTGCCGGAACAATAATTTTCCTTTTATTATTTGTAACAAAATCCCATTTCATAGCAACCCAAAACAACCCGTTTCTTGGACAGTGAGCTTGAAACTAAAACATCATGGTTTCCTCAACATGAACAATATCATTTACTGAATTCTTTCTATAGTGATTTTTTCTCTCTCTCTCTCATTTTTCTTTCTTCCTTTTTTTTCTTTTTTGTATCTCTTGTGGTCGTTTTTTCTCTCTCTTTTGTATTGTACACTGCCTTGTGTATTTAAGAACTTTTTGACACGTATGGGAGCGGTGTGTTACAGGATTATGATGTTGTGCGTGTGATCAGAAGGATGCTGGTTCAAATCCCAGAGTCGGCTGAATGATTTCACCGACTGGGCCCTGAGTAAGGCGTCTAACCCTCCGCTATTTGAGGTATTGCCTGACTCGTCTTTTTCAAAATGTATCTTTAAAACAAGTAAAATGTAAATATAACCCCACCAATGGCTGGGGAAAAAACTACTCCATTTTCTTACTCAAGTAAAAGTACAGATACCACATTAAAGCGTTCATCCAGCAAAAACACTATCAAGTAAAAGAAAGAAATGCCCGGGTTTAAAAGTACTTGAGTACGAAATGCTATATATTCACATGTGTTAATCTTATATAAATCAGCCTGTCTTTTTAGATTCACTCTAGATGGGTTTGAATATTGCATTATAATAATATACCAGACGTGGGGACTTGAGTTACTGACTCGTGACACAAATTTGATTACTTGATTTGATTCCTTGGCTCAGCAAAA
>JABFEB020000041.1:7309651-7321714 GCA_019775895.2 Stomatorhinus ivindoensis
GGGAGGGCCTTCTAATCAATGCTGAATTCGCCCTCCCCCCCCCCCGGCCAGTGAACCACAATCAGTCTGGCCATTTCGCTACTGCAGTGCAGCAAATTTACTTTGTTGGTAAACGTTTTTTTTTCTCCCCCAGTGCTATTTTTGATTAAAAAAGGATGCCTCTTAAGCTAGACAAAGATGTTTCATACACAGCTGAAGGTCCCTCTTTGTTGTAACATTTACCAAATCCTTTCTTTCCTTCCACTTTAAAGTTAATTAATGTAAGTTAAATGCACGTTCATTCTTCATATTGTAGCTTGGAGGCAGTCGGGACAGAAGTGCTGATATGCTGCAAGTGGGACAAGCAATAACCGACGGACTGCATGCATGAGAGAGTTTAAAATTAAACTCTTATCAAAAGGTGCCCAGCATCCCTCACCCCCTGGTCTGCTGGGGTGAGGAGTGACTCATGCTGACCGCAGCTAGAAACGTTAACCGAAAAAAGAAAGATGGCTCCATACCGTGAGATGCTTAGCATTTGCAGAGTGGTTAATGCCAAAGTATGACAGACAGAAGTTCTGTGAAGCAATCTGTGCCTTCCTTTGGGTGAGTCCGTAGAAAGTTTCTCAACAAGACAATGAGTGAAATTTTTGTAATAATTCTTATAAAAAGCACGTAATCTCTGATCTCTGAAGTGAGGAAAGGAGGTTGATCAATAGACACATGACTTCAAATCACCTTGCAGAGTACAGTAATGAATAATGTGACTAAATATGAGCTGGGTTGTACATTTTAACAAAATTAAAAGGTAGCTGGAATTTAACCATAAGCGATGGATTTCTTTAGTATCTGCTCGATTGTCAAGACTCATCTTGTTGGTGTGTGTGTTGTGTGGGGAGCATGTGCATTAAAATAATACAAAATACCCTGTGTGCAATTCTGTACTTTAGATAAGCATTTGTTTCTCTGTCTCTGTAGCTGTGTGAATGAATAGTAGCGCGATTGTGATGAACCCTGTCATTTTTACTTTCCTTAAAGGACACTGAAGCCATGAAGAGGGCCTTAGCACTCATAGACTCTAAGATGAATCAGGCTAAGAGTTGGCTGAGAGACCCTAATGCCCAACCAGGTAACCACCATCCTACAAGATGACGGGTGCCGGAGCTTATGTGGGAATCGAGTGGCCTTTCCAGTCCCGTTGGCACTCGTGTCGTGTTGTGAGGTGATGTCGATTTGCGATGCACTTTGCTGATGTCGTGGCCATGGCTCTGCGGCAGGCGATGCTGGCGAGCAGGCCATCCGGCAGATCCTGGACGAGGCGGGGAAGGTGGGTGAACTTTGTGCCGGCAAGGAGCGGAGAGAGATCCTGGGCACGGCGAAGACTCTGGGTCAGATGACCGATCAGGTCTCAGACCTGCGTGCGAGGTAAAGCCCTATAGATCATGGGATGGCTCCCTTGCCGTCAGGCATGCAGATGACCAGTCAGGCTGGTACGCAAGTACACATTCACCTTTAAAAGCGAAACGTGTCGCAGTCGGTTACTGTAACATCGTAAATGTGTACATATTTTATGTGCGCTTGCGCTGCCATGACAAGAAATTACAGCGCATTTTAACCTTTATACCCCAAATGATGTACAAATTAGCATAAGGATAAAATGCACGATAATTTCTTGCCACATCTGCAAGTGCACAGTGCAAATGCATGCGTCTTTCATGTGCATTTGCACCGTTACAACAATTGATTGTAACACATATCGCATTTAATGGTGAATGCATACTTTGGTACTAGTCACAGGGAGGTTATTTAGCATGGTCGGTTTGGATGTCATTATTACTGATTTACTAAATTTATAAATGTGTTCTGTTGATCTTAAATTGAGCTCTGATATGGTGCACCGAGTTAATCAAAAGTGTAATCCCTTTTGACAGCGCGCCCTGCCGATCTCTGCCAAAAAAAAACAATTTAAAAGTAGCTTTCTGGTATGGAATCGTAAGCCGGTTTAGCTTCTTAATTAAGAATTGAACCCAGATTGAAGATTCATTGGCTTTGGGTTGAGAAGAGGAGGTTCAAATTTTGACAGATGGTCTGGAAATACTTTTGCCCACAAAAAAATAGTTTTTAATTATGAATACAAAGCTGCATATAACACTTCAGTTTAAACCTCCTTCTGCTGACAGGGGACACGGGGGCAGCCCCGCAGCCATGCAGAAGGCCCAACAGGTGGCGCAGGGCCTGGATGTGCTCACAGGCAAGGTGGAGAACGCGACGCGCAAGCTGGAGGAGATGGCCAACTCGAAGCAGGCCATCGCCAAGAGAACTGACGCCGCGCAGGTCAGCACCATGGCGACCGGAACACATAGCCTCACGATGTTTGGGCTAATTAAGCCGCAATGCAGACTTAAAATATGCGAGAGCCCTACCACCTGGTGCTCAAGACAAGCTCCCCCCCCCCCGGTTTGCTTCCACGATGGGTTTTTGGATCTTTTTTTTTTTTTTTTGCATCCCCGAGAAGACCTTCATCACGGTACAGAGGCAATTCATTGAGGGTTTAAAATAAATGGGTACTAATATGTTCAGAATTTGTAGATTCAATAATATGTACTTATTCAAATTCGAGCACATAGTTATGTGCTGGTAGCGCTATGCAGTCTTATTGCACCCCCGTCAACAGCCCTTGTGTTTTTCTTCTTCCCTTCCAAGAACTGGCTGGCTGACCCCAACGGAGGCCCCGAGGGGGAGGAGAACATCCGCGGCCTCCTGGCGGAAGCCAAGAAGATCGCTGACCTGTGCGAGGACCCCAAGGAGAGGGAGGACATCCTACGCTCCATGGGAGAGATCGCCGCCCTCACCGGCAAGCTGGCGGACCTCAGGAGAGCGTACGTCGCCGGGGTCCAGCTCTTCAGCTTCTCGTCTAGGCTCAGAAGCAGCAGCCCGGGTTCAGTATTGTCATTGGGGTTTTCAGGCTGCCACTAGCGATTTAATTTTGATCCATTCTGGAATGACTTGGGGGTGCAGGCTGCCATGTCGGCTTCTCGAATGCCTTTTCTCCGCGCCTTGGCCCCCGCAGCGGGAAGGGCGACACTCCCGAAGCCAGGGCCCTCGCCAAGCAGATCGCCACGGCGCTGCAGAACCTGCAGTCCAAGACCAACAAGGCCGTGGCCAACAGCAGGCCGGCCAAGGCGGCCGTCAACCTGGAGGGGAAGATGGAGCAGGCTCAGCGCTGGATCGACAACCCCACCCTGGAGGACCGCGGAGTGGGTGAGGCTGGCGGCGCTCAGTGGGACCGTGCACATGCTTCCGGGCCTTCTCATTTTCTCATACAGCTCCGTGCTTCAGTCTCAGACTTACTTTCTTAGAACTTTTATGCGTTATGAGCATTTTACTTTGACTTTGTTTAGCAGATGCTTTTTTTTCTGTGATTACTTACTTCAGGGAAGAAAATGAGGTGCTCATGTCCCAGTAAAGGTAGCAAAAATAAGATACAGGAATAAAATCCAAAACAATTACACAATGAATAGTGTGTGTGTGTGTATGTATATATTTCTGTGTGTATGTGTATTTTATATATACGATATAATATAAATATAATATAATATAATATGTGTGTGTGTGTATTTCTGGTTGGCTAATGCACTGTAGCATGTCTTATCCATTCTGAGAGCGCCCCCTATGTGTCCTTCCAGGTCAGGCTGCCATCCGCGGGCTGGCCGCTGAAGGCCGCAGGTTGGCCAACGTCTTGCCCGGCCCGTACCGCCAGGAGCTGTTGGGCAAGTGCGAGCGTGTGGATCAGCTGATGGCGCTGCTGGCCGATCTGGCGGCGCGGGGCGAGGGCGATTCCCCACAGGCCTCCGTCGTGGCCCAACAGCTCCAGGAAGCCCTAAAGGTCAGCCTCCAGAGGAAATCGGGCTGGTGGCCAAGTGCTCCCCCTGCTGGGTCGGACTGTCACTGCATCCAGATGTGCTTCGCTCATATTCCAAACCCCAGCTGCAGGAATCTGGAACAAATCAAAACTACAGGGAGAAAAGATATCCCAAAGAAAACACATTACACTGCATAAGCCATGTGCTGGAGGAATATAAGACTGTGTAAAGCCATTTCCACTGCAGACATCATGAGTATCCTCTCTGAAGGCAGATATTGTGAAAATATTTATTTTACATGGTATCAAGAGTACTCCGTGTTAAAAGGGGTAGGGTGTAACTCAGTAGTCGTCTTGGATACTTAATGGTCGCCGTGGATTTAGATGCAGCTGATACTTTGAGCTGAGTAACTGAAGTACTTTGTAAATCCACATGCGCCGTGTAAAAGGTTTAGCGTGTCTGGTGCGTCTGTGTGTTTTGTCTTGAGTGTGAATGGCGTCCGCATCGCTTGCTTCGCAGGAACTTAAGGGCAAGATGCAGGAAGCCATGACACAGGAGGTGTCGGACATCTTCAGTGACACCACCACACCCATCAAGCTGCTGGCTGTCGCCGCCACTGCCCCCCATGATGTCCCCAACAGGGACGAGGTCTGTGTCTGCCTGCCTGCCGGTCTGTAATGGCCTGCCGACTTCGGACCCCTTTCCTGTAATATTCATCTGTTTCCCAGCAAGACCCATTATATGAAAGCATTGTGAAGGCTGCAATAATATTAGACGTAGCAAATCTGTTTTACGTAGAAGCTCGTCTTGATACAGGTAGTGTATATTCAGTATGGACTTATTTTAAAAAAAATTTGGCTGCTCTTTGAGATTTAGTAGGTCAATGTTTATCAGCCCGGTCCCCAGGAAACCCAGGACAAGCTAGGTTTTTGCTTACTGCCAATAAAAGCAGACTACCTGGTACTGCTGTGCTAGGAGCTGGGGGGGGGGGGGCGGCACACATGGGGACTGTCTGGGGGGTCCCCGAGGACCGGGTTGAAAAACTGCGTGCTATCTCCTAATGTTTTGGTGTTTTTAATATAATAAATTTCCCCATGAGGGTGTGTCCCGCGTGGGGGTCCCTCCATGCTCACCGTCTGGCTTTCTGTCTCCCCGGTGCCGTTTTGCTCCCAGGTATTCGAGGAACGGGCAGTTAACTTCGAAAACCACGCTAACAAGCTGGGCGCCACAGCTGAGAAAGCGGCCGCCGTCGGCACGGCCAACAAGAGCACGGTGGAGGGCATCCAGGCCGCTGTCAAGTCGGCCAGGGAGGTGACGCCGCAGGTATGTCATGGAGTGTGAGCGAGCGAGTGAGCGAGCGGAATGTGTCCCCAAATAACTCCTGGAAAACAAATATGGACACGCCTCTGAGTGGTTTTATATCATTTTTAAAGATACTGAAAAGAGCTTCAAAATTTTATCAGTTCCACTCTTGATTGTATGAAGACCCTATAACAATAAATTTGGAGATGGGGGTGAGTTGGCTGGCATGTGGGGGACAAAGCAGCGTGTGGGTCTGCCTGTGCCCTGATCGCTGCCTGGCTACACCGCAGGATTTGAGCCCATCTGAGTCCCCATCTTACCAGCCTCTGCTTTCCTTCATTCCATGCTAGAAGGCAGGGCTCATATGACACTGAGCCCTACATGTTTTCACATTAAATGCCGTTGCTGTTTTCTTAGGCGCAGACACTTGCATTTTGGATGATCTCCATGGTTATTTTGGGTCTGTGTAGAGATTTCTATTGATGTAACATGGAAAAAGAACTTCTTGTAAATAGAGTGGTTATTGAATTATGCTAGGAATGTACTTAAAAAAAAAAGTACAGTCTTGTTTTTGGATGGGAAATTGCAGCATTCTAAATCTCAGCCTGTGGTAGATGGTATGCTTGTAGATATTGTTGACATGTTCAGCCCATTTTTTAGCCGTTGCCTCCAGCTGATCAGTGGGGTTTATCGACTGTGTGTCTCCTACAAGGTGATATCAGCCGCTCGCATCCTGCTGAGGAACCCAGGGAACCAAGCTGCTCACGAACATTTTGACACCATGAAAAACCAGTGGATTGATAACATTGAGAAAATGACAGGTACCAAACAAGTTTACCATGTTTTCTCCCATCTGCTTACGTTTACCTGCTGCAAAAATCCTGCTTCATCCCTAGCTCGCATGCTTACCAAACACAGAGCTACATATTCCTTTGGCTTCTGAACAGTTTTTGGTTTTCTTCTCAAAGTCCAAAGGACAGACGGCTTAAACAAAGAAATGTTCCTAAATTTAAGTCTGAGATCCTAATCGAACAGCTGATCAGTATGTTAAGTGCACCTTCCCTTAGTTACGTATGCAGTACCTTTTCTGTCCTTTGTAAACACAGGCACAGTAGTTCAATACCAGCAGCACTGTAGAGGTGTAGCAGTGGCTCTTAATGGCAGAATCCCTAATAGTGTTTTGCACCTTTGCTGGTTGCCATGGCTCGTGATTCAAAACCCACTTTTGTCAGAGAGCTGCTATTTTGAATGCTGAGCTGCAGTCTAACAGTGAATGGCATGGATTTAAGTGTGTGGATTCTTAATGTAGTGATATGTTGTGTGCGTCACTATAAAGTGATTAATTAAATGAATGGTTCCACTTTACGATAAGGCTACCATTATAAATGGATTATGAATGCTTTATAAGCAGGTTATTAATTAGGTTGTTACACTTTTAAAACCATTACTAGACAATTATAAACAAGTTTCACCGCCGTTTTCTTCTTATTTATGAGGTACTACCATTTATAAGTGGCAAAGGGTGGCCTTATTGGGCACCAAACTAATTTCCTGAAACGTACCGACTCTTGTTCTGATGTTCTGCCCATGCTCAGGTTTGGTGGATGAAGCCATCGACACCAAATCCCTGCTGGACGCCTCCGAGGAGGCCATCAAGAAAGACATCGACAAGTGCCGGGTGGCCATGGCCAACGTGCAGCCGCAGATGCTGGTCGCCGGCGCCACCAGCATCGCCCGACGCGCCAACCGCATCCTGCTGGTGGCCAAGCGGGAGGTGGAGAACTCCGAGGATCCCAAGTTCCGGGAGGTGGTGAAGGCGGCTTCGGACGAGCTGAGCAAGACCATCTCCCCCATGGTGATGAATGCCAAGGCTGTGGCAGGGAACATCCAGGATCCAGGTATCAACCTCTCCACCTAGTGAGGAATCGCCTGTCTGCCTAGGGGTCTTCGAGAACCTCAGATATAACTGTTTTCCCACTGAATTTCCAATATGTAGGTGTTTTTGTTCATGTACCAGTGTACAAAAGTGACACCTAGCAGTGTACAAAAATCTTCATACCGTTCTGTGACGAGCAGGGCTGCAGAAGGGCTTCCTGGACTCAGGCTACAAGATCCTGGGTGCCGTAGCCAAGGTTAAGGAGGCCTTCCAGCCTCAGGAACCAGAATTCCCGCCTCCGCCCCCGAGTCTGGATCAGCTGCATGTAAGTCTGTGGTCAACATTCAGACTGTGGGGAAATTCTTTATGCCCTCGTCCGTCACCATTCTGGTCACCCTAACCAGCCAACAGGAGATCTCTTAATGCGCTGAACACTGCCGTGTTCTTTTCCCACGGCTCGGGACAATTCCCCGTGTATCCTCGCAGTTGAACGACGATCTGGCTCCACCCAAACCTCCACTCCCCGAGGGTGAGGTGGCCCCACCCAGACCCCCTCCTCCAGAGGAGAAGGACGAGGAGTTCCCCGAGCAGAAGGCGGGCGAGATGGTGAGCGAGCCCATGATGGTAGCGGCCCGGCAGCTGCACGACGAGGCCCGCAAGTGGTCCAGCAAGGTACGAGCAGGACTGGATCTGCATCCCTTTCCACATGCCGAGGTCCACATACTTCAACTGACCTTCGACGTGCAGAGCGACACATTCAGGTTTCGCGTGTTTTTCGTTTTAGGTTCTGTTTTAGTCAGATGTGAGACATGGATGTTATTTGTATGCATAAAACATCTTCAAAATTGACTAAATTATTGATATAAATCTGTATGATCTTGCCCTGAATTATTATCCATATTTCTCAGAAATCTTGAAATCGTCACAATGATTTCAGATTCAGCTAATAGGAATTAAGATTAAAAATCTTAGGGCGCCATGATGGTGCAGAGGTTAGCACTGTCGCCTCATACCTATGGGAGCAGGGTTTGAGTGTCTGCCATGGCTCCTTGCGTGTTCTCTACATGCCGTGGTGGGGGTTTCCTCCAGGTACTCCAGTCCCCCCCCCCCAAAAGGTACCTCGTGCTGGGTTGTTCCCTACCGTGCGCCTGTAGGCTCCGGGATAAACTTTGGAGCCACCGTGACCATGAACAGGAGAAGCAATTTGATGGATGGATTTAAATACTTTTCATAAAATACTTGCATGTATACCTAACGATGACTGATTAATGTCTAACCCAATCCTATGATTTATTTATTTTCTTCTGATTCCAGTCTAAATGTAACCTTGAAAAGAATCATGCGTGACAGTTACCCACAGCGGATGTGATCTTGATGGAGTTTGTCATAGGTTTGCTAGAGGGCACCAGAAATTACTTTCTTGTATTTTTAGTGTAACCATTAGGGGGCCAAGCCATTTTTGATGACAACTAAGAGCCCTTTAAGCCCAAGAATGGATTAAATGAACATTTCGGTCACTGTCAAGACTGTGGGCATAGCTGTAAAATTCAAGGGTTTGTTCTGATAACTGGTGAATTCATACAATTTAAAAATTTCAAAAGCTTTTCTCTATCAAGAAACCCCCTACTATGGCAGTTTGGGTGGGGGCCAGGCTGTCACACTGTGCTGCTGCCCCTGTGCAACTCATTTTGTGCAAATCCTCAAAGCTTCGGTGAATTAGTCAATTGCCAGGCGTGTGAAGTTTAGGTGTCTTTTGAAATGCCTGAATGTAAAGTCAGTGGTGTGCTGGGTTTGCCCGCATTTTCCCACGTTAAAGGACCCCATTTTGTATGGTACCTGCTAACCTTCTGTAGTTTTTCCTTCTCCCTTTGCGGCATTCCAAAGGCCCCCAACCTGTGGCATTCTTTCACCTGCCCTTTGTCATTCTTTGCCCCCTGCCTGCATCATGTATTAAACTATTAAACTGTCCCCACTCTGCCCCCCTCCCCCATCCCTCGACTGTTGGTTTACCGATTGTTCTTATATTTGCTGTAGGACACATTACACTAAATATTTTGACAAAGACACAGGATCAGTATTAAGAAACGCAACTTCAGAGGAACAGGCTTCTTTAGTCACAAAAAAAATGTAAAAAATTTTTTTTTTGAAGTTGGTTTATTTAATATTTAAGGCAATAGAAATAATATTATTAGAATTAATTAGAAATAATACTACTATATCAGTGGTAAAGATTCTGCCTTTAAAGACATGTATGGATGGTTATTGCAGTTATTCTGGCGTATTTCTGGTACATGTCGAAGTCTATTGCCTCCCCAGCTTTTCCGAGCCCCATCCCCTGAATCTGATTCCTGCCCACCTTCCCGTCCCTGTCCTGTAGACCAGTGTTTTTCAAACCGGTCCTCAGACACCCCCAGACAGTCCATGTTTTTGCTCCCTCCCAGTTCTGGGCAGGGAGCATGGAGAGAGCGTCAGCGTGGACCGTCTGGGGGTGTGGCTGAGGACCAGGTTGAGAAACAGTGCTGTAGACCTCCTCCTACTCCTCACATTAACTCTCTCCTTGTTTCTCCCTGCCGCCCTCCACCTCCTCCTCCTCCTGCCACCCAGCCCATGGCCGCGGATGCGGCTTTCAAACCCGCTGAGGCTGATTTAGATGTAGATGATGAGGACGAAGCGGATTTTGAGTTCGTCCTGCCGTCAGACAATGAAGACGATTACGAACCCGAGCTGTTCTTAGTGCCCGCCAATCAGCCGGTTAACCAGCCCATGCTGGCCGCGGCTCAGTCGTTGCATCAAGAAGCACGAAAATGGTCCAGTAAGGTACTCGATGCTTTGCCTCGTGGGTCGTGTGCTCCAGTCTGCATCCAGGCATTCGGAACGTTGATCCAATGTTGCTGCATCACATCTGGGCCCTTGCTGGGTACCTCTGGCTATGTTGGAATGACAACTTTTATTGTTTTTTGGATTGCTCTTCTTGGTCAAACTGCCGCTGGCTTCACACGTCGTCAGCGCTGCCCTTTGTACGCGTCCAGTTTGCTCCAGCCTGAAAGTGACCGGAGTTCCTTAGTGTTGCCGCTTCTGTAGATTATGCACACCCAGCCTGTGAAGTCATGGATGAGGGCTTCCCAGTCACGTATCAAGTCGTGTCACGCGCCTGTTTTTCCACGATGGCTTTACTAAACAAACCTAATCCAACTAAACTGGAGATTTTGGTCTTTTTGAATTGAGTAACAAAAAGGAAGACTGTCTGCATGACAACTAGCGATGTACCAAGAGTAATGTGTGTTATAGTAATGTGAGCCGTCCTTTTTAACTCGGTCTGTTTATTTGAAATAAAAAACAGACTAACAAAGGGATACTAACAGAAGGTTTGGATTACTTTCCTAAATATGTTTTTTTTTTCCCCTCCTTTGTTAAATGATGGTAAACACCTCTTTATAGCACTGGTCTCAGATCTCTCACAGACACTCTTCCTTTTCTGCTGTGGATTACTAACATGTTCACACACTGCATGTTGTGACCATTCAAAAATGTGTGCTTGGGCTGTCTTCTCAAGTGTACAGTATCAAAATGTCAAATTGTACAGCTTTGATCTTGGGTCGTCACTTTAGTAAGTTACACATTCAAATTACATGCAAGTTTTGTTGAGAGCTGGAGGGTTTCCTCCTGTCGAGTTAGGGGGGTGTTCTCTTGCAGGATCCTATCCATTCAAACATGCAGAAAGCCGAAGTATTCATCTTAACTAAAACTTTTATTTTTTAAAAAGCCTGATAACATTCTGTACTATTGCGCTGTGCAGAAACCCGCTGGATAGATAATGCATTGATTGTAGTCGTGATGCTTTCATTTAGATCGATTTAAAGATTACAATATACACTCCTCTGTAGGGTAATGACATCATCGGAGCTGCCAAGCGCATGGCGCTCCTAATGGCAGAGATGTCTCGCCTGGTACGAGGTGGCAGTGGGAACAAGCGTGCGCTCATTCAGTGCGCCAAGGACATCGCCAAGGCCTCCGACGAGGTCACGCGCCTAGCAAAGGAGGTGGCCAAGCAGTGCACAGACAAGCGGATCCGGACCAACCTACTGCAGGTCAGCATCCCTCTTTTCACAGCTTCCCACACGAAGCTTTTAAAGGTTCGGAAATTTGATTGGTTTTTCTCAATATCAAGAACGCAAAGAACAGACTTGCGTTCTTGGCAATAGCGTTCTTACTAACTTGCCTCCCAGGAATGAACTTGGGAAGCAATGAATCATGGGATTGTTCTCCATAGCGAGGGTGCAACTGTTACATCCTTGTTATTTGAGGATGGGCAACAACAGCGTCCTGGGATTTGTACTGTACTCCGCACTTCTGTTACTGAGTATCGGAACTGTACTTGCGTAATAAAAGATGATGTGAAACAGGTACGCCAAATCACAGGAATGGTCAAGTACGCATATTATCTGTCTTTTAGTGTAACATTCAATTGCTGAGCCAATGGTACATTTGTATCAAGTATTGCAGAAAACTGACATGCTTGGTATATTTACAGACTTAAAATGCTTATGCTGAACTAAAATTTATTGGTGCCCACCATCTAAGGAGGGGACAGTTGGGAAAGTTGTCCCAGGCCCAGCGGGAGGGGTTGCGTGTCACATCACTTCACTTCACCGTCATCTCAGCCATCCTAGTTAAATGGCAGAGTTAGAGGGATTATGTACCTTGTAGAGCTGGACTGCCTTGTCTGCATGTAAATCTCAGTCCTCAAATCTCAGGTGTGCGAGCGCATCCCCACCATCAGTACGCAGCTGAAGATCCTGTCCACAGTGAAGGCCACCATGCTGGGCAGGACCAACATCAGCGAGGAGGAGTCTGAGCAGGTAAGGCTACTTCAGTGGGTTGTGTCTATATTTACCGTATTGTGTGGACCAAATGTCCCTACAATGTGGTAAAACCTGTTACTCATAACCTTGTGGGGATATTTTGTGGGGAAGATGGAGGTGCAGGAGGTAGCAGTATCGTTCGGCAACTGTAGGGTTGCAGGTTCGAGCCCTGGTTCCTTCT
>JABFEB020000041.1:7323024-7335420 GCA_019775895.2 Stomatorhinus ivindoensis
ACATGTGCATTTTCTATTTTGGTATCAAATATTTTACATTTTTAAATATCTAACGTGTGTCTAAATCTGAAAAAAATATATAAAAGCTTATTTGAAAGAAGACCTGTAGTTTTGGCCTTAAGATTTAATTTTCTTCACTACTGCTTGTCACCTGTCTGAACATTTACACATTTCACAATATGTTCTTACGTTTTTTTTCCACGCTAAGTTATAGTGTAATAACTACAAAAACACTGTTGCTCTTCTGATATTTATTTAAAAACGTGAATTATGAGTTGCGTTTTGTCTTCTGTTATAGCAGAAAATAGTTAACCAGCTTCCTGTATGTTAACGCTGTCATAAAATATACCAAAGATTTTGTTTGTGTAATTTTGTGTTTCAGCAATATCTGGAAACACTAAGGGCTACTTTATTAAGGATTGTATCAGCTGAATGTTGTGTTCTTTTTGTTAATTTGGGTGGAATATTTACCCATCAGAGATAGAAATTTAACATGAATGAAAATGGTTTCTTTGAATTTTGACTGAAGTTGTATAAAGGGTCTTTTTGGCCTTTAGCTGTAAGCCATATGAAGATATAATTCTTTAGTTGTATTACTATGACATAACTAAAGTTACTATGACGTTAATGATGCAAATAAAAGGTCTCAGGCTGTTGCACTGTTATTTTTTGTGATGCAAATTCACCTTTAATCTTTCCCTATGTGAATCTATAGCAGGAAGGGGGGGGGGGGGGGTCATAAAAATAGTGTAAAAATTACTTTCTATTAATAAATCAAGTGCTTTAAACTGCCATGGGGGGTAATTGGTGATGTGTCTGAAGTTATGCAGGTGACAATGCCTTGCATCAATAAAGACATCGCACAGAAGTTAAATGTTATCGCTAGATTAAAGGGAACATTCCCACTAATCTCAATGTATCATTTCATAGTAATGCAGTATAAGTAGGCTAACAATGTGTAATGAAATGTGCAGTGGTGATGTGTAACTCCCGTTACATTGTGAATAAACTTTGAATGATAAATGAACATGAATACTGCAATTTGAATGTAAATATAATACAGTACTACTACTTGATTTTATAGCATATTACAAATCTCTAGGTGCCTTAGGGTCTTACAGTTTGGTTTGAAGTTTGGCTCTAGTCAATGTATTAATTAAGATTTACGTGTTAATTGTCAAGCACACTTGACTGGTCCCGATTTCAGTTTATTTGCAAAGTTGTCAGTTTGAATTGTACCATGTTGACACTTTTATAATAAAGCATTTTATAACATTTACTTTTTGTTGTGATTCCACTTAATATTGTGGCCATGGAATGATTCTGTAAGGAATATATGGCATCTGGAAAGATCATGGTATGTTTGTGTGTATTTGTATTTAAATAAACCATTTATTTTGCACATAAATTCCTATTCGCCTTTACACTTGCACAGGAGAATATCACTTAATATATTATAGCACAGTAAATCAGATTCATCTCCCTGGACATATCCTATAGTTTTCGGTGACTATAATTATGTTCCCAAATTAAACCTGGAAATGTTTTTATTTTCATAGTCGTTAAAAATATAACTACGTTGTCTTATTCTGCATTTTTCGAGGCTGTATGCTTGTAAAATTAAGCCTTCATCCCATTTTTCCAAAATATCAAGACTTATTCTATATAACATGTAAATGCTGCATTAAATTTTAGTATATCACAGCACTACGACAAAACTTCCCCGGTACAATCAATGGATTACTGCGGCTTCATTGCAGATCTCCAGGCTATCAAATATCCTCTGAAAGTGGAAATTATAAACTTAATCCTCATTTTGTGTTTGCAGTTATCGCACCGCATGCTTCGATTAACTTCACAGAAGCTTCCAACTTGGAGAATTAATGTGCCTGCGTATCTTTTATTATACATCTTCAGAAATCCCTACGTAATACCAACTCATTCATTGCGTCCACATGCATACGCCTGCGCTGATCTGCGCTCCGTCCGCGGGGCCGAGCGCAGGCGGTGACGTCACCCCACTGCGCGTGCTTTCCATCAGTTCGGAGATGAAGCTCGTGAACACGCTCTTCTGGATCTTCTCAACATCTCATGCATCTTCCAGAAGTGCTGCAAATGTGCACTGACCATGGCTGCAAACCAGTCTAAACCGAAAAAACCTAAACTGGATAAAAAGGCTCTCAGGTAAAGTCCCAATCAAATGCGACGAGCGTTACGCCTTATTTTAAAAGCAAAACCAACGCGTGTCTGGATAACAAAATTCCCTGTAAATTAGAAAAACAGCTAGCAGGCTTTCGTTACCTAGTTTGTCCTGGTCCAGATATTAAACGGGTTTTCTCTACCAGGTAAGCCAAAAGATTTAAAATGTTTGTGCTGAACATTTGACCATACACACCCTGTGCACAAAACAGAGAGGTCCGCCGCATAAAACGTTTAATATTTAATACTTGACTTTCTAATTCTTCCTCGATGTAAACTTACCTAGACAAATTCACTACAATGTTAATAGCAAATTAAGAATGTTATTACATGATTTGGATGGCTATAGTGAGCCTGGGGTAGTTATAAGACAGACGTCACAAAACGATCCGCTGTGGGGACCTCACAGAATGCTAATTGACACTGTAGTGTTTTTAATAAATTGTTTATGTACCGTTACTAATTTACTTTTGATTCGTAGATAGAAGAAACTAACTACCCGTGTCCAGGAATACCTGCCGTATACAGGCTACCCAGATTTTATAATACTCTTTTAAATGTGTAAGCTAAAGAACTTGTAAGAGGTTGATTAGTTCACACTTGTTTATGCACAGTGTCCTATTAGCGACAGTCACAAATGGAGCGCAGTGTATCCTTGCGTTCTTATAAGTATCCAGACTGATTATATTAACAATCGTTATTGTACATAAAATAATAATAATTTTAAAAACTTAAGACACGTTTGGAATTTTACTGATTAATAATTTAGAATTAAAAACAACATTAATATTTCTGCATATCATTCGATGAAGTAAAAGTTACTGTTAACGAAAGATTTGTTCCTCTGGATTTAAGCAGATATGTTTATTATTAGCATTGGTTTTGCTTGACGTGAATCCTAACTTGTATACGGCTCGATTTAACTATGTGCACAAATGGGCACACGTATAAAAACGGGGGTTAGAGCAAACTATTCGCCATAGGTAAATACAGGGTACAACAGAATTTCCCATCTAGGAATTCAAATCTTTATCCTTCAAGTTAATATATTACTGGAGTTCTGCTGTGAGCTGCGAAAGGAAGCTGTATTTTTCCTTCTATGCCAAGTCAACATTGAATAACGTTAATGTGAAGATGTTGGCCCGTTTTGTTTTACTCATTTCTCCCACTCATTCATTACTACCGGGTTATGCCAAGAATATGCGCAGTAGAATTTTATTTGCCGCACGTTGTACGTTGTTTTGCGAGACAGGCGTTACCGTTGCTACTTTATTGCATTGTTGACATGTTTATTGAGCTATGCATACAATTTAAGAAATTTACAGCTTGTCAGGCGGACGATAAAGGAAAGGGCGGCAGTTGCCATCATTGGAGGCATTTACATCAGTTACTAGCTTTAGAAAACGTAGTGCTTTTTGTACGTTTTAGTTGGTCATATGATGTAAATGTTTAGCAAGAACGCGAGTAATCTTCCACGCCAAAAATTCACGGGCGTAATGGTTTTTGAATACACCGCAAAAAGACACGGCGTATACCTGATTGAGCAGATAGAGCCAAGCTGTCAATCTAGGCGCGCCTCCCACTCCTTCTGTATCCAATCAGGTACGAGAACACGGGGGCTGAGGGTTCCGGTTTTAGTAGAGAATCGACGCGGAACGCACGCTGCTCGAAGATAAGGAGCCTAACGTGAAGATAGCAGAACCTTGTTACCGGGCACTGTGCCGATCAAACATTCTACACTAGACAGCAATGCCCGCCGCAAGGTAACAGCCTGTTCCACGGGGTATTTTATTATACATTTTACATTAATGCTGGTTATCCGAGGGTGGGGGCGCAGTCGTTGTTTGTAGGAGTATTCGCCTTAAGAATATGGTTTTAAAGCATTATTTTGGAGACCCAGAGTTATATAAATTGCGTTTTATTTTTAATAATTTAGCCATTTATAACGACGCGTTTTTTTTAGTTATACGACAGTTATTCCCCTAACAAATGTCATCATCTGAAGTCACCATATTAAATTGTCTGTTCAATTTAAAAATAAAGTTACCAATGCTTCTCAGATCGTGAATTGTTTTCTTGGGGTTCTAATGCGGTTCTAATGGGAAATCTGGAATCATCTGTTGACAGTATCATAAAAGTATTAGAACGGCATGGTTTGTGAAGGAATGACACTCTTGATTCATTTCAGTGTGGTATTCACACTAGCAGATGGTTATTGGGTTGCTCGGAATACACATGTAGACTTACACCTGTTTGGTTAGAACCTTCAGCTCAGCACTTTGTTACATGGAAACATTTGCTACTAAGCAGTGTTTGCTACCAATTGGAACTGACTACGAAAGCTTTACATGTGAATGTTTTTGTATCTTTTGTGTTCCTCAATTGTATTTTATCTGGACATTTTTTCTTCATTCATTCTGATCTGGACACATGATTCTTCATTATCATTTTCTCCTCAGCCAGAATGCGTTGTTTGGAATGGGAAACCCATTGCTTGACATCTCTGCTGTAGTCGACAAGGACTTCCTGGACAAGTGAGTTGAATACTTTAGCATTTTAATGTGGAACTAGGCTTTGGTAATGAAGGACGCCCAATGATCTGTTTCTCTTCTCCTACTTCTGATGTTTCTATTTATGGATTTATGTTTTTCTGTATATGTTAACTTGATACTGACTGATGTTTATATTCTAAGAAAAATCCTATTTTTTGTACCAATCAAAGCAATTCCTGGTTTACACCCGGGGCCGGTATCACCAAGCAGGATTTCTTGCTTAGCCGGATAATTGGTCGGATTTAAGGTAGTCTGGGCTAAATGTAAGTGAACAAGGATGAAATCCATTTAATCTGGGCTACCTTAAATTCAACAAGTAATCCGGCTAAGTGAGAAATCCTGCTCGGTTACACAGGCCCTTGGGAGCTTGAAAGTATAGAACAGGACATCGCTGTTTTCGGTAAATGCAAGGTTCTGAATTTGATTTTAACCAGGGTGTTAGCCATTCCTCTAAGTAACACATGTGCTATTGAGTTTATCAGGTTTGTAGCACACAAAAAATACTGTAGAGCTCGCTTAAGGATTTTCAGTAAAACACTATTCCATGAGATCCAAGGAAGGTGCTGACACTTGTTCCATTAGCAAGCAAAGTTTTACTAAATTCATTTTAGCTGCTAATCCAGTTCTCAAAATACTACGTAAAGATTCTCGCTCACATATACTCACTCTTGTTTTCTGCTACCGTACAAATTAATGGACAGTGCTATCGGTACTGCTAGCATAATCGTTGCCTTCTTCTGAATCAACGTCCTCTCCCGGTTCCTCCATATCAACATCTCTCTTGAAATAATGGGTAACCGGTTTTATTTGTCATGTTTGTAGCTTTCTAATGTGTACCCAACTGGGGACGGACATTGTCATTCTGTGGCCCGAAAAATTCCAGGGCACTCTGTAGAATGTCTTGGAAGCTCACTTCTGTCACGCTGTCCTCTGGTCTCATGCTTAGCTGAGGTCTGTCGCTTGTGGCTTTGAACCAGTTAGAAGAGTGTTGCATATCTTGCAGTGTGCAGGAGTTAGCCTGACAGCTAATATCACTTGCACACGTTTCAGGCTTGTGTAAGATTAGGGTGCCCACAAGGGTTGGGTAATCGGTTAGCCTCAGTAGCCTGGAAGTTTTAAATCCCTTAACTACTTTTTAAAATTGTTATTATTTTCTTCTTCATCATCATTGTCTCAGGGGGGAAAAGGCAGAAGACTTATTACGGTTTAACCTTAATTGCTGTCTGATGATGCCATTCCTAAATCTTTAAATGTACCTAAATCTTTGGAGCTGTCATATTTTTATGGGAACTAAAATTAATTTAACTTAATTTCCGGGGGCGGCATGGTGGCATAGTGGTTAGCACTGTTACATCACACCTCTGGGGCCAGGGTTCAAGTCTCTGTGTGTGTGGAGTTCGCATGTTCTCCCTGTATTGTCATGAGGTTTCCTCCGGGTACTCCAGATTCCCCCCACAGTCCAAAAATATGCTGAGGCAGATTGGAGTTACCAGATTGTCTGTAGGTGTGCATGTGTCAGTGAATAGTGTGTGAGTGTGCCCTGTGATGGGTTGGCGCCTCATCCTGGGTGGTTCCTTGCCTTTCACCTGTATCCACCGGGATAGGCTCCAGACCCCCCGCGATCCAGGATAGTTACAGAAACTGCATGGATGAATGGATGAATTCCCTGGAACTCTCCAATCACCCTGTCAAGCCTGGTCCTATATTTAGGATATCAGGTCACAATTATCGCAAGAGCCATTATACAAAGACCTTTATTAGCTATGCCTGTAGGTACTCCCCTGCCTTTGATAGGAAAAGATTTTCCCCCAGGAAGCAGTTTAAATGTAATATTTTTGGTCCTTCATTCCATGTAATACATTTAAAAATGCTAATTAAGGAATAAGTGTATACAGTTACGAGAAAAGTTTGTGACCCTTTTTGAATAATCTTGTAAATTCTCTTGCATTTTTTTAAAGTATTCTCAGTACAGAAAATGAAATGGTTGTTGGATTTTATGCATAAATATTTAAATAATCTGATTCTGCATGAATGGTTCCTAAAATGTGATTTGCTCTACATCTCTTCAGTTATTGTTGTGAAATAAATAAGTCTGTGTTTAACAAATAAACTCAGCATACACTGTATTTTGTGTCGCCATTTTGTTATGTTAAGTTGCCATCATTTTTTAAACAAATATTTTAAGTGGTTAAGAAAACGTTTTTGGAAAAAAGTACGTTCTCAAAATGGAAGAAATTCAGCACTGGTGCTACTCTGCCTTTGAGTGGGTGTTCTACAAAGAGCAGTGCTAAATATGCTATATGATTCCCAAACAAGTTACAAAGCACCCTAGGATGGCAGTCAAGAATGTGCAAGAATATCTAGCACCAAGTAATGCTTGTGTTTTCTCAGTAAACCATAAACAAAAACATGTTTATCGATGGTTACCATGGGGACCACTGTTCTCCATAAAAACCACTGTTGTCTATCTCAAGCTAGATAAGAACTACCTGAGTGTTCTACAGGAGTACTGGATCAAAGTTTTGTGGACAGATGAGAAGTTGAACTGCTTGGTAAATGAGCGATGCTTCATGATTGGACATGGCAAACCAACATCAAAACCCCCAAACTGTAAACCTTGGTAAGCAGCTGCTTTGCTGCCTCAGGGCCTGACTGACTCAAAGAGAAGAAATTCTGTGTTTCAACACAGTCAGGTCAGTGTCCTGACCTTAGTGCCTTTGAAATGCTGTTTTTAAATAGCTGTCTTTATTATTTTGAGTTGGATCATTCTAGGAGCCATTGATACAGGAATTCAAAGAATTCCAAAACATTTATTTGTATGTTGGTGCGCATACAGTGCTGCTTGTGTTACTTTTGAAAGCAAGAATGTGTGCCTTCTTGATTTTCCTTTGAATAGAATAGAATGGCAAGGGGTGTACACTGTTTACAGTGCGTTGCCACACCCACCACATGACAAACCACCCGAGTGCCTGAGTGCAGCCGTGTGGCAGGTGACACCTCAGCACCACACTAGTCCGAATGGACCAGGTTGAGTGTTTTTTTCCCGTGCCTGGAGTGCCAGTCCTGTCACCAATCCTCGAGTTACTCCCTGTAAGTGGGAGGACCTCCATATAGAGCTGGATGCACATTAACATCATACCCAGGATGAAGCAATTGCAGGTTACAATAAAGTAGGATCATTCCTGCCATTCACAGGATTCGAAGCAGTATCCTTACGATTGCTGGTACAAATCCCTAGCCTCAGAGCCACCTCTTTACCAAATTCAATAGAAGCTTTATGGTCATTGCAAACTAAATACACAACAAAACTAGGATTCCTTCTGTTCAACGCAATGAGAGAGAAACAAGAAAAAAAAATTACAAGAAAGTCTTGCTTCTAAATTTCTCAGTGAACACTGTAGCTGCTGTTGTAGACTTGTTTGCCATTTTATCACAACAAGGATCCATTTGAAATCAAGACTGGAACAGGGTGGATTCTCATTTAAATGTAAATATGGCATAAATGTTTGGCATGGCAGTATGATGTACAGTCATGCGTCACTAAACAATGGGGATATGATCTGGGAAATGCATCTTTAGGTGATTTCATTATTGTGAGATGAGTGTATTTCCATAAACCTATAGCCTATTACACACATAGGCTACAGTAAAGTATTATTTTTTATAAGTAGAAAGAGTGCACTCAAAAAAAAGTACAATACAGTAAATACATAAACCAGTCGTTTATCATTCTCAAGTATATACTGTACATTAATGTATGTGTTATACTTTTATATGCCTGGCAGCGCAATAGGTTTGTTAACACCAGCATCACCACAAACACGAGAGGAATGCATCGTGCTTCAATGTTTAATGGCTATGACGTCACGAGGCGATAGGAATTTTTCAACTCCATTGTAATCCTATGGGTCTGCCATTGTATATGTGTTCTGTCACTGCTATAACACAAATGGAACTCGGTGAGTAACGAGTCTAGTCAAGTTAGGCTTTACTTGTCATACCATCCATCTGCACATTTACAGCAGCGTGGCGAAACACTGCCCAGGACCACAGAGACAAAGGGAGGGAGGGAGTGGTTCAGAAAGGTGCAAAAAACAGGAGAGTCAAGAGTAGCCGGACTTTTTTTATACCGAGTAAATGCAGCCAGATAAATAAAATGTGCAATAAGTACGATAAATGAATAGTAAAGAAAAGATTTAAGGTCTTTTGGTTTTGCAGCTCCGCAAGTTCTTAGAAAGATTTCTGAGGGGTTTTATACACGAACAGACAGAAATCATCATTTTCTGGGCACAGAATGGCCTCTGCTTGTGAGGATGAAGCAAATTCTTCCTGTTTATCAATTCAACAAATGAAAGAAGATAAACAAATTACTTTGTGATGTAGGCTTCCCTGCTCCTGTAGCTGTTTCTTTTGTATAATCATGTATGAATATTCTTAATTGCGCTGTATAATTATACAGATATGACGCTTATCCAGTGTGTGGCATATAGCTATCATGGTGAAACGCAAAGTGTAAGCTGAATGCACAATGAAGCAGTATTGGATAAGCAGTGATGGATGGATGGATGGACACTTGACAGATCTATACTCAGATGTGCTGATTTGTCAACCAAAAGCGGAAGTGTTTGCACACAGTCATAACTGACAGTCCTTTGTTTCTGCAGGTATGGGCTGAAGCCGAATGACCAGATTTTAGCGGAAGACAAGCACAAAGCACTGTGAGTCTTTCCCCGGGATGAACTGTCTCTAATTATTGTCTGCTTCGGCCGACTGAGCACTCGTGTTAACCCCAGTCACCGCCTCTGCTCTCCCTGCCGAAGCAGTGCAACCAGTGACTCCACATAACTGTCATCGCTGTGAAATTCTCTTGCATTTTTTTTAAGTATTCTCAGTACAGAAAATGAAATGGTTGTTGGATTTTATGCATAAATATTTAAATATATTGGTAAAAGAAATAATCACAATTGTTGTGTGGGGATGAAAATTCATATTCACTTTTCTGTATTCACAATAATGCACAACAAACATGCAGAAAGTGCCTGAGAGGCCAGGCTTAGGATACACTCTTAGGCTGTGCTCCTGTCTGCCACACCCACGCACCAGGCAACCAATGAACATGATGTTTCCAGGCCCATGTGACTGCTGGGCTCTTCTGTGTTAAAATGGTTGTTGGATGCTGCGAGTTTCCCTGGAGAAACCCCAGAGTGTGGAGTCTTCCTGACAGGCATAGATCCCCACTGTGAGCAGCTGGGAGTGACACCAAACTGCTTTCGAGTAAACTGAGCTGAAAAACAAACAAGGCCCCTGTTAATTGCGGTCAATAAATCCCAGAAAAAGCTTCTGAGGCTGGCTTCAGCCAGAAGACACGACCCCAGTGTGATAAATCAAGAAAAGCCCATCCGTATCACAGCTGGAATCACAGACAGTGCCTTGGGTTTTGAACTCAAATGTCATGTGGCTTCTGTGATCTGTGGTTCACTGCTCCTCTAGTCCATGTAAGGCATGGGAGCATTTACACAGAAGATATCAAATATCTTGTAACACTTGACCATCGTAACTCATCCCGCACACAGCTGGACATAAAAGCACATAGGACCGGTTTCCCGAGCAAGGATTAAGACTAGTCTTGGATTAAATTGCTGTTTCAATGGAGATTCACCATTGTAACTCAAAGCTAGTCTAGGCTTAGACTTAATCCTTGACTGGGAAACAGGCCAATAGTGTTCATGAAGTATACATTTAAATATTGTAAACCACACAAGGCACTGCCCGCATTATTTGTGTCTAGTAGAGTTTAGCAATGCAAAAAGCGTGTGGATATTTGTTTGTTTTTTTCCGAAATCTGTTCTGCAGGCAGCTGGAACCTCTGTGCCGGTTTAAGGTCGGATGTAAGTGGCAGTCAAATTCCCACACGATCGTGAGAGAACCCAGTCACCCCCCTAGCTGTGGGGTGCGGGACAGGCCATGCGAGTTTCGAGATCCCATAGCTTGCTGAACCGGGCTGTCTTGTGATCTCGCGTTCCTGCATCTGACTTGCTTATCAACGGCTGCAATGTCTCATTACGTCGGCAAGGCCCGCGGTTTTTTCTTGTCTAACCGCTGCCTTCGTTCCTGTACAGGGCTGTGGCTTTTCTGCCTGTGTGCTGAAAAGGGAAGCAAGCATTGTGTTTTAAGGCCCAGACTGTATAATCTACAGATGACTTTATTTACAGGGTGTCACTGAGTACCTTGGATAAATAAGTCATTTATTTATCCTGTTATGTCTCTCGCTGTGTTCTTAAATGGCTTTGGCTACTGTGCTGTACAGGCAACGCCATAGCTAAACTGGTTATATTTACTAAAAGCAAAGCATCAGGCTTTCCGGAAAAAAATACGATGCCCATCGAGCCACGGGGCCTGTTTAATGAGCCGTGCAGCTGCAGTATGGCACAAATCTTACTGCCGTCGTCATTGTGTTCTCGAAAATGGAAATGAAAATGAAATAAAATGAAATGAAAATTCTTAGACTCTCACAGATGGTGGCTCACACTGGCAGGAAATGCTTTGGACTCAAATTCTGCTCTTCCCCTGTGCTGAGGGTATCTCCACCCTGCGAAAAGAAGTTACTTGAATGGCTGGGTAGTTTCATTTTGAGAGTTTTCCCTATTAAGGCTGTGTTGGTTACCACAGCCAAATGTTGCGTTGGTCTCTAATGAAACCGCAGATGGCGACAGCTGGAGAGGCTATATGTAGCTAGCATATAGCCGCTGAAATTGAATCTTGAAGTTTGTGTAGGATCCTGCTTGCATTTTATTCTGATAGGGACATTTTTTTCATGTTGAAGGTGAATCTTTAATTTTTGAGCACTGATTGGATTTTAATCGCTGCATTGAATAATAATTAGTAATTTTGTTTTGATTGGTTACCTTTGGGTTTTCTTTTTAAATTTCCTTGCCTGGTCAATGCACTTCTCTGTTGCCTTTCGGCAAATGATAAAAAGGACTTTCGTTGACATAAGATATAAGTGCAGTAGCTGTACATTCCTATTAAGCTGTTGCGCTTCTGAAGATGGCACTTCACGCAAAATGTTCTGGTTAAGCATCCCGCTGGATAAATGGTTAATGTTGCTTAAATGCATTGGCTAAGTAGCTAAGGGCATTTTTCCACTGTACCATGTACTGTACTTTTGGTACTTTCCCGACTTCGAGGTGTTAGTTTTTCATTGGCGTAAAAACTGGTAGTGGCACTGAATGACATCGCAACGCGAGGTGGCGTATTTTGCACTGAATTCGAAAAATAGCTGCATTTAGTATATTATACGGCTTCATGGTGTGCGATTTTTATACCAACATCACATTGTTATGCACATGTAATTCTTACATCGATTGTTAGCTGGGTTAAGATGAGGCTTTTTTTAGGGATGGGCCGATCCACATTTTTTCAGTTCCGATCTGATTCTGATGCACAACTGCCGATATGGATACAGATTCCAATACAAGAGCTCTTTTTACTTTGTTATACTTTGTATATTAATTTTTTAAGCTGGTAAATACAGATGAAAAAAACGTATGACAAAATATTTAACTAGGCTACTACAAACACCTAACGTACTGTTCTACCTCGTTTGTACGTCTTCTTTTAAGCATTTTTGAGGCATTTGCAGTTC
>JABFEB020000041.1:7335520-7346653 GCA_019775895.2 Stomatorhinus ivindoensis
CTACTACAAACACCTAACGTACTGTTCTACCTCGTTTGTACGTCTTCTTTTAAGCATTTTTGAGGCATTTGCAGTTCTACATAGCAAGTGTACGCAAGTGACAAAAGCTTACAATTTAGCACAATTTTTCTCCCATGGGCGTCAGCTCAGTTACTTTGTTGCGATGGCAGTCCCTATTGTATCTCAAGCTGCAGCGAGTTTGCAAGACAGTCCAGGTTAGCGACTCCCAAACCATCCATTACTTTTTTTGTCTCGCAGTTGCTTGCGCTTTAAGTGGGATTGTCCATTAAACACCATTCCTGCCTCTCAAAACTTTATTTTGCAAAGATTGCAAGTCACTGTGCTACTTGTTTCTGTTAAAAACGTAAAATACTCCCAGATCGTCACGTCTTATCTTGCGCTCCTTGGGCTACGAAGGGTATGCGCGTGACGTCGCAGCAGGTGGAAGTTACTGTACTCACACCCACTGAGTAGCAAAAATGACTGAGGGGCAGCATTAGCGTTTGATTCAAATGCCACAATAAAACACATGCAAAATGGGAAAGAGGTGTTGTGCAATTGATTGTACAAATAGATTTAACACGAAATAGGAGCTATTTTTTAAGAGTTTGCCAAAAACTAAAAAAGTAAGTATAGGAATTGGGTTGGCCATGCTTGGCCGATACCCGATCCGTCATATAGTTCTGGATCCGCGCTGATACCAATCCGATTCGGATCGGTGCATCTGTAGCTTTTTCTTACTTTCAATTCTGTAAACAACATTATGGTGCAGGGAGTCTGTTTCGGTAAAACATTTTTACTCTGGCATAGGAAAAAAAAACTTAGCTATCTTTGTAATTTGAATTATTATTCCTTTTATTGATTTTCTAATATGTTTAAAAAGTTTACCTTTTGCATGAGTGCTGCATGTGTTCTTTCAGACAATCGTAATAATTTTCATTCTTGCTATTTAAATCACTCCTAGATGGTTTTGTGAGAAATTTATGAGCTCCTTTTTGCTTTATAAATGCCTCGATATTTATTACAGCAAAAATTACATTGCCAGGACAGCACGTTATATGGTGTATGTGTGCCATTCTAGTATATCAAACAAAATAATTTTTAAATTTCTTGTCATGTCATTTTGATCTTCTTGTCTGTTCTTCCTACCAGATAGCAGTTATTTATTTATTTTACTTTGTTTATCGTTGTTTTCAGAGTTCTTAGCTGTTTTCAAGATGCCAGTTGTATTGGGTTTCAGAGGCAGGCTATTTGCGTAACTAATCGACAAAGAAATCATTTCAAGTACCAAAGTAGTGCTGGTTTGTCACTTTGGTATTGGAACTTTTGGTACTGGTACTTGACTGTAAGTCAGTGGAAAAGGGTAGGTACCAAAACTGTCATACTTGGTGTGGTGGCGAAGCACCCCTGGAGTAAAATGGATTTTGGTAGATTCCAGACAGAAGGGTAAACATGGTTTTGTTAACTTTAACTGAACTCCAGATGAATGTTGATTCCCTGGCATCAAGTTATAGCCATCAGCTGGGTCATGTAACGAGTTTTCTACCCAGTTCACCACCTTGTTCGTTCTGTGTCACGCCGCAACGCTAGAGGGCGTATTTCCGATGCAGCAGAGCGATAATAAATGTATTGAGGCAAGTACATGAGTTATTTTTTATAAAAGAGCTCTTTTAAAATGGAAGTTGCTCTACTATTAAACCAACAGCTACTATTGGTTTAATATTGGAAGCAGCACAGACATGGAAGCCTAAAATTTAAACGTCACTGACCATTATGTGCTAACGAAACTTGCATTCCACAGCAAACATTACATAGTTACAACATATAGTTTTAACTGGAATACACAAATGCACATATTAATGTACACTGTTTAAAGATAACATTGTATTGCCAAAACAACGTTGATTTTCTGTAAAGTACATGACCAGCTTTAGTGAGAATGGGCTATCAGTAAACAGCCTGAGCTGCTTTAACATGCTTGTCATCCTCATTTTACTCGGCCTGCTGACTTCCCTTTCGTCGTTTCCTAAGACTATTGTCCAGTGCGGTGTTTGTGCTGGGAGTGCAGCTTGGTCCTGGCTTCTCTACTGGAGTTCAGTCGTGCCGTGACATATTTGCCGTTCTGCCATTTTTCTCTTGAAAAATGTAACTGTGTTTTCAGTTGGTTCATACACCTGATTGAATTATACATAAATGCCTTTATCCAAAGTGTGGGACATATTTGAGAATGCCGGACCAGCCAGTCTCTGGGGCCATTGGGGTTAAGGGCCTCGCTAAACAACTCGGGCTGTGAGATTTGAACTGGCAACCTTTCAGTCATAGACACAGGGTCCTAACCTGCAAAATGTCACACTGAAGTTTTTGAAGAAGTTTAGGGTTTATGGTGGTGTTGGTTAATTAGTGGCTTGCCCAACCCGCTGAGCAATTTGTGGTGCAGGTAGGTAAACCAGTTTGTTAGTGTTTGGTTTGATCTGTATGCCCTCTTGCTGACCTGACAGTGCTCCAGTAACCCCGGCCTTGTGCTCCATTTCATAGGTTCCAGACCATTTAATAGGCTACCCCCCGTACTGAATAAGTCAATAGATGTAGTTAAACTGCACTTAACAGTTCGTATGGTCCTTTTGGTTTTTTTTCAGGGTGTACCATGCTTTTTGTTGTTCTGTTGAATTGATGGATAGAGATGTAGTACGAATTGTTGTAATACTTCCCTGCTTTTTAAAATTAAAAAAAAAAATGTTTTGTTTGGTATTTGCGGAAGTTGAATATGTGCAACCTGAAACTACATTACAGGGTGAAGGTTATTTGGTACCATTTTAAAGGGCAGTACCCTTAATGACCTGCGGGTGGCAGCAAAAGAATATAAATTCACGTTTTTGACCAAAAAAAAGAAACATTTTTGCTCCACTTGTCTGTATCATGGATAACAACATACTTTGGCCACTCCAGATAACTGTAACAGAATGCCTTTTTTTCTGAGACTTTATTGTTGAACTTAGTAAAGGTTTAGGTAGCTGTATCTGGAGAAACAATGGTCGAATTGCTTCCCGGAGGATTTAGAATTCGTAGCCCTTTGAAGTTCTAAACTCGGTCCAATCTGCATAGTTTGCACCAAAACAGCACAGTATACTGTATACAAACAGAGGCCTTGCTCAGCACTTTGAGTTTCCCAAACGACGTTGAAGAACATTGTCAGGTTTATCTCTTTGTCATAACTGCAAATGGCTTCTTCAGAAGGTATTTCATATATGCAGCTAAGCAACCTCAGATTTAACTCTGATCTGATAACATCTGGTCAGCAACAGACCATGTATTTAAGATCACACTAAAGGATTAATGATTAATCCCTTAAAAAATTTTTTTTTTTTGAGTGACTTTTCCACTCGCAAAAATAGAAATGATTTCCTGTCACTTTCTTTATGTACAGAAAGCCAGTAAATTCAGCGTTATCGCATTTAACCTTCTGTATGAATAATTCACTGGCATTTTATTACCCGGTTGCCATTAGCATGCAGAACAGGGAGCTTTGTAACCGAAAAGGCTGAGTCAGTGTATTCTCAGGAGATTGAGACACAAATCCCACTATTTACCCCTATAAGTGGAGATGTTTCCACTCAGGCGAAATATTGCACTCATCACTGTGATGTGCTTTTTCTGGGACACTACGGAGGTTCCCCCTCCGCACCGCCCCCCCCAACCCCCACCGCCTCCTTCCTTGTCAGAAGCAGATGCTAAGCACCACGGCCTGTGCCTTTGCGTTCACGCCGCGACCCGTACCGAAGGAGAAGGTGGCTGAATCATCTCAATCTCAGAGGTCTGTCACAGCCGTGGGAGTCCACATGAGGGTGCCTGCGTACGTGTCCCGCACCGACCCACCCGCAGCTGACGCTTTGAACTGCGGAGCCTCTACCCCCCCCCCACACCCAGACGACCCCAAACCCGCCTGCCCCATCGCTACTGCACACTGCGCTTCCTCGTGAAATCCACTCGATCCCTCCAGTGTCCCCGCGCTGCAGACGCGGTCCAGCCTGCTGCTGACCCGTGCGGTTCGGCTGACGCCAAACGAGCCTCTCGTCTGCGGCACGATCGATGTCCCCGGCCTCCGCGCCGTGCTCCGTCTGTGTGGGCTGAAGCTTCCTCCGGATGCCGCTGCTTCCATTGTCCCTCCATCCATCCCTCCTGATATTTTCGGGCTTGGAGGAACCTGTCGTCTGGCATTCTGCTGCAGCTTGATGCTCGCGATAGCATCAGCAGCGTTGCGACACCCATCTGTCTCTCTGTCGGATCTTTCCCTTTTATAAGCTTATTTTCTTCTTAAATGGTAATATGTTTCTCTGTCACTTTATTTCAAATAATAGATTGAATGTGGAATGCATTTATGGTTTGGGGAAAAAAAATGAATACAGCGTCCTGTGTCCAGAAAACCATGCTTTTCCAAATTACTATCTTCCTAGCCAAAATGGGCATATGCCAAGATGTCTGTTTTCCTTTCCTTATATTAACAGGGAATTATTAAAACATATGTTTGTTTTATTTTGCTTTATTATCCTGAACTGGTTTTTTGAAGTATTTAAGCATACAGCTGTCCCAAGGATCCGTGCAATTTTTTTCCCCCTAACGTTGCCTGTACAGAGTCTTTCTGGGTGGTGGCTGATGCAATCTCAATTGAGACTAAAGTTCTGCATTTTGATCTTTGTTGTAGGCCTCATTGTCCAGCAGGTGGCACTAAAAAGAGCAGCAGGCGTTTAAAATGTAATAGCCGTATAAGTAGATTATTAGGTACGGAAATCAATTGTCCTTTTCCCCCCATAGATAAGAGTAAGTGTTTTTGTTTGCTTTGATTATTCATTTTTAAAGGATAGATAGGATAGGTGCCGTTCATTCTAGCATGAGAACTGATGTGGTGTTTATGGTCTGTAACCGTTCTTGAGAGTTATGGTGAAGGTGTTTATCTATATGCCCTTCTCAGAAGTAGACGGTATGAACCTTGCAGTTGTAATGATAGATGGGCATCTCCCTTAAAGACTCTTTAGGGGAAGACTGGTTGAAACCACACAGCTGAATTATTTTTGGGTCTGCGCTCCCCTAAGTACCTGGAATGGGCTCCCAACAGAAGACAAAAACATTCTCTTTGTGTTCAAAGTTCACACCAGGCCATCTGGTGTTCTCCACATGGAGCTGAATTATTCACATGGAACATTATAAATCACCACTTTTCCCTGCATCCACTCTGGAGACCGGAGCTGGTCCTTATTCTGAGTCCTGTCCTGGCCTGAGGAACATTAGCCTTGGGGGGGGGGGTTACCTGTGTTCCTTTCACCCGATTGCCGATTGGTGTAAAGCAAGTTAGATGAGTAACACTGCCCTGATGTCTGACCATGTCTGCTAGCTACAGATCTAGTCCAGGTTTATTTCTGTAGCAATTGACAGCTACTCAGAAACTAAAACAAAAAAAATACGGTCACAATTTAGGAATATGCTGATGCATGTTCAGTAAGCATGGGTTGGGAATGAAGACAACCAATATGGGCCGTGTTTTAATTTTAGGACTTTTCTAGAAGAGTGATTAGATGACCTCAACCTTGGGTGACGGCGAGAGTGATGGTGTTTAGGTTAAGTTATCTGGGACTGATCTGGCAGCACGGCAAGTGAAAATGATACCAGAATAATCCTGTGAAATCTGATGGTCTATGCGGTGCAGATATTGCCGACGCTGCGTCAGCTACTTAGCTGCAGGAGGGCTGTGTGTAGATGCCGATTTCCATGGATGTGCGTGGGTTTCCATAGCGGGTCTGAGCAGGTGTGTTTTGCATACGAGGGCGAGCGTCCACGCCCAAAACTGTGAAACGCTTTCACACATTTACACCTGAAGCCCTTTACGCGACGTAACTTCATGCAAAATCTCAATGTTTAAGTTCAATATTTACGTTCCGAGCTGGCTTCTTCTGGGATGCGTTTGCGGTGATGTTTTTAATGGCTCTTCCATTATGTAAAAGTGCTGCATGTGATGGATCCATCCGGTGACTTTCTTAGGAATGAAAGCTCCACATTTCTCCCCCACGTGTGCCTTTTCTGTACAGACCGTGGAAACGACCATCGTGCGTCCCTCCTTTCGTTTCGGCCAGTCCGCAAACTGGAGGGTCAAAGATCCCAAAATCTCATTGATCAGCAGCTAATGATTCTGGCACATTTGGGAATGGCCTGCCAGATGACTTGAAGCAGATTAGCCTTTTTAGCTCTGTGCCGTCCTGTATTGGGTGTGGTCACATGCTGCACTATTTTATGTATTGGACGTCTGACAATACAAAAACAAAATCAGACGAAAGACTGGGAATATCAGCAGACTAGGGTGCACACACACACACACACATACATATATATATATATATAAAATAATTTTAGTTTAAATTTAATTTTACTTTATTTTGTGGTCCCCGCAAACTTTCTGTGCACTTGTGAAAACCAGCTTGCCCATTTTAAGTGGCAGAACATGGTAGTTTTTTTCCCACCCTTTTTGTCTTTATTAATGTTTCCCAGTCCCTACCCTGATTAGCACCAGTGCTTTTGATCGTGTTTCTTTGCCGTCTCTGTGATTTGTAAGCTGTTTAACGTGAGTGAAGTAATTAAATGACTAGACCGCGGAGGAGAAGAGAGTGGGTGCCGTGGCGATCATTAGCAGTGAATTACCTCTGTGTACACTTGAAGACTCTGAAGACTTTGAGTCCGCCCGCCTAGAAGGAAGCGGATCCCGTCTAAGCATTGATTAACAGAGGCTGGTTCCTCCTGTGAAATCACTTAATGGGTGTTTTTAGGGTCCTTTCAGTGTTAATGGGATAGGCTAACCTCAAAGGGAATGGCGAGGAATCGCTTAAATGAGCTCGCCTCCTGTTAAACGTAAAATTCTCCGAGCAGCAAATCTTGTCTTATTGCACCAGCTAAATTTATGCCTCTTCTTCTGCCTACTCTGACAGTCATTTTTTGAACAGACGTCCCCCCAAGGCGCTTCACACCTAGAGACAAAATGAAATTTAATTTTCAAAATGGAAATATTTGTGGCACTTTCGCATGTAATGATGTACCGTAATGAGTGTTAAAACTGCCTGTTCTGTTTCCTGCTGATGACTGAAGGTCCATAAACGGAATAATTACCGTCAATGTATAAACAAAATAATTACCGTCGACGTACAGGCATCTCGCTGAGCTTTGGAATCTTAACTTCGTCTGCAGTTTATGGCCAAGGTCTACGGCTGCTGGTGTTTCAGCTATAAAGAAGAAAAAAAAACCAATATTTTAATGTTACGTCCCCCGGCTACACATTTTCAAACCAAGCTAGTTTTGAGCGTTTTTGCTCCCAGTTGAATAAAGGAAGGTGCCAGGTGGTAATTTTGTATAAGTTTGTCTGGGGTTTTCATTCAGTGGAGGGGCACAGCTAGCCTTCATATGTCAGGGCTAATATGACACCCCATATGTATGTCTTATAAAATGTGCATAAAGGGTGAGTGTTCCCCCCCCCCCGGGAGGAGCTGTTCCTTGTGTGCAGCATTTGAAAAGACTCCCAGAGCTGGGTCTCCTGCTATTGGCTGAAAGGTGGAGCATCTAGTTGTTCTTTCTGGATGGTGTGTAACAATCCTTAAGAAGCTCCTCGTCTATTTCAGATAGCTCGAGGGGCCCTTGGTTCCCTGCGACATATAAACAAACCCCTGCATTCACATATTGTCCCAGTAAACAGATGTAGCAGGTGTGTTGACGGTCTCTTATTTCATGTGTATAATGGTAGCTGAGCTGCCAATGCTTCCTTAGGTTACCTCTCACTCGGAAGCAGTGTTCGCAGGCTTTGTGTGAAGACGGGCCTTTTCATTTGCCATTCTCTGAAAAGGCAGTAAAACCTCGTTGCTTATTTTCGCTTACCTACGTGACCATGTTTCGAGAAATGTTTAGTAATGCTGTAATACTATTCTCCTATATTCGGCGGGTGTGAACCTTCCTAATACTTTAAAGAGATTTTTAAGTAGCAGTATGGTGCAGCTAATGCGAGCACTCTCGAAAAGTCAATGCTTTACTCTGTAAATCAATAAAAACAAACTAGAAACAAGCAATCTGAAATGCTTTTTTTGCGTGCAGAAATGTGACTGAATATCAAAGCACATGCTATTTTTCTAATCCATTCTTAAGCAGTATCCCAGGTTTTATTGATAAAAGTGGTTCATTTGTAGTGTTGAAATAGCAGAAATATGAAAGTATGGTATCTTAAAATTTCATCCTAAAAATTGGCCTTCACGCAAGAGAATGTATGTTGAAAGTTCTTGAGTCTGGTATTATTAGTCAGGTTTGTGCCTGTTTCTGGTGTCTGGTTAGCACTTCTATAAGACAAGGAGAATGCTAATGGAAACATTAGTCAGATGACCGTGCCGATTATTTTTAGACTCTGGCATTTAAAGTTGGAACACTTGGTTCCGCTTGTCTGTCAATGAGTCACCAGAAGAGAGAGGTTGCCCACCCCCAGGCATTACCGGAGTAAACCGGGGGCTGCCAGACTGGGGATCCTCTTCTATACGCACCTCACATAGCCAATCCTGAGCCATGTTTGATTATGCGATGTGCAGCTAAGGCGCGGCGTGAATTTTTTTTTGTTGTTGTTATTTCTCACACTGTATATGGAATGTTCCAGAAGGCACTCCTCAGCCTACTTCCCAGGCTTTCGCAGGTTAGCCACAATTAGTTTTATCACTTAAAAGCATATCATCTAAACCAAGCGAAACCAACCTCTGTTCACTGATTTGCCCCCCTTTGGAGGTCATACTTTTTTGTATAATTATGAACAGAGATACGGCTCAGGCTGCGACAGCAGAATACAGTGTAGGGTTATACAGAGAAGCATATTTAGCATTGATATGTGGAGACTTTCCATTGTGATGATCAAGTAAATTTGAGCTTGTCTCCCACATGCCACTTCCTCTCAGTGCCGCCATCGATTTTTCTTTTTTTTTTTTTTTTGCACCGAACGCAATCGTAGAGCATCGACAGAAAACAGCCAAAGCCACATTGGTCCATAATGCAATTTCCTCATTAGCGCATTTTTGCTCCTGTCGAAAATTTCCTTAATGTCGGAACGCCGGGTGTCGGATCTAGGTTGGGCGACTGCCATCCGGTAGCCTGGCTGTGTTCGGGTCCGTTATTTTTGCTGGGAGGACATTTCTGTTTTTTGGTCAACAGTGAAATCGGTTCCTGGTGAGGGGGGAAAATGGGATGCTCAGTGTTCAAGTTCCCTGCAGTGGTTTTTAAAATTCAGGAACAGGCAGCTTAACACACACACACACACACACACACACACACACACACACACACATATATATATATAAATAAAATATTTATTTTCTCATGGTGTTTCACACTAAGTGTAATCCTGACATAATTATTCAGATGGTAATGATAGAAATCAGCACACAATACCCAAAGGGCACTTCTCATAATTCATGCTTTTAATAATAATTTGCAACATTACAATTTGTCTTTGGCATGATGAATGAAGTTAAATAAACTACTAATGTTATTCCCTTATACATGGCTGATTATTTTATCGTCCTCCTTTAGTGTTAACTGGGCCCAGAGGCCCATTTTATTTCACCACTGTGCCAGATGGTAAATATTCCTTTTTTTATTTCCTAAATATTAGTGAGAAGATTGATCACTCAAACAGCGTTCATTTCTTGTGCAGCGGTGCTGTCCTACCGATGAACACTTACCGTAGAATCAGCCGTTTTATTGGTTTCGGTTAATGGCATCCCATTTGTTAACAAAAGCCATATTGGAAGGAAATATTCTGGATCTAATTAAGCAAGATTGTTGCGGTTCAAAAGTCAGCCTAAACAGATACACAAGACATGGCCTCTTTCAATACCTGTCTTCATCTCCATTTTTTTTTTTTCTTCTTGGCGTCCCAAGTCCTGCTTTTCGCACAACATTTCCTCAAGGTATCAGACGAGTTACGCATTTAAGGACATTTCTTTAAACTGTCAAGAGCAGCAGCATACATGAGACGTGAGGTTAACAAAATAATTTTCAAGATTGGCTTGAAAGAAATGTTTTAACTTTAGATTTAAGTTACTTTTTTCCATCTTGATTTAATACAGGCTGTTTAACTGCAAACACATGTTGAGGAATGCACTTTTGGCTTTTGTCAATGTGACATTTAAATTCCAGTAAGATTTGTGGTACATTATTTCCAGAAGAATCGTCGAATGTATACTGACATATTTTCGTTTTCTTTCATGAGATTACTTTTGGTGAATTTATCCAGATCATCATACATAGAACATTAAATTTTGCTCCTTTTGACACCTTTCTTCAAGTATACTGCTTAAAAGACCCTATTGTGGAGGGTTTTTAAATGCTGGATATTTTCTTGACTGTCTGAAATTGTTTATTTGATGTCTTATGATAAATGACTTGCATACCATTGAGTGAGTTTGTTCTAGCTGTTCAAATGTCTTAATCAGAAACCAACTGCAGATTAAGTAACATGTTAATGTTTTAACAGCTTTGCTGAACTCAGAAATCTTAACCATATTGATTTTCCATCCATCTCCCAACCTGGGGTGGGGGGGGGGGGCTTGGAGCCAATCCCAGGCTGCATAATACACAAAGCAAAGCTATACCCTGCATGGGTTAGCAGGAAGTGGCAGGTTACATACCCGCACATGCAATCACACACTACAGGCAACTTTCAGGCGCCGCTTGCTTCTGCAACTTTGCATGTGCTGTTCTCAGTGGTCCCTCCTACCTGATGTTAGGCCACCTGCTTTTTTTCCTGTTTAGAAGTCAAATCAGGAGTATAGCTGAGTCACCTGATCCCTTAGCGCAGGAGCGCGTTCACTTGGCGGCGGTGAAACATTACGATTTTTTGGCCGCCCTAGGAATAGGCTGGCCCATTGTCTACCTTGAATGGGGGGGAAAATTGCTGAGGATTGTGTGTCTGAGTGTAATTGAGAGAGTGTGAAGGAGACACAGTCTGTGTGTGGCTCTCCCCAAATCGCACTCTCAGGCCTTGTGGTAAAACCTTGGTGAGCAACTTGGTGTCTACGGAAGTCAACTCATCGTTCCCACGCTCTTAAAACTCACCACGCGCCCCTCCTCTAC